>OZ007576.1:35815937-35980937 GCA_963931925.1 Onchidella celtica | reverse complement strand
ACTGGAAGAAATCCCACCATTCACTCGGAAACTGGAGCCAAGAAAAAACATAAATCGTCAACTTTATTCAGTACAACACTTAGATGATATTTATGACTGTAAACTTTTTGAATTTCAGTCATTTTGCATTCGTTAATATGAAACCGACATTTGATTGTTAAGGCGAATGATGTCTGTTACAATCTAAAGAAGGAACAGGAAAAAAATGTAGGTTTTTTTTTTAGTTGATGTTGTTGTTCATGAAAGCAACATCCAAGATGCGTTGAAGGTAATTATTTTTTGTCTATCTATTTATTTATTCCTATTTAGTTGTATTTCCATAATTGTATTTAGTTCCATTGCATCTATTTATTATTTATTTACTTATTTATTTATTTATTTATTTATTTATTCATTATTTATTTATCTTCTTTATTTATCTGTCTTATGTTTTCATCAGTCATTACTAATTTTACGGGAGTGATTTTGCTTCCTTCGTTGTATATGCTCGTGTCAAGTATGTATTAGTCTGTGACATTGTGACATACGTTGTGTCCTGATGTCCTCATCAGATACATGTAGAACTGGGTGATTGTGACTTAGTAATATGTATGTTGGTTAATTTGGTATTTTAAAGTATGCACCTCAGGCATGACGTGAGAACTAAACATAAACGCTTTATGGCGTCGTAGATCGGAGAGATATTGTTGCGCTATATTGAATACAATTACAAATCAGAGTAATGAGCGAAATTGGCGTTGTTTTTCTCTTGTTTGTCGTAAACATTCAATTCAGGCAGAAGGAAGACATATGAGGGCTGCGTTTAGTAAACAATTAATTCAGGCAGAAGGAAGATATAGAAGGGCTGTGTTTAGTTAACATTTAATTCAAGCAGAAGGAAGCTATAGAAGAGTTGTGTCTCGTAAACATTGAATTCATGCAAAAGGAAGAATGATGTAGAAGAGTTATATCTCATAAACATTGACTTCAGGCAGAAGGAAGATATAGAGGGGCTGTGTATCGTAAACATTTGACTTTGGACTAAGGAAGACATGAAAGGGGTGCCTCCTAAATATTATATCAGGCTGAAGGAAGATAGAAAGATTTGTTTCGTAACCATTTAACACATGAAAAAGAACACATTATGGAAAGTAGTGTCTCGTAAACATTTAACTCATTAAGAGGGAATATATGAAAAGTTTGTGTCTCGTAAAACACTATATCCGGATTAAGAAAGATAACGACGGGTTTGTCTCCTAAAGATTTGACATAGGAAGAAGGAAGGTATGAAATGGTTGTGTCTCATATACTGTTATCTGAGGATGTAGTAAGAAATAGAGGGGTGGTGTCTCGCATACTGTTATCTGAGGATGTAGGGAAATATACAGGGATTGTGTCTCGTAAACATTTAACTCAGGATGAAGAAGAATCTGGTAAACATTTTACTTGGGACGAAGAAGGGTCTCGAAAACATTTAACCATCGCGGATCCTGAAAGAACTAAACTAAAACGACAATTCAAACTTCAAAGCAGAAGAAAGAAATGGAATGGAACGACTGCTGAACCATAATTAATATTTAATAAATCTTAAAGACTCAAAAAAAAAATTAAGCCAAAAAACAAAATTGAAAACACAGAAGTGAGAGAAACAGATACCATCACCCCAACATGGCCAATCAGTTCAATCGAATGAGTCAACTGAAAACCATGGCATCGGGGAAAAAAATGAGGGGGAGAAAGAGAGGAGGTTACGGCTGTAGAAACTGATACTAGGCCGATAGGTGCTTAACCAGCGTTTCTCAACCTTTTTTGGCCCACGCCCCACTTCAGTTTCCAAAAGAACGTACGCCCCACCGTGATCGGACAGAAAAAAAGATTAAAACAATATTTATATATTCAGTATTTATACATCCAAAAGAAGTTTTTATTAAAATTCTGTTTCAAATTCAGTTCGATGTTTTAATCCGAGCTAAACAAGAAAACCACCAACACGTCATAAACAAACAACAGTTTATATACAATTATGAACAAAATACACTAGGAAATTAAGATTATATGAAAAATCCCTATGTCCCATGCTGAAGCCCCACGCTCCACTTAAATATTGTTACTCCGTAGGGCCGCGTGAGCCCCACTTTGAGACACACTGTGTTAAAGCATAAGTCGTTCAATGACCAGCCCCACTCAATGGACTTCCCAATTAAACAAGGGAGTTTTCTTTTCTGTCTTCAAAATTGTTTCAAATACTGAAATGCTAAGACATGCTACTGTGTAAATCCAAATGTATTTTTGTTTACCTTTTATGTGCCAGCAATTTGTAATCGTGAATTGCGGTTTGCTATCGCTGGTAAATTATAGAAAACAAAGGTAATTTTATAGAAATTAATAGGTTTCCTTATTGTAGATTGATGTTGAAACACACTCAGTAATGACATCTAAGAGTAACAAAGAATATGAAAATCATAACCGTGTCCGGCCTTGGCAAGTAAAGAGTTAAAACGTCTTTATATGTCTGGTTACAAAAGTGGCTCATCTGCATGAAAATCATTACAACAGAATCATTTATTTGAATATCTAGAGACAGAATAATTACATTTATTTCTTGTTTGGTGAACTCATTTAGACTATGTTATTACTGGTAGAAAGATTAAACTGTTCTCCAACAGTTTTTTTGTTTTTTTTTTTGGCACTTAACAATTTGCTAATCATGGCATTTTAGGGGGTGCAATGTACCTTTTTTCCCCACCCCTTCCACACATTCCTAAATTCCAGTACCAGTATTAACTGAAAGACAAAGTTGTATTCTAGTCCTTAATGTTCTGATATTCTGTACAATGTCTGTACGACCTACTTGACCGTGGTGCCAGATATCCTTTCCCCGTTAGGCTGCCAGATAGTCCATTCTGTAGTGGACAACTTTTTTTTCTATTGCATTCAGATGGATTAATTTAAACCAAAAAAAAAGACGCCAGTAATGAGTTTAATCTGACAATCTACAGAAATATTGATATCATATTTACCTGTTTATTTATGTCTTTATTAATTGGAACGATCAATGTACGATCTAACTAATTATAATGCCAGATAGTCCTTTCTGTGTTAGGTTGTTGTTGTTTTTTTGTTTAACAATTATTTGCACTAAGGTAGATGGGTTTAAACAATAGAACGTTATTTGTGTGTTTAAATCTTAAAATGTGCAGAAATACTATAATGGGGTCATATTTATTTATTAATATTTTCTTCATTCATAATGTTTGGAACGAACTATGTACGAGCTAATTGATTGTGATGCCAGATAGTGCTCTCTGAGCTGGATTTTTATTTTTCGTTTACAATTTATATTAAGATGGATGGATTTAAACAACAGAACATTAGAAATGTGTTTTAATCTTAGAATCTATAGAAATACTAAAAGTGGTATCATATTTACCTGTTTATTTATTTCTTCAATCGTTATGTTTGGAACGATATGTGTACTGTCCAACTGACTGTGATGCCAGATAATCCTTATTATTATTAATTTTTTTTTACAATGATTTGCATTAACGTGGATGAATTTAAACAATAGATTGTTTTAGTAACGTATTTTAATCATACAGTCTACAGAAATACTAAAAGTGGTATCATATTTAACTCTTCATTTATTTCTTCATTCGTTATGTCTGTTTTCCTCTTTAATTCAAACTGATTTTTTTTTTCTGCTATGCTGAATTTTTTAAGATTTTCAAACGAAAGTGGTCTCCTTAACTAAATTACTATATCTGGTTTTCCAAGTCTTCGGTCCATATTATCCTTTGTGACACATTTGTGCAGCCGATGAAACTAGATGTTTTTGTGTTATATTTAAAGGATCAGGGGGGAAATGCTTAATTGTTACATTCTGGATGAATCGCAGAGGAATGTTAAACTCTATTTCAGGCATTATTTATATTTATGTGTATCTCTTAAAAACACTGGCATGTCTTTGCATATTTTGGGATTAAATTCTGTTCTCATACACTATTTTCTTTTTAGATTCTCTGTCCTTACATAGGACTTTTTTTTTTTTGTTCGTGTTTTGTGTCTTGGAACCCTTTAATTATCAGATGAAAACTGCAACTCCTTGAGCAGAAACAATTTTTAAAAAACGGAGACAAAGCCAACTTACGCAGACATATATAAGCAAAGATACTGGGTACAGTAAGATGACTCATCCAGCCCGTTCAGCGTGCGCTAGCAGCGAATCCGCGGAAGCTATGAACAAATGCCCTATTTTACAAAGCCAGTATTGAGAAAATAATTAATTTTGCTCAATGTTTAGCTATTGCTGCAGGTCTTGATTGAAGTCACTTATTTTGTAATTATAACTTCAATTGCTGTAGGAAAACTCTCCCAGTAGCACTGCAACAAATCAACATCATTATATCAAACATTTTTTTTTCATGCAATGCGCCATGGGCCCCACCCCCGACCAGCGAGCAAAGTGTCTGCACGCTTTTTTTAGAGGCACGAAGGAGGGGTATTTCATCTTATTGATACCAAGACTCTCATTCCATTTCCGCCTTTTTGGCACACCCTGAAACTTTACATGATCCGGTAGTGGACATTGCGTAAGCGTTTTGAAACACCCGCTTCTAGACAGTAAGAACCTATCCTGTCTCACTCTTCACCCAGGCTGGAGGATATTATATAATAGGGTGGCCAAACTTGCTTAATGTAAGAGTCACATATGATAAACTGCAGATGTCCCAGAGCCAAAAGAACACAAACAAAATTTACAAATACGTCTTTATTGTTACCTACACATTTTGTTTTTTTAAAAATGTGTATAAATACCAAGAAATACATGTATACAACAATATTTACTCATGTATATGCAGTTTTTTAAACTGTCAATTTGCATTAGTTTCAGTAATCACAAAGTATACATTATCTACCAAATGTTTTCAAAATCTTGACTGATGATTGTGTTAACTATACTGAATATATTACACACGGTAATGAACTACGGGAATATTTAAGAAAAAATGTGCGAATGTCATAACCAAGTTAATCTGACAATAACAGGGCATGTCATGTTCTTTATGCCTGGGTTTCTACATGAAATGAGGGAGCTAGACCACTTGATCCAGTGATACATGTAAAATAGGCCCGTAAAACTCGTAGTCCTACAATAAATATGTTCACCTTTGAACAAATCAATGTGGAGGGAAAAAAAGCTCAGCATGGTTTGAGTTGTGGAAGCCCACTATTATTTCACTGGCTAATCTTTATACATTCTGCCCGTAAATGAATGACAAATGCAGTCTTCAGTCAATCACCCTAGGCAAAAGTTATTAAGATACATAACAACCTCTGTCGTATTGCATTCAACCATCATGTCATTCACTGCATCAATATACATAACGTGAGTGAAGTAGCTCTTGCTGACCTGAAATTTCTTTAATCTTTCTTCCTCCCACCTGCTTCCCTCAGCACTAAAAACAATGCCTCACTCAGATCTAGCATTAGGATTTAAATTATTAAACATTTTTACTAACCATGAGCATTAAACAGTTCATGACGAGTAAATTATAGAAAGCTTGAAATTTTGTCCTTTTTACCTTTGATATTAACTGTGGTGAAAAGAGAGCTCAGCCAACATATTTCCACGAGCCACATTGAAAATCAGTTATCCGCATCTGGCTCGCGAGCCCCAATTTGGCCGCCCCCGATTTTACAGTATAATAATTATAGTCTACCGTACACGAAAATTAAACAATCTGAAGGAATACTGGCCCAGATCCTTCATCAATTGATTAAGTTAGGTTAACAAAGCATAATAAAAACCACAAAGAATCTGAGGAATCGCAGCAAGGCCTGAAGCAAAGTCCAAATGTGGCAAAAAGAAACAGTGAGTTGTATGTAGCAAAGCCTGGCGGGTAAGAAATAATGCCGAAGCGATACAATAAAACTCAAAAGAAAAGGAAGACAAATCAAGCTTTGGATCAATTGAGCTTCATCGGGGAAAAAAATGACACAGGATAGAAAATTGAAGCAATAAAGCAAATGAACAACAAGAACAAAAAATTTGTAGAATGTTAAAAAAAAATACAAGTAGCCTACTTAGCTGCAAGTTCAGACTTGGATTTTCGGAACGCAGCACTTCCGCCAATGTATAGGAGGTTCGAAGTGACGCACTGTATAGTTTCCGCACTAGTCTATTTCTTACGCGACGCTTTTCTACACATAACTTTTTCTTTCTGCCACATTCTGACTTTGATTAAATTATAATACCTATCCATGATTACTAAAGATGCATTGTTCATTATCTGATTGTTGGGCAAGGCAAGATCCCCTTATTTACCCCCCCCCCCCCCATACAGTAGACTTCAAAAATTAAATAAATTTGTTGCGTTGTGTGTTTTTTTGTTTTTTGTTTGTTGAGTCCTTTTAACTCTCATACAGCGGCACCCTGGCTTTACCCAGGCTTACAAGAATAGTGCGATATCAAATTCTCATAACAGATGGCAAATCGTTAGGCTCGTCGTGCACTGAGTCGTATTCACTTACTCAAGACCTGAATTTCCTTTGAATCAACTACCGAGATAGACGTGTTTCAGTGTCACAAGTGCTCCAGGTCCCCATTTAATTCCCATAAAACCGTGGCAAAATGGATGTGATTCAGTGTGCTATGAGCCCTGGGTGTATAGCAGACATGGCATTGTTCTATGCCGCCAGTTTATTGTATTAACTTCCTCACTATCAAAACACCTGTTGAGCTCAAATAATTACATACAAACTAATTGTTTGTTTAAAATTATAACCTAGATGATAGTAACGATAAAATGACGATATAGAGGGAGCGATACAGATGGCACGTGTGCGATGTGAGTTGGGTACCCCTTGGCTGGCGTTGTGAAAAAGAAAGAGTAATTAAATTGAAAATGTCTGTGCAGCTTTAAAATGCATTGTGAAGAAACACAAAACTAATTGCATGTCAGTGGAGCACGGTTCAAGTTTTCAAAAAACGTTTTTCACATTAGCCCCCCCCCCCTCCCTCTCTCTCTCTCTCTCTCTCTCCCTCTCTCTCTCTCTCTCTCCCCCCCCTCTCTCTCTCTCTCTCTCTCTCTCTCGCTCTCTCTCTCTCTCTCTCTCTCTCTCTCTCTCTCTCTCTCTCTCTCTCTCTCTCAAATGCATGCACCGAAGATGACGATGGCACATTTTTTTCAATTGGAAACCCAAAAAATTCGACCCCAAAAAAAAAAAATACAACAAAAAGATTTTAACTGCTTCTTAAAGATATTACACAAAAATGCCAAATATAATCTCCATGATCATGTAAACTGCATTAATGTTAAACTGTTAACAGATTCATCGATCATCAATCCTAAATTTGACCGTGTGCTGTTCAGTTAAATCGTAGAGTTGGCGCTGAGATTATTTTTCGCACTTTTATATCGAATGTTGAGATTTTCCAAGCGCCCTAAATATTATTGGTGTCAAGTTTTAGCTGATTTCTCCAATTAGAGTTATTGTCCCTGTAAATGTTGGGAAACCATTGTAGCTACACCATGTGGAACAAACTATAAAAAAAAAGACAAAACGAGATAGCGTAGCAAGATAAAGGGGAAGAACAAAAAGTGAAGAGGGTGAGCAAAGGAGTATGGAGGACAAGTGGACGAATTCCAGCTACCAGTCTTTATCCCTCTCTCGACAGCCCTATACTCCTTCCTCGGCTTTTCTTCTGTTTCAATCCGTGTGCACGTGTGTCAATTAATTTCATTATTAATTAAGCGGTCAAATACGGTAATTTATTTATTTTATTGCAATCCTAACCGTAAGCCTAACATTTTTACTCTTTCACAGTAGAGGTCAATCCAGTGCAAGCCTAGAATCAGGAACGTCTTAAGATCATAAGGGGTCCCTGGGCAAGGCAATTGGCTTTTGTTCCCCGTTTCAAAAACCAATGTAAATCTGCACACATGGAGCCCCCGGGCAACTGCATGTGTCCATGCGTTAAGACGGCTCTGCCTAGAATCATCATCTGCATTTTCAGAGGATGCGACAAAAATTTAAACTGTGACAAATTGAAGCCTTTTAATAGTTACTAGGCAACCATGTGCATGACCTGTTGGATCACATTTTGAGAGAAAGATAGCGCTTTTCAATTTATTATTGAGCTTGAAAGCTATGGGCCATGGGTGACTGCTCGGGAAACAATCCATGCACAGGTCTATAGTTTGAACACATTTCGACGTTCTGCTCAGACAGTTCTTTTTTTCCAGTGGCTTGACAAGTGGATGCAAAAGTGAACACTGGAATTGAAAATCAAACAAAGCGTAACAAATTAAATAAATAAAAACTTCCTGATCAGGTATCGGCTATCGATAAACGGGGGGGGGGGGGGGGGTAGGTAAACCAGTGTAAATCAGTCGAAATTAATATTTTAATGATTTACTCGAAGAGTTGATGTCAGTGTTGCAAACATTTATTCGGTCTAAAATCTATTGGCTTATCATGAAATGATGTTTATTGCTTTTCTCTCAAAGACCGAAAAGAGAACGCACAGAAAGTTTGGTTAACGTAAGTAAAGGTGCGGAGACAGCTGCGTATTTGAGGGAACAGACAAATAAATAAACCGAATGCAGATTCTAATATAGTAGGCTATACATTGATATTCACCAAAGCTACAATAGCAACGGCAACAATCATAACAAGAACAATGAAACTGAAAAATTTGACTGAAGAAATAACTGTAGTTCTGGTAATAACTAAATAGTAATAGGAATTAGATTTAAAATGACTTTAACATGGACAGTGACAACAGCCACAATATTAGAATTAACGATAAAACGATTATCTAAACGCCCAATGAATCGTGAAAATACATTAGACTTGAAATCCCATATTTAAAAACACACACTCGTGTCATCTTCAGTTTCTACACGTGATCTCCACGGCCCTAGTTCGTTTAGAAGCATTGAACTGAACCCTGTGTGGAGAGCGAGGACAGCGAGATAAATTATTCACCATCTAAGATGTCAAAAATTAAACAGCATGGACAGTGTCCCATTTTCAGGGCATTCTCCTTCACTTATCACAGAGTTTTCCCTGTGCGTCGATGCACAGTAATTTTGTGCCAAACTAGCCCCGCCCGCACTCAGAATCTTTTGCCTTTACCCAACCCCGTGTTCATACCAGAGATCCGCTTTCGTGAACTTTCTTACCTCTCACGAAAGAGTAAGTTAGGTGAGAACACTAATACGCAAGAAATGAAGATTAGCCTAGTCCGTTTGTGAGTGATATGAAAGTTAACAAAAGCGGATCTCTGGTGTGAATGTGGGGTAATTCGTGCCTGGAGCAATCCCAGGACTTGGGGAATGGCATGTATGCCCCACATCTGTATGTTCTACTGGCACTGGTGTCGCCTTGCTGCGATAGTTCCTGTTGTTGCATAATGCAGGCTATATTTGTTCCATTCCTGATATTTATCTTGGATGTGTAAAAAACAAAAGAAGTTTCATCGTTTTTTTAAAAATCACATTTATTTTGCTATTGTTCTAATCACCCTTGCTAAATCTCCACTTCTTCGACAATCTCTCCACCCCCTCTCTTCACAACTTCCTTGTTAGGCCTCTTTCCTTCCTTTCCTTCTCTTCAAGACAAAAAAAAAAAATTGATAATTTTGTTTCTGCATTCACGTTCTCTGGTTTTCCTTGCTTTCCCCTGCCTTTCTCCTCCATTTTTGTTTTATTTTTCTTTGAAAGTTTATTTATTCATTTCATTTTCTCACTTTTTGCTAACTGCTGATATTCGTCCACAAATTTAGGGCCATTTTTATTCTTATTGATCTAACTGCACTTACTTCTGCAAATCTGACTTTTACTCAACCATTAAGTTTCATTAATTTTCCAGGTTCACTTTTTGTAGGAACTGGATCCAATGTTCCACTCCTTTCATTTTTATTGAGGCTGTTCCTGTCTGGCTATTTCCGGGCTTTATTCTTTTCTTTTCTGGGGCAAATGCAACACATGTAAGTGGTCTGAAATATTTGTCTCCAAACATCTACCATTGCTCTCTCAGCCCTTTGCCACGAACAGTTCAGAAAGTAATGATACTCAAAGTAATATAAGCACAACCATACTTTCTGAATCTGATCATTGAGACAACCAGTAAACATTTAGAAGACCAGAAAACGAGTGTTCTCCAGAGAGAGTCTGGCGCGCAAAAATGACGCAGTGTCTGAGTATCACATGACCCTCTTCAAATTTCCTTACATCTCAAGTGAGAAGCATTGGCTTCCACAGTCGGGTCATTGAATAATTCGGCTTACCAGCAACAAAAAGACTACATATAGTTAGCAAAAGTGATAACTTCCTTCATGATAAAAACATAAAGAATTTGAATGCGGCAAAACACTCTATTTGTTAGACACTGGCGCCCACAGCCACTGAATGTAGACCCAAGTACACTACAATATCGTTCTCTCTCTCTCCTTTATTAAAGTACATCGCGATCTTAGTTCTGGTCTGTTCCAGTTCCACTTTTTGCACGTCTGAGAAGTTCGACGTTAAACGATTGCGGCTTTAGTATTATGATAAGGAGTTGAAAATAAGTTGGAACTGTGAACCAGCACAACGTGTCACAATGCATTTAAACAAGTGTTCATTTACACATACTAAAAGATCTCCAGTTTGTTTTTTTTGTTGTTGTTTTTTTAATGGAGATAAAACAAACAAGGAACGAACGTCGCGACATGTACATAAACGGTGTTAACATTATTGCATTTATTCATCCTGTAATTATTCCTTTTATTTCCAGTTTACACCTACCCTTTAACATCATACAAACAGTTATCTCTTCAGCTTTGATAAACACATCAAGAAGTCTTTCAGTCAAAAGAAAAAGACAAAGAATGAACAGCGTTGTTTCGTTGTTTTTTTAAGTGATATTTTTTATAGCAGGAAATTAGTTTACATTGTTTCAGAAACATGAAGCACGACAACAGGGTGACTGCCTCTTCGGCGCCTTGCATAATACATGACTCGTATTTTCTGATTTTGATTAAAAATAAAGCGGAATTTCTGGTGAGTGAATTCGAGTGATCTCATTTCCTTTTGTGTGTGGGCCAGTGAATTGAATATGGGTGATAGTGTGGGCTAAATTCTCTGAGGTTTTGTTGAAGTTGAAGGGTTTGCAGATAATTATAGCTGATGTTATTGATCCTGTTATTGGTATGAACGTCACCGCTTTTATTGGTGACCATGTTGGTGATTTTGTGGGTGCTATCATTGTTGTTTTTGATGGTGGTGGTGTTAAAATTGCAACCAACAAATTTTTGTTAAAGTTGTATGTTTCACACCCCCGGCATTAGAAACAAAAAATAAAGAAACATTACAGTGACAGAAAAATAGAAATAAAAACTGAAAAAAGGAAAACACGTAAGCTATGGGTCACAAAAGACATTGCTTTCGGCGGCAAAAAGTGAAACAGTAATCCACGAGAATGTGTACATTTGTGGCATAACCCCAAGACGCCAAGAACTCGCGAGAGAGATCTCTCATTTGATTAGTTTTTTTTTTTTTTTTAACAGTGTGTGTGTGAGGGGGGGGGGGGGTTCTAATTGTTGCAAGCTCTGCTGCTACCCTGCAAATCGCTGTAGCTGTCAGAAATATGTGAGCCGATCTGACGAAATCGGGCGAAATTCTAAGACACCCCCCCCCCCCTCCCCTATGGAAATTGAGATTTGCTTCTAATATGAATAATTAGCCATTTTTCTGCATTCACTTAAAACATTTTGCTTGAACTCGTCTTCAAACTGTTTTATTTGGTTACAAAAAAAACACACGACAAAATCGAGATTGGTTCCCATGGCAATCACAGGCTGTTTCAAAAGTATGCATTGTAGTATTTTGTGAATCATGTAGGAAGTTCCAGCTTGCCTGTGTTCTAATGCTGAATATCTTCTGATTGTAAAGGGTAGGACTGGACGGAAGCAACTTTACATTGGTAAGGTTGTGATAATGTGTAAGACATCTCTTTCTTTTTCTTTCGTAATCACTATTCCAACAGTATGCCCTGTCTGACATTATTTTCTTGTTGAAAAGATTTGCTTTGGCAACATTTATACGTACACTTGGTCACTCTAGAATAATTATTATTCTTTATCATGATATCAAATATCAAGAAGCATACGTAATGTTATGATAATGCAAAGGACTTGTCTTTCTTTCTTTGTTTTTTAAGACTTCACTCCAACAGAATGCTGTGTCTGGCAATTTACTGGCATTATTTCCTTGTTGAAAGACTTGCTTTGGCAACATTAAATGGAAGTAGACTAGACTGAACTGTTATCCAAATCGCCGATTTTATGCACAGATTCCTTGCTGTGGAATCAGTTTTTCTGTAATCTCCACAAACCATCACAACAAGGTCAGAAGTATGCGTGTTGTAAATGATTCTCTGTGTGCCCAAAGCTTGGATCTTACAGCTAGTTCCTCATCCATCTCATGTCAAAACTGAGTCAAAATATCGAGTCAAAATTCAAAAGTGGTCTAAAGGTCCACCTTTTCCAAAAACACTTTCATTTCTGAAATCTCATTGGTCGTTCCCAATCCATGTATTTTCTCAATTCATTTTATTTTTGCTTTTTTATTGTTCACTTTCTGCTTCATTTATCTCTATCCATCTAGTGGGTGTATGTATAAGCCAAGTACAAGAGTGCATGCAAGAAATTGTGCCTGAGAGAGAGAAAGAGAGACAGACACAGAGAAAGAGAGAGAGGGTGTGAGAGTGAGAACACGACTTTTTTGTAAAGCACCCGGAAAATTTTTTTTGGATGGGACACTATATAAATGATCTTCATTGTTATTATTACCGATATTACATGTACTATCATTCTAGTGTACTGGTGTATCAACAATTTTCACAATTTGCGAGCAACATTTCATCACTTTTGTTATTCTTGGAAGAGGCAAAAATGTTTCTACTTATAATTTAAAAACTATCAAAGATATAGATATCGCGATCTCAGTTCTTGTTTGTTCCAACAACACTTTTTGCACAACTGAGAAATTCGACTTTAAACATTGCTGCTTTAGTGGTTTTAGGGTCTTCATTTCAGGAGGTTCGCTGCTCTTGGCATTTAATATTTACACCTCATTTTTAGTTTTTATTTCTCTTGTTAATGTGTGTGTGTGTGCGCGCGTGCATGGTAGGGATTAGTTGTTGTTTGTTGTTGTTTTTTAATTTTTCCCGGGCAGCGACCTTGTTAGGCCTGCTCTTCTCGATTTCCAACTGCCAGGTTATCTTTAACAATAACATGCGCAATGTGCACGCGGGCCCTCCGAGTTTTTCGTCCTTATCCGACACGACTAGGTGCTCGATCCCACCTACCATAGAATCAGAAACAGGAATTTTCCCCTCAAATTCCAAATGCCTGCACCGACCGGGGATCGAACCCAGTACTTGCGTCATGAGAGGTGAGCACCTTGCAACTATACCAAAGTGTCCCCGTTTTTGCTGCTTCAGTATTATGACGAGGAATTTGGCTACATCGGAGCTGTTAAACGGCTTGATAAATGCCACATCGCATTTTAAACAAGTATCAAAGTGTGCATAAATTGTTAAAACTCCTCTACATGTATACTAAAAGATCTCCAGTTTCTAGGAAAATGGAGATAGAACAAAGAAAAACTAAGGTCGCAATGTGTCGACTGTAATTAACATAGATCTCGCCACAAGCAGTGATGAGATAATCCTTACTCATTACCATTAAAGTCATCAATAGGCCAGTACTTGGAACAGAGGACGGGCTGTACAACACTGACAAGTACAGACTGTATTACACATACATGTACATAAAATAACACTTCAACAATCAACTAAATAGTATTTCACTATCATTTATTTTCCCCAGCAAATAAATACCATCAACTATAATCACACTGTGCTATTTTTTAAATGTGCATTGGTTAAGAGTATTTAGTTCATTTTACTTTCCACAAGAATGCAGACAGGAATTGTGCCACGGTTCACACTTCAGAAGCATAAAAGAATTTTCAGTTTGCCAGAATGTACTGTACATTCACAATGAGGACCATTCACAAACACAATTACTGGCACAGAATAATGTGACTAAAATATGCAGCAAGGCACACTTGCAAAAACCCCGAAATGTTAAGGTGATACCATAATATAACATAACAATGCAAGCTTCCGGACTGGCTGTTGTTGGGGAACCCCAGTATCTTAAATGGTGAACTATGGCTGAACAGTGAACACAACTCAGTGTTTGCTCTGTTGGCTTTGTAATTTGACAAGGGTCCCTTACCAAGAGCTTTAAAAAATAAACATCACCTCAACACTATCTTACAATGACAGAAATAGCATAATATAGGATTTCTACTTTGAATGAGTGACATTCGCTGTTGCATGAAGTTTTAAATAAGGGACATTATTATAAGACAACACCCAAAAATTATTGCAAACATTTATGAAACAACAGTGTTTGCTCATATTGTATATAACTATTCTCTAGTTAATTGAGAATGAATTCCAACTAACATATGGATCGCTCACATCTAAGGCTAAGTGCATGAATTGTTGCCACTTTGGAGCCGAGTCTTAGTTTTGAATTCCTGTCGACTCCATGTTAGGGGGGTATCATACTAAGCTTGGAATGGCAGTCAGCTGCTGGCAGACAAGAAGTGCACATCATAATGTCCTATACCTTCTTAGTAAATCAAGGAAGACCCTATCATATTAAACCCAGTCACAGCCAGTTTTTGCCACCATTTCTTGGCTGTACATTTTGCTGGCAGCAACTGGCTGTGACATGCCGGGCCAGATATGATATTCCCCCGTTAAGTTTGTGTCTCGCATGTGTGAACATCTTCATTCCTGCACCTAAAATTTTAAAAACGCAATGTGACTGCAATGCGCAGCTAAATAACAAAGTTGCACATGCACGCCCAGGCTAAGGGCCACAGGTATTTTATTGCTGTTTTCTTGCTGCTCAGTAAAAATGCCAGTATTCACTAATAACAAAACAAACCCATAAGAGAACACATGTCATGCTCGATTTGACTGACTAGGGCTCAGTGGCCTAACACAACAAATCTGGGTTAGGACTGCAGATTGTTCATCGTACCATACTAAATACAAATGCTGATAACTTAAAACATAATGTTATACAGTATGTTTCTCTCCACTCAACTGCAATTTTGAAATTTTTACAAGAGATTACAGCACTTTGATTAACCTTTAACCTATGTCATGGGTCAAATGACCCTCAAGCAATTAAAAATGTTTGTTACTATCTTAATTCTGGGAATTTTTGCTTGAAATTCCCAGTACTCCTCAGTGGCATCATTTACCATCTTCCCACAGTTATAAAATTTTTAAATAAGCACATGCATACTCACCAACATGCATGCATTTTTACTATTCCCATCCATACATACTAGGGTCTCACAGTCACAGTCACCACATTTTTAACCAGGATTTTATTGCCATATCCTTGATGGTACGTATGGGGTCTCAGACACACCACTCTCCTAAAGAGGATTATATTGTTGTATCCCTACTGGTAAGTTCTAGGGTCCGATAGACACCATACTTTTAAAATGGATCTCCAGATAAATGTTCTTTAGGACTGCGGCGTCGATTTGACAACACAACATACACCGTACATGGTTTTTAACAACCTACGGCAAAGATTAAGAAGGGGTTGCAAATGTTTAACATCCAAGACATGGATTAAGTGATTGAAAATGCAACACTTCAAATGCCTTATATTGTTTAAAATGTAGCATGGCTGTGGTGATGTAATAATTTATATAAGTTACGCAGTGTTGTTTCAAAATCTGAGTCATTTTGACAGAAACATACAGTAATGATAAGCAAATGTCTAAAACAGACTTCATTCTGAAAGCAAGATGAACATTTCCACATCTACCCGAGTTCATTTGGCATGCACATGTTGCATAATCAAACTGAATAATTATTACCAATCATCATAAATAGAACACAGAAATTACATTATTAAATCCCAGCTAAACAACTCATTATTTTACTGCTATGATAAAAATTCCAGCAATGTTTACAAAATTATACAACATAAACCAAACAGATCATCCAATTTTTAAACTGTAGTAAACCATAGATTTTCTTAAAAGAACAAATCTGCAGATTTAGACTGGTGAATGCAAGAAGAAGAGGAATCCAATTTTTAGAATTATATTCTCTTTGGAAGGAGTTCCATTTGAGTTACATAATAGGGATATTATAAAGATGCCAATTTAGGAGCTTCGGGGGTGGGGGTGGGGGTGGGGGGCGGCGGCACACAGGTGGAGTTCTCTGGATGGGTGTTTTTATGATAAATGCAGGCCTCTGCGATTAACACACAGTACATCAAATATATGCCTGGCTAAAGTGGGGTAACTCATACGGTACTCCTTCCTCATCTTCCATAACCAGCAAAGCTCCTGGCTTAAATTTACTTCAAAATACAGACCAGCTGATATAATACAAGATTTCCCTTGGCTTCACAAGCAAAGAAGATGAAAGTAAAGTAGCAAGTAAGAAAATACAAAATTTTTCCAAGAATGCTTATCATGGGAATTTCTGAGACTTGATCTTGGCTCCACACTAAACATAGGCATTACACTATTACAGAGCATTACAACTAGCACTATGTGGCAATAACTTTGTGTAATCTGCTGGGAATGTACAGTACGTGACACCAGAAAATCAAAACATGCTGAACACAGTTTCGTGAAATTCAACACAATAAATTAACATGAGGAAGCACAATATATTCCACAATTTCATGACTATCAACACAGGTACTGAGATAAATAAACAGACATGGGTTCAAGAAATTACATCATAACAATGATTATCTTTCCACTTTACAACAGAATCATTTCTCTATACTTGAACACAATTCCATTCACTGAATGGCAGTCAACTTTCCTGAACTTTAACTTTGCATCAAAATGGAGATTACGTGTGAAATGTGTTGAAAGAGCAAGCATTATCAGTATTTCAAAACTCTGTATGTAGGAGACCCACGACATTTTGCCAAAACAGGCTTCCCAGCAACGTCCTTGATGATACAAGCAGATTGAAAAACAACAACATATGGAGTACAACATTTAACATTTACTCCAACCTTATACTGTCAAAGTCAAATATTTTCTGACTGAACAAAAATGCAACATGCCCTCATTATGAACACTGTATATGAGGCGTTTGATTCAAATGTTCCCCATTTTGCTATTCCACATGGACTAGAACATTAAATGTGTCCATGCAGCCCTAATGCCTACAAGTTCAGACAGTCATATATTCCTTGACTGACAACAACTCGAGATGTCCTCACCAAGAGCAATGTGCACGGAACATGTTGATAAAATGCTCATTATTTCATTTCTCAATGTGGACTGAAACAGTCACAATACCTAAAGCTTTCACAACCATATGTTTCTTGACTGATAACAGTGCGAGATGTCCTCTCCAAGAACATAACATTATATGTGAAACATGTTGGTAAAATGTTAATTTTACTACTCTACATGGAGTAGAGTAGAATATTTAACAATGTCATGTAGCTTCTACACTTAAAGCGTATATGTTACAGTAAGAAAAGGTATCTAGGGAATACGAGTAATCACTGAATATTTCAGTGAATACGCGTAATCCCTGTTTCACTCGGAGATTTCACGTAATCACTGAAATAATCAGGAATTACGTGAAATCCCTGAAAAATGGTCCCAGTAGTTACGTGTAATCCCTGATCATACTTGCACACAATGCAAACTTGACAGGCATGTATAGTATAAAAATTTTATTGCTTAAATAGTTCGGTAAAAGATACACTCTCTCTCTCTCTCTCTCTCTCTCTTTCTCTCTCACACCATCTCTCTCTCTCTCTCTCACACACACACACACCTGCTCCACGATATAAAAATAAGCATTTGAAAAAAACTAAAAAATGGCAGACACCATCGACGTTGTCACTTGTTACAACAATTGAGGCTGCTATGACAGCGTGAGTTACACTGAAGCCCTGCTTTAAAGCATTTACATCGCCTTGTCCTACACTTTTTGGCACCAGTACAGCTGCATCTTGTGAAGCCTTGTCCACCTGAAGAGGATTGAGAAATCACCGCCGAGCGCAATGAAACTATTTTTTCGGTGTTTATGTCGTCAGTGTTTAGAAGACGCTCAGGGCACAGATCGAATTGATTTCTGAAATACAGACCACTGAGAATACCAGCTTTTACGGCTATCCTATATTGGTCTGTGTCTTCTCGTCTGTCAATTATGACACCAAGGATATTTCTAGGATCGCCTCTCCCACGATCAACAAGTGGAATTGGCACAGCAACGTTGTCTCCTTGTTCGCCAGCTCGCATCTCTACACGACTTCTTTTCACCATCCTTTCTGCTTGAGAAGTTTGTGCATTGGCTGCTTCACGACGACGCCTTTTGATTTGTTTGATGCGTTCTTCGACCCTAAGGTTTTCAGCAGAGGAAACAGGACTGTCAGATGGAGTGGGTGAGAGAGACGTCACATGCTCTTCTGATTGTCCATAAGAACCAGGACTGTCAACATCGTAGGCAGATGGTGTTGCTGTGGGCGAGGAAGGTCCTGTGGGTAGATCAATGTCTTGTGCTGATGTGCTTTCAAGTTCGACTGGAAGTAGAACACCGTCTGTCACACCAACTGTTGCTATTTCATCACTTGTAGCTTGGATCTGGTTTGCAACTCCATCAGTTTGGGAGAGAGGGTTTTCATTGACGGCAAGAAGATCTTCCTCAGTCTCCATCCGAGCAATCACTTCCACCGGCAAAGACGAAGTAGTAAGTCCAACACAAGCCTCACAGCCAAACATTGCCGAATATGGAGAGCACTTTATCCCGGAATGAAGAGCACTATTTTTCTGGAACTGAACAAATTTGATGCCCGTAGGCCAGTCCTGTGAGTCATTATCAGCCATCCATGCCACCAGCATATCTTTAATATCACCATTTGCTCGCTCAACCGACCCCTGACTTTGGGGATGGCGAGGCTTATCATGCACCATTTTCAGGTTTGGCCAAACTTCCTTCAGCTCTGTGATGACGTGCGAAGTGAACTCGGATCCCTTATCGCTTTGGAGATAAACGGGTGCACCAATGAGAAGAAAAATGTCCAGTAGATGAAAAGCAACCTCTGCAGCTCTTTTAGACGTCAAGGCTCGAAGGATGCAAAACTTCGTCAAGTGATCCTGGTACACCATGATCCATTTCTTATTGGATCCACTGTGCATGCTTTGCATGTCAATAAGATCCACCTGACCCCCTGACGAGAATTCCTTGGTGAGTATTGGACGAACGACAACACCCTTCGTCATCGGCCGTTTTCGTTTCTTTTGGCATTCTTGACAGAGTGACTTGAACAGCTCAACGGCTTTAGTTGGAATGTTTGCATATTTCTTTTGTAGTTCTTTCAGCATCCGGTCTCTTCCACCATGGCCAGTTGAGATGTGGGCGCTCTTGACAACATCAAACGTCTCCTCGATGCTCACGTAGTAGAGTGGCGACTCCTGTTGTGCCGAACGTCTCTTTATCAGTTTTTCTGTGGGCCCGCACTGGAGTACTTCATACCAGAGAGAGAGAGAGAGAGAGAGAGAGAGAGAGTGAGATAAGGAGAGAGAGAGAGAGAGAGAGGGAGAGACAGACAGACACACAAGTAGAGACCTTCACCATTCGTAAAAAAAAATCAAAAATCAAAACACTAAATGAAGGACAACAACAACAACAAATAAAACGAGAGAGAGAGAGAGAGAGAGAGAGACAGACAGACAGACAGACAGACAGACGGAGACAAAGAGAGAGAGAGAGAGGGGGAGAGAGAGAGAATTTGTCTGAGACTGACTGAGTAAAATTGTATATTGAAGTGAAAACTTACTTCTCCAACAGATAATATCCAAGCCGCCCCTTGGCATGGGAATTATCAGCTGCTGCTTTCCAGTCATCAATGTCTTCTGATAGTCACATTTTGGAATTAATCCTTTTTTGTTTTCTTTAAAATGATCCGTGAGCTGTTGTGTAAACTTTTCCTCGATAGACATCTTGACTTTGCTTGAGGAAGGCGAATAATGAAGCGAGACAACCTTATCTAATAAACTTTGATCAAAACAAACACACTGCCAAACTCACCCAATTTCGGTGTCATAACACATTGACGGTGCAGAGCAAGCAAGTTTTGTGATGTACTTTCTTGCAAGCACACCAGAGCAAGCACACCAATAACTATTTTAAAGAGGGAACTGAGGCTTATTCAGTGGCGGGGCTTTTACGCGAATTCACTGAAAGCTCAATAGTAAGAACACGTAAAATGACAGGTCTAATTTTAGGGATTTCGCGTTATCACTAGAAATTTCAGCAATTACGGGAAGTCCCTGAGTGAATCGGGGATTACGTGGATTTACTAAAATGCTCAGTGATTACTCGTATTCCCTAGGTACGGGTTCTTACTGTAACATATACAGTCATATGTTTTCTGATGGATAACAATGAAAGATGTCCCCATGAGGCGACATTATGTTAGAAATCTGCTGATAAACTATTCACTGTTTCACCACTCCATGGGAAGGAGAACATTATACATTGTGCAACTATTATACTTAAAGCTAATACACTTATAGTTTCCTGACTGATAACAAATATGCAAATTCCTCACAAGCAGCATTGTGATATACATGTACCATCTTCTCATGGCAAGTGGCATTTAATTGACACAAATATACTATTTCACTATTTGTGATGAAATGATCGGACAAGTGAGTTGCAAACTTCCACTCTTCACCCCTACTATGCAAGCTTGAGGAAAGGATAGGTCCTTTCATCCATGGCACATCACATGTACTAGTATTTTTTACCCTCTGACTTTAACCATACTGCACTGTTTTGGAGAGTCATTCAGTTCAATTTTTTTTTTCTTTCCTACCTTGACACAATTTGTTACATGCTACAAGAATATAAAAGAACAACAGGTCACTGAAAATGACAGTTAAAATGTGGTCAGACACTGCACAACATTCAGCTTTCTTTCCCCAATTTCTGGGGCACTGAAGATTTAAAGATTATTTGAGTTACAACCAAAAAGAAATTTCTGCAACAGTGCTTTAAGGATTTCATCTAAAAAAAACAGCTTTCTAACACGTCTCTATCTCAGTCGATTATTCCTGTAAGCCACATTCAACAACTGACAGAATAATATTTGTTTTTTTTACTAAAGACCAACTATCAAGAGGCTGACATAACTGCTTTGGATGTTAACCCTTTTGCTGCCAAGACTTTAGACTACCCAAATAATGGATTATTGGGTAGAAAGACAGCAGGGAGTAGTAAAATTAGGAGTGCAAAACATGCCGGAACAATATTGGGCAATATATCGGCTTCGCCGTAGTTTTCGCATGAAACAGTAGGGCATATATTGGCTATGTGGCACTCTCTGTGACATATGATGGGCCATATATACTGGCCTGGTGGCAGCAAGTGGGTTAACAAATTACCAGTCTAGGGTACTGACACAAGATAATTACAGAACAGGCATGGCCAACCTTTCATATAGCAAGGGCCAGCCCTGAGAAATGTAAGGACACAGAGGGTCAGATACTCTCACCCAATAAGAGATAAGATAAGAGAGATAATTATTATCTTATGAAGGGAATTCTCTTTCACAGAGCGTTTAAGAGCACATACATGGTACACACACCTTACTCATCATAATATAAATATATCATAACTCAATAAACTCCATAATAGGCATATTACATAAGTAACATGGTAACGAACCTTATTGAAATGCTGTTACACATCTAGCTATAATGTCTTGTGGAGGCCAATTGCGGAGGGCAAAACCAATCTTCTGTATCTTTCTCTGTGCGCTTTCATGTGCACTATTGTGTTGCTCTTGGATGATCTAGAAATTTGATTTGATATTAAAATCCTTCTAAAATGACATGTTACATGTATTTATATGGATGTTAATTTTTAAAGGACAATTTCTTGTTTGATTTTGGGAGGGGCTGGGGGGTGCAGGAGACTGTCATATATTGATTATTGTTGGGTTTTTTACTTATAGCTCAGTGACCGGTGTGCAAAATAATTTTCAATCAAAACTGGTTGCCCATATCTGCTATAGAGTAATAAGAAGTTCTCTGAAAAAACCCATATAAATGTCAGTTTTGACTGGCATTCTGGATTCCAGGAATGTTCATGTCGGTCCAGGGTGTCACTTCTACATAAACACATCAACAATCCACACTTGAATAGATTTTACTCTCATGTATACACCAACAATACCTGTTGCTAAATTGTAACCCGAGTGTAACAACATTCTATCTGTCTTTAAATCTTTCAGATTGAATTTTACATTCCTCAGCTTACGGAATGCATATATGCATAAGTTCCAACCATCTTAAAATAAATTACCGGGTGCAAATAAGTCCTCACCATACAGTGACTTGACTTCATCAAATATAAAACTTCCAGACCTAAAGATATGCCTTTAAGAATGGTATGAATGTATGACAAGTATAAATATCCAGTACAACAAAGTTTAGACTGACAATTTTAACCCAAACATGGACCTGTTAATCAGACAGCTGAAGGCTTGAGGAATTACCCTGACTGGACTCAAAAGCCATTATGACATCAATCACAAAAACATAATTGATGCACCTTACTCCTCACCCCTATAAGTTATAGGGCAGCACTGATTTTGTTCTTTTTGCTTCTGTCCAGAAGATGTTTGAATTATAGATGTTGAACTGTGTAATCCTTTTAGACTGTCAACTTCTTGTGTAAAGTGTCATTTACTTTTACATCATTTCACTAAGAGTTCTTTCTCATTATGGACTTCATGCCAAGAATGGTCACATGGACATTGCTAACCAGAATTCCTTCAACAGAACAATTTAAAAAATACAACCAGCATTGTCACATTTGAAGTGAGAAAAAGAATTCCCTTATTAGAATAAATTAACAGGGTGCACTTACACAAAACGTATGTAACATAGGATATGTAGTACATGCAATAAATTTTAAAAAAACTATAAAATCTCACTTTTATAGCACCTTTAATATCACAAGGGCATATGGTTATCTCAGACACTGGCCATGATCTGAGAAGAACCTCACTGTTCTACAGGCAAAACATACATGAGTAATGGAAGAGTGCCAATATTTTTCACTGAGGCAAGACAGGGTGCATGTTAAGCATTTAGTACTGGTAAACTACCATCTGCCAGTAAAGAAAGCCAAAAATGTTTTGAATTGTCCCAGGAACCAATTTCATTTTCCTGAAATCTATGAAAGATCTTTTCACAAAGTCACTTGATGTTTTCAAAACGAGGACATGCAAAAAGGCATCACTATGTTACCTAACTCAGTCGAAAACAGATGATAGTATAAATCTTATAAACCAGTTTCCTCTGACTGGTGTTAGTTTCCTCAACACTGATTTCGACTTTGATGGTTGGATGAGAGAGGGGGCTAGCCAATTTCACTTATTGAAATTACAAGCATGATCACCGGCAACACAAAGCAAATATATCTGTCCAGTTCTACACCATAGATATAAAAAACACACTACTTTCATAGGTCAAAGTTGGAAATCAGTTTGTTAGGCAACTGTATTCTGTTGCACAATGACTGATTTATTAAAGCACAAAAAGCTACTGTCTGTGGAACAAGTCATATTTTCAAAATGAAAGAAAAGGTAGTAGTGGTCTAATCTTCACTGAAATTCATGGTAGGAACTTCCTTAACAAAAAAGTTGTAAAAAAAAAAGTTGTTTAAAAATGAATCAGACAACAGAGCATAGAAATTTACATTGAATGTGAAAAAAATCAAAGAGAGTTAAGATTATAAAAATATCACCGAATGTAAGAAGGTTTCCCTTAATTGACTAGGAAATTCAGTACAGTACGCAGAACACCAGTAAAATACTATTGTGCTAACGCATCCTCACCCAGCAAAGTCTTTCACATAAAAAGTTTTACTTTCAAACTGAACAAAATATTGTCTATATTTTACCACACTTTTTCCAGCCTTTCCTCTTACTCTCTCTTTTTCTGTTCTTCTTTTCTTCTACTCTTTTCAATACCTAGCCAGGATGTTGTAGACTCTTCTCAAGACTTGCTAGATTTTCCAAAGAAACCCTTCTTGGCTGGTTTCTCTTGGCCAGCCTGAAATAAAATCACATCAAAGAATAAGTAAATATATGAAGATGCATCGCAGCAACGTATCTGTGCTATTGCATGTACTTGAGACAAAAGTTCAGTTGGAGAATAACTCTGACAGTTTATTAAAAAGAAAATAAAAAGCACCAAACAAACAACAAAAATGCACCAAAGTGATTTTGGATGTGAAAATATTTTATCAATCAGATTTCTGGCACTTCATATCAGTTTATATCTCCATTTCATGGCCAAGATAGTGGCTGTTCTAATATTCATACAGATGCTCTGTGATTTGAGTATTTCTTAAAGGCAACTTCAGAGTTAAGGTTACAGATAAAGTGTCACACCTGGGGGCCGGGTCCTGAAATTGAAATTAGGCTTCAAAATATTGATATCCAGATTTTGTACTTTTCAGTTAGCTTTATCCATTTAGGAATACTATTTTACTAACCACATGCCAATTTGGAATGTTTACAACCCTGAAATATGCATTTTAGTGAGGTGGGGGTCAAGAAAAAGCCACAAGAATCATGCCATTGGGCCGCAAAATTAGCCCTAAATAACATCTCAGAGTGTCGCCACCATAACCATGAGTTTTAATGAATACCTGGTATCCAGACCTTTATTTATATCTTGCCCACATGTCTAGGTCAAGGTAACAGGCCTGAGACATCTTATATTATATACCCTTCTACACAAGCATACAATATCACTATACTGTTCGCACTGCCATAATAAAACATTGTGGGCTGCGTGTCACCCCCGACCTTCACCTCGCTTCTATTTTACCGATTGGTCGACCGTAAATGGAGCAACAAATTGAGCCTTCTCATTGGGTGGGGTGAACATCATGCCCTCTATTTCGCAGATTTAGATCATGACCTACATAACAGCGTAAAGAAACAGTGTCAGTTGACTGGACAGTGCTTTTGTTTCTGTTTTTGTTTTTTCATGCAATTTATTACCATTTGTGAAAGATGCCCAAGGACAAAGTCACTATGCATTGCCTGCAGTTGCAAAAAGTCAGACAAGCAATCTGAAGAAGGTGTAGACCAGTAACATTTGAAGAGTGCTGATTATGTTACACTATTTTTATTGTGGATAATTGAGTGAGCTGCAATGGGTTCAAAAGCTCTACCAGTAGAAAGGCCAGAGGTTCTTCATTAGTCCTTTTAGTACATGTTGCTGCATAAATTCATATGATAAAAGACCCCCCTCCACCCCAACCTCCAGAGTGTCCCCCACTCCCAACTGTTCTATATCCCATTCTACCCTATGAGTTATTCTATCCACCACCACCCCCCCCCCCCTCCTCTGTACACATCTGCCATAAACCTCTGGTAGTTTGCAAATCATTGTTGAGGCCCAGCATATCAAGCAGGGGGATGTTCTGAGGTAAGTGTGATACTTTTGAATGACATTTTTATTGAAAAAAAACTTCAAATGCAATTTTCTCAAAATTGTACTCTTGATAGTAATTTGAGAACTAGTTTTTTATTTGTGGACCAATTGGTATAAAATTTGGCTAGAAGCATGTTTGAAAAAATTTTTTTTAATTCCTACAGAAGGAAATTTGTTTGTTTATTTTTTTTCTAATGAATTTTGTTGTGATAGAAAATATGGAAATATGGAATTCCACTAGATACCATTTCCAAAAATTTATGACATAAGATCTGTAAAAGGTATTAAAATTTCCTCCAGTATAAAGTTTTTAATTGAATTGAACAAGACATAACAGAAGTTTTAAATAAATCCACTAAAATTTGGCAAAGACTTTCTATACTGAAGTTGACACTTTTTGGGAACTCAAAATCCAAGATGGCGGTGTTTCCATGCAACCATATGACAAACAAAACTTTGAACACTTTTTCTTGTACTAATTCAGACATCCTCAATTCAGTTTTGATAGTTAAAATTGTTAATTTCTTACAACAACAAAAATCACCTTCGGGATCCCCTCCCCCTCCCCTTTAGAAACTTCCTCAACCCGATCATGCATGGTTCCCCAATATGGTTAATATGACAATCCAAGGGGTTTAAAAACTCCAGGGGGTCCATTTCACATGGACACATTATGACCTCAGAATGCATGATTGGTAAGAGAAGGAAGGAAGTTCAGATTATCAGCACTGCAGTTATCGGGCACCCTGCTGTGACGCTATTACCAACTCAGAGCAGCTTACTTCAGTTTCCTTCATTAAAATAGCAAGTCTATGTGGGAGGCAGAATAGATTTATTCCAGACAATGTTCCAGAAATTTAATGCTAGTACATGTTCATTAAAACTTTTCATGAACCAATTTTATCAGTTGCCTGGTTGCCCATACTATTTCAAAACTTTTTAATTAACCTGGCAAATTCAAGCACACTTTTAATGCCACAGCAAGCAGGAGGAGTGGCAACTACTATGCCCCACACTAGGAGTTAATCACATCAGTTTGCCTAATCAGAATTTTATTGTGTGCATTACACTGTCACATACTGTTCTAACTCCTCTTTCTGCACAACTGAGAAATTTGACGTTAAATATTTGCGGCTTTAGTATTATATTAAGCTGTTGTTCGGCAACTGTAGTATTTCACATGGTAAGCTATAGGTAGAAAGCACATGACGTCACAGAGTGTTTTTGTTTTGATCTTCCTACACTAAAGATGGCCGGTGGATCAGCTGATGAATGTAATTTCAAGATATGTCTAAGCAGTTAAAATGCCTGCTGGTTGCATTGTAGTTGATTGTTTTGACAGTGGTGGAAAGGATGGATCCAAGCTATTCAGATTCCCTACCATCCATGTAAACAAGGGAAACGAAGCGAAAGAATTGACTAAACGTCTCCATTGAACATGTACACACATGCCATTGTTTACTGTAGTGAACTACTTTTAGCTCGCCGCCAGTTGGTGCGCGACATCTCCCGTGCTCGCAGAGCAAATCAGCTAACAAATAAAAATCAATGCCCCAATCGCCATGGTGATGCTTGGATCCTTACACTAAAGATGGCAAATATGCCCATTCTACCTATAGATGAGCAGTGAACACAGGTCAGTATTTTTCTGTTTGGCTTTATAACTAAAACCCCTAACAACAGCCATTATCACAAGGAGTTAGAATAAATCAGAACTATGAAACAGCTTGATAAGTGACACAACCCATTATAAGCAAGAGTCAAAGTGTACAATTGATATACCCCTTCTACATACTAAAAGAGCTCCAGTTTTTCAGAAAATGGAGATGGAACAACAAGAACTTCGGTCGTTATCTTCAGAACGCCAAGAGACCAAATTACTCTTCACCTTTTCATTCCCCTCTCCCACTACCTCATTTTTCATTTCTCTACGCTCTTCTACACAGTCCTTATGAACACCCTTACCAAGAGTTTGGCCCCGAGTAGCATCTTGGCTTTATCCTCTTCTTCCTGAACATCTGTGTGAGGTGGTTCATCCAACACTCGTGCCTTCCAATGCAGTTTTTGCTTGATGGCCTAGGCAATTCAGGACATACAGTAGAATTTCAGTCAAATCACTAAGTTGTAAAGCATTCTCATTTACGCAATGTCCAGCATCTTCTCCATGTGATAACATTAAGCAAAACCTTTTAACCTTCCCACAATATTACTGAGCCTAGGTCTGTGTTTCTCAAGGTGGGGTGCGAGTTCCACCAGTGAGGCACTGGGATTTTTAACAGAAATCTTAATTTCATAGTGTTTTCTAACTTCAACTGCATAGATAAACTGTTGTTAGTTAATGTCGCTTTAGTGGTTTCCTTGTTTAGCTCAGATTAAAACACTGAACTTAGCAGATGCACGACTTTAATGGTGACGCGCAACTTGGCTGGTTATACGCAATCATGGTGGGTCAGACGTTTTTAGAGAAAACTGAGAGTGGGACACGGGACAAAAAAGGTTGAGAAACACTGGCCTAGATAAAACATATTCATCCAGAATCCGAAGCACTTCATTAACCCAAAGATAATATAAATGGTAAGCCTTACCATTAACACAAAGATAATGTAAATGTTAAGCCTTATCTTATTGAGGAGTTCTAAATCCAGTTCTAAATGAAGATGATGACCATTTATATCTGCGATGACCTAAAATCACAAGCCTGCATCATGTAAAGTTTGCCACTAAAAAAAAATCTTCAGATCACAAATTACATGACAAAAAAAAAAAATTTAGCTTTGAAACTGTTTCCAGCTCACTCCTAATTATTTTCTATCACATGTTGCTTGTGTTGTTCACAATTACCACTGTTAAAAGGATTGGCTGAATACAATCAGAAAAACCTGATGACAATCCCAAAATTATCAGTGAAAAGTCACTAGTGGCAGCTGGTGATGATGTGGGTGAGGAATCATGCTTTACTGACTGGCCATTACCTGTGATAACAGAACTCTCTTGCTGTGGTTTTTCAGTGCTATGAGGAAGTCAAACCATGTCCAAATACAGTTGTGATACTCCACCGTGGGCAAAATAAAGCTGAAGTCATGGACATCTTCTATGTTTTTCTCCTTCTGGCCCTGTATCGATAGGATTGGACTGATAATTACTGTTGAACTTGATCCTCACCGGCATTTATTGAAACTGAATTATATTCAAGATAGTCTGAGTTTGAGTTTGGAGAAAGCACGTCGACACAATAATGGTCACATTGTGCTCGGAAGAAGCAAAACAATAGAATATAACCGAATGATAAGACAGAAGGAGACCTTACCAGATGCAGACGATAGACAGAATATCAGAGAACGATAGGACAGAAGGAGACCCTACCAGGTGCACCCACCGACCACCCGCCATTCACAACAGAATTCTGGACTTTTACATCATGCCTTTTCTTTCTCTATCATGCATGAGGTCTGAACTGTTTCATAGATTTGAGAATAAAGACAACGTTTGAATAATAATAATATCTGACCTTGTAACTGACTCTGGCAATCACCTCAGGGATCTTAATGTATAGAAATGTGTTGTTCTTGGCTGCCCTTTCCTGAAGAAACAAAGAAAACAATAAATATGTGAATTCAATTTCCAGGTAATTATTGCTATCTTGCACATTTCTGCGATTCAGAGATGCCATGTGCATGAACTAGATGGGAACCCTGACAGGAGTTACATGGGACTAGAAGTGACAATGGGAGTGGTTCTCAGAGTCCAAGGTAACATTCCTCCCCTTGTGATCACAGGTTTCCTCAACTATTTTGTCAGCAGTGCTATTGTAAACAAAGTGATCACAATGACAAAGCTCGTCCCATATCAGCCCATAAATATTCTCCAGGTTGCTATATAAAGGTACAAGCTGGGAGCCATTCTAAAGTGTGAAACGGCTCTGGTGTAAGCATGTATCCGCCCGGCTAGACCTGGATTTTGCAAGGTTCTAAATGCATCTGGGCGGCAGAGCCATACTTATGCAGTCTGATCTGCAAAATCGGGTGCTCGCAATTGAAGGCAAGGTCTCCAATAAAACCTTAATTTTTTAACATACTGTGATAGATAGCATGGCATAATGTTATAACAGAGAATAAGATGGTTGATATAAAGGCAATTTGGTTAGGAATTAAGTTTCCTTCCTATTCTGTAAAATTTCACCAGGCGTTTATACATTTGCAGCAACGATATGCCAAGTACAAAGTTCATACTTTGGAGAAAAATGAAACTTTTTTTACTGCAGTTAAGTTACTTAACCAATTCACTGGTAAGTGTGCTATAAAATGTTTCTGAAGTGCATGAACTTAGAAGTTACATGGCTTTCATGGGTGTACATTGTACTTTTAACAACATATTCACATTAATGATTTTAGGACATCGCAGCACACTCGCACTCTTTGGAAGAAATACCAAATCAAATACATTAGCAACATTTCGTCCCCTTAAAATGACAAGATTTTACCTCCACTTTTTGATTGAACTGAGTTACACACCAGACATTACTTCTATGTGCCTTCTCCACTGTGTGTCAAAGTATCAAACTGATTTGGTGTGTACTTTGTAAGTATTACTAAAAAGAAAGAAAACATGTCATATCTCTAAAACTTAAAAAGCTAGGAGCACATGAAACTTTAATCATCAATTCCTCAAAAGTTAATGGAAGGGAGTTAGAACCTTGTCATTTTATGGGGATGACATCACTTTACACCTGCCATAAATTATCTCTGCATGGACGTCAGTGACACAATTCTGGATAACCAATATCCTCAGCTGACACATGACACCCCACTATGGTAACAAACAAACCCCATACAACCCCCCCAAAACAGCAAGAAATTTCCTACAAACCAATGTTTTCTTGGCTCCCTGTAATCACGACCAAAAAAAGCATCCATTATAATGCTATCATGTGGTCACAGCTTGTTTGTAATCAATGGCAAACTTGTGAAACACAGTCTTATATCTAGTGCATCAGAACCTGTATACATCATCTCTCAGGCTAAGCTCCCACATTACAGAGATGGGGGGAGATAGAAAGCCAAATCCAGCATAAGTACTTTACAGATGGCCCCTAAGTTTTATTCTCCAACATTCACAGATTTGAATCGATTAATGCCACCTCAAGTGGCAGACACAATACCCCCTCCAGTCTCAAACATTCACTGTTCCAGTTTCAGATGCATCAACTACATGACTGTCTCAGTAAAGGATACCACAAGGGGTGTGTTAACCCTTTTGCTGCCAAGCCCGAACTTCTTTCCTTCCCTTAAGGCTACTAAAAAATGGATTACTTGGTAGAAAGACAGCTTGAAGTAGTAAAGTTAATAGTGCAAAACATGGCGGAACAATGTCGGCAGATATATCGGCCTCGCAGCAGTTTCAGCAAGAAATGGTAGGTCTGATATATCCGCCCTGCAATACAGTCCTCTGCAACATATGATGGGCCGATATATCAGCCCCGTAGCAACAAGAGCCCTGTGCTATCCGGGTGGTCTAGCTTTGATATCACATTCTTTCATCCCATTATTCCACTACATTTGCTGCGTTTGACGGTACAAATTGTTCTAGCATGTTGGTTTTAGTTCTTTCAGAAAACAAGTTTTACAAATGTGTGTTTTCTTTAAAAATTAACATACTGTTCACATTAATTAACCCAAATCGTGGTAATCATGCACTCAAAATTAATAAAATTACATTCAAATGAAGTAGTATTCATTTACATTTACTGTGTTAAAGTTTCCCACCTCACCCAACTTTAGAAGCTAAGTCTTGCTAAGATTTTCTTCATACCCTCTAGATTTATGTTATTGTCATTGAACTATGGAGCACTGCAAAGAAAAAAACACATGATATTTTTGAATGAAATGTGCAGACCACGCAGTGAAAGAATGCTGATACAACAAGAGAAAAACAGGCAAAGGCTCTTATGTGCAGACTTTAAATCTGATATTTTACAGTTTTTTAATATTAATATGAATTCAGACAAAGAGGAGACTCATTCAAAATACCTGTGTTTCAAGTATCTCGAAAGACTGAACAATTTGAGAAAAAAAAAAGAGGAGGAGAACAGTCACTGCAGTCAGCAAGACAGATCGGGGAGAACTCTAAAAAAATGTGGACAGAAGTTGTGATTACGGCCACACCATCCAGTTGTTATTTGATTTGTAATAAATACTGTACAATATGTTTTGGATAGGTTAAGTAATCCACCATGCACGTCAGTCCAGATTACACACAAAACACAAGATGCAGACACACTGAAACATACCATTCAAACAGTACAAGAGCACCCGCCCAATACATGATAAAGTTAGACCATTTACAGACAATGCACAGACAACATCAGCTGCAGTTAGCTTCACTCTTCCAGACACTGCTCAATCCATGCCAATAAAATAGATATCACAATCATTCGCACTACTGAACCAACAATCCACCTTTGACTCCTCCATGGACAATATACGGTCAACAGTATAGGAAATTAGTTTGACACCACCGCCAACTGCTCAGCCCATGCCAATTAAACAGAAACCACAATTAGTTGATTATGGAACATCTCCAATCTTTAACTCAAAGAATGGGTTTGAGTCTGAGTTTGGAAAAAGCACGTCAACATGGAAATGGTCACTTTGTGCTAGGAAGAAGCACGACCACAGACAGAATGTTAGGACAGAAGGAGACCCTACCAGAAGTGCCCACCAACCACTCACTCAAAGTGTGGTATACTTGTGTTATTATTATTCATGTCTATACTGATTGGTCTTAGATGTTTGCAAAGTTACAGACACCTCAGTTATATTCTGTCTGTGACTTGTGAGTCAGCGAATGTGTCTGAATTTGACCATGTGGATATTTGAAAATGAATTGCAACTAAACGAGAGATGGATGTCAATCCACATTTATAGAACCAAAAATGATAACAAAGCTCCTTTACAAAAACATCAATTTTATGGCGTAATATGGCTGAAAATAATTATTTACTGATCCACATGTTCAGTAAAAAAAAAAAGTGGATTTTTACACTACATTTTTCTTTTCTTTTATTCTTCACAGATCAATGTCAAATATTTAAAAATTATGCAAGAGATAAGTTCATGAATTTGAATTTATAATGTACACTTCATTAGAAGCATGCACTATATTCTGTCATGACTGTAACTGTTTAAAACAAAATTATACTAATTAGTGATAAGCCAAATGGCATCGGTGGGCATGGGCGCAGCAGGACGTAACTGTCCTTTTGACCATTTTTGACTCGGCCGCCTGGCAAGAAACAGCGAAGAACAGCCGTGTACTGTATAATTTCTGTATTATTACTTACGCAAGGCTTTGCTACATATGACTTTGCCTTTTTGCCACATTTTGACTGAATTAGCAGGTCTGCATTTTGATACAATACAACAACATTTTCCTTGTGCTGTAGCAGAACAATTGTCAGGCTGACTCAAACTTACATAAAGCGCTTTCAGCATTCCACAATTGGTAACATCGGATCGTTCTAGTTAGATTTGCTGTCTACTGAAAGACAGTTGGCTTCTGAGGTGGATGTAATAATTTAGTAGATAATCTTAGGGGAATAAAACAGATGAAGAAACACTATTGTGCTTGATATACATAATTTATACTGCTTCATTTGTTTCTAGATGATGTTAAATGTCACTGCATTCACAAATGTTAACCACCTCATGGCAAAAAAAAATATATAAAAATCGCATAACACAGCAGGAGACAGTATCGTCACAATCCTTATAAGTCAAAGTTTAAACTTTTAAGAATTTTTCAGCCCAAAAATGAAGGACATTTTAAGGACCTTTTACACGAGTTTCAATGGTCAGTCAGGTCAAAAATCGATATAGAGCCAGGCTTTCAGATTTAAAAAAAATAAATAAATAAAATTCACAGAACTTGCCAGACCATATTATAACAAAGAATATTCTGATAATCTGGTATTTCCAGGATATTTTAAGACATAATGACAAATTTTGAAAACTAATGACCTACTTTTCAGGGCTTTAAAATCAGTTTTGTAACAAATAAGGACTTTAAAGGCTATTAAGGACTTTGGGAGCCCTGAACAAATCAGGAAAGAAGGCTATTTTCAAAGCCGGAAAATGAAACTCTAAATGAAAAGCTCACCCGCATTTTATTAATATCATCGGCACTGCTGAACGAGGCTGCTGATTTTAATGAATTCTTTTCAGAGTCGTCTCCTTTGTCTCTCCGCTTGTCCCGGTCTTTCTTGTTGTTTTTCTTTTCTTTCTTCTGTTTGATGTCCATTTCGTCATCTGCAAATTGAAAAATATGAATAGCATGACCAAATCAAACACATCTGTTTCCATGGAATATATTGGGTTCTCTTGAATGACGGAAAAGAAATACGTTTCTGAAAAAGGCCCCATTTTTTATTTAATGAAATAACCTGAAATCTGAAACCCCCTTGTTTGAATTGTTTAGAAATCATCACTGCTCTACGATAATGGCATATGTCAAGACTTATGCCAAAAGGCAAGTGACATTTCATTGTATTCCTGAGCATGAGGGCTATCAGATAATATCATAGAAAAAAAAATGTGCGAATAGGAAAATGTAATAATCCAGTAGAATCATAATGGCATAAGTCACCAAATGACAGGAAAAGAAACAGTTTTTTCTTAATATCTCAAAAGTGTCAAAAATGTCTTATGCCATAAATGTAGAGCAGTGATGATATATGCCTTCAATCACCTGTTATAACTACACTAAAGTCTAAAATTCACAGACCTTCTACTGTCAGTAAAACAAATATATGAGAAAAGAAAAAGAAGAAAACAAAGAAGCACATTACCATCATCAGTGTCAACATTTTTGTCCGGGAAAAAGAACTCCATCACAGCTTTGTACAACTGATATGTCATCTGGATTTGAATTGGTGCCACATTTACCTCAAAGTGTTCCTTCACTGGAATTCCTCCCACTGAAAATTCAAAATAAATAAATAAATTCGCTTCAAAGTATGAAATGCCTTAATCTTTCAAGAGAACTTTCCACCTCTGTGAATGTCCATTGAAACTTAGATATAAAAATAGGCTTCAAAACGATAATTTGTTGGATCATTCTTTCTCTCTCTCTCAAACACACACTCACACACACACATCCACTCACATACATAGCCACACATCCACACACTCTCTCTCTCATAAATACACTATCCTCTTTCTCTTTCCTGCACATCCTCTTCCCAGTTCACCTTTCCCTTGGCACCTACCATAAACAAATAAGATGAAGAGCAAGGAAAGAAACAACCATTAACCCTTCTGCAGTCAAGCCCAAATGCCTTTCTGTCCTTCCTTTAGACTACCATAATGGATAATCAGGTAGAAAAATAGCAGGGAATAGTATAAAATTAGGCGTGCAAAACATGCTAGAACAATGCCAGGCCAATATATCAGCCGTGTAACAGTTTTCCACAACATGACGGGCTGCAGTCCTGTGTGCAGCAAGAGGGTTAATGAAAAAGGTCACAAAACAGAGAAGAAACAACCAGAAGAATTATAAAATCAAGGACAGACAGCTAACAATCTCAGGCTGAAGCCCTTGTGAAACACAATCATTCTCATATCCTCACCTGACCATTTGACAATTTGTCACAGTTTCTGACCTACCTGGGGGTCTCTCAGTACAAGTTATCCTTAAGGCTGTCTGTCTGTTCTCTCCATCCTGGCCCTGCGGATCTTTAGGTACCAGAACTTTCTGCAGGATATCAGGGACATATATAAAGGTAATTAAATATTTATGATTGGATCTGGTGAAGTCAGGGTTATGGTGAAATTTTTATTCCTCTTTGAAAAATCAAAATGAAATATTCCAAAGACGATTTCAGCAAAATAATTTAACTAAATACAGAAAAATGGCAAATCTTTCATTTTATAAGCAAATCTCAATTTCCACAGAGATTTTTCCCCCTTTTGTGGGGTTTCTCAGGAATTTGGTCTTTCATTTTAAGTCCGATTTTGCTAGATCCACTCACATTTGTGGGATTAAAATACTGCAAAGGAGAACTTTTGCTCCATATTTGGCCAAATTCACAAGAAAGGTCCATAACAGTCAGATTCAGACCCACCATTTTCTATTTAACAAACATGAGGATATTAACTCAATGGTCATTAGTATAAAGTTAAACATTATGGAGAATATCTAAAGCAATAGCAAAGAAGACAAAACACTTTATCCTTGTACATTATGTCAGGTTAACGCTCACCCTGCGCGCTACCTGTAAAGCCCGCTGCCCGGTCAGTGACCTTACTCACAGAGAATCTTATCTGGGTCACTGACCCGTGCCGCTAGACAATGACCACATATGCTGTCCACGTGGTTCGGTTTTTATTGATCGGTATGAAAACATTCGCTGCTATGCCTTATCATGCTTGATAATGAATTAACCAGCAAAACCTTAGTCTGTCAGTCTCTAATCAATGATCTGACTTATGATTCCAAACTGACAGCTGTAGTTTTCATGAGAACGGAGCATGATAACTAGCCATGCCCTCCCAAGCCCTACACAAATCGTTTCATCCTGATTGACACATACTAATAAACCAATGTGGGCATTTGGGGCAAAGATTATTTCAGAGCTTGTTTCTGATTGGTTCTTAGATACAGACAACTCCAGATGGTGGTCAGCCTGTGAGAAAATGAGATAATATTGCAAATTTGTTGAGCAAAAGTGTGGGGAGAGCCTTTGAGAGCTTAATCTTTGTGATTCCGACCAGTGGTTCACTGGTTAACATGTCCATGTCACAATGCCTTTGATTTAGAAGAGACACAGTGAACAATAAGACGGTGTTTACGTCTCAAAAAGATCAGTGACCCGACGCGTGAAAATACGGCTTGCGCATGGCGCGGTCAGCTTGACCTTCCCGACTTTTGCCGCCCTTGCGGCGTGAACCCTTGCGAGTCAATACCGACATTTGACGCCCCGCGCAGGGTGAGGGTTAAAAACAGCAGCAATATTTTGCAGAAGCCTTTGCAACTGTTAGCTGATTTTCCATAATTTTGCCAAAAAATTTTTTCTTTTTTAAAATTTGCTAGCAACTCCATGTTTCTTTCAAGCTAACTATCACGTTTTGTGAAAGTGTTCATATTCGGCTTCCCGGTGTGCAGAGAGCGGTGAAGAACAAAGAGGTAAAGAATGAAATTTCTGATGATACTTGTGGACCTTACTCAACAAAATTGCGTCTTTTTTTTTTTGTGGCTCAAAATATCCTAAATATTACGGACTGAATTTTGCCCGAAAAGGATGTGTCCACGTAAATTATCACCAAAAATTGAGGTGGTACACAACATTTCATAGTTTCTTATGTCGTATAGCAACAAAGTTTTAGGTGCTTACACATTCTCTCTTTAGGTCCATTATAATACGATGCTTCCGGTAGATTTCATGTACTTGGATTGCAAACTAACATACAAATCTATCCTCTAAACAAATGCAGAAGATGTAAAAAGTAGCTACAAAATTTCTGACAAAGATGCTTCATTTTTTTTTGCTAGTGATTACAGTGAAGTGGAATGGTAATGGTTGGTCAATATTTCATGGTGACTATTTCATGCTTGATGTTATGATGCTTTAAAGTTATGATGCTCCTCCACGTGCAGCACTGGTGAAATGATCATTCCTGTCTTAAAATTTCATGTTCTTCTTTAGATTTGTGGGGTTTTGCATCCAAAATCTATTTCACATCTATTCCAAATATTTTCATATCATTCAAAGCATAGCCATACCGTCAGTTGGCCGTTAGAACCTCGTTAAAACTAAACTCGAAAGTCTGCAACCGTTGCAGGGGGACTGTACTGGTAGTATTTTACATAGAAATTATAATTGAGCAGGGAGTACGACTCAGTATTGTCTCTATTTGGTTTTGCCATTAGAGTGACCATCGCTTTGAGGCTAGTTTTAACAAGGTTCCAACCGCCGAAAGATGATTATTATACTAGATTATTTTAATATACTGACATGCCATATTTATAAATACAAAAAAAAAAACATCAGAAATATTCAGTTTATTTTACATTCACAGAAAAAATATACATTAATGGAGTGTGTGAGCATTCCAATTTAAAGGTTACAGATAAATGAGGTTTTTTTCAACCCCTGCCTGCCACACAGATTTCCACTCTTAAGCCGGGTGCAAAAAGGGACAAAACAAGCAAGCCTAAAAAGTTACACACCAGAAATCCCAAACCCCATCCTTTCAAAATACATGCAAATGACGCAAGTAAGTAAGGGAACATACTGGGAAATACAAAACAATCATAATTTAGGTATTGTCTCCATACGATTACTCAAGAAATGCATACGAGGCCCAGATCAGTTCCGGGCACATGGCAGTACAGTGAGATTAGACAGCCCGGAACAGTTCCAGGCAAAGCAAGGAAGGGGTTAAACACAAAACCACATAAAAATGCAGATGCCACAACTTTTCAGTTTACAATTTTGTTTCAATCTACAAAAAAAAGTCAAAGAGTGTGCTGAAAAATGTTCTTCACCTGATAGAAATTATCTGTCAGTAAATTCTCGACCTTGACCCAGTTTAGTTCCAGTTGGTGGGTCCATGTATCATCATCTCTGTTGACCTTAGTGTACCTGGAAACCGGAAAAAAAATTTAAATGAAAGACAGTTGCCACTATATTAAAGGAACATATCAGGGTTGGAGGTCTTTGTTTCTTGAGAGCTTCAGATAATGGAAAGGAGGGCTTCCACAACAACAAATACATGAAGACAAAACAAGGCTGGACCAGGGGAAGAAAATGTAGTCCTCTTGAGGGAGCTCTTTTGGGGACCGAAAAAACAACGAGGAAGACAAAAACAAGAAGGAGAAGACAGCAGCAAGAAGAAAAACAGATGAAAATGCAAACAGTGGAGGTTGCCGCACCCTCTGCCGCAATCTTGTTGGGAAACTGGTTGTTGGCCAGGTGTCCAGGCACAAGGCAAACCAGCCAAAGGTGTTAAATTTAATTCACACCCAACAAGCAAATGGCTGGAATCTTGTCAACTGGACATTAATCAACACTCATACCCCTCAATGATAAATCACTACGAACGTTCAACTATCTGAGGTGCTGGAATGACCCCACACACGATGCACTCTGCATTGCAAATTTCTGGTCATTCTTATCATCTAATTAACAGGTGGTCACTAACTGGGAGACATGGTGTATATTATATAATATAATATGAAAATTGGAAAATATGATTTACCAGGAATATCAGGCGTGGCACACTGAAACGAGTGCCTAAAAATAAAATATGTTGTGATTTTATGCCATTTTTGGTGAAATACATTTCGTGAATAAATAAAACGTTTGCATCCTTTATGTGCAGAATCTGTTTCAAATACTTCATTCTGCCTAGTATCACTTTGACATGCATTTCTTGAACACAATAAATGCATGATGATCTCAATCAAGATGTTCATCCAATCAAAGATACTAGATACAATAAAATGAGACAGCTAGCGCATTTAGTGTGCACAGATTTCGCACTGCCACCTAGCAGTGAATGCACGGAAGTCATGAACAACAATACAGTGTATTACAAAGAAAATATAGGGAAAATACTGAATTTGGTGCAATGCCCAGCTATCATTGTAGGCCTTGATTGAAGTCACTTACTTAGTAATTATAACTTTAATCGTTGTAGGAAGACTGGCTTTTTTTTTTTTAGGTCACTGTAGCACTGTAACAATCTGCATCATTAATTCATCATAATATCAAGCATTCTTTTCATGCTATGAATGCGCCATGACCTCGCCCCCGATCAGCACGCAAACTGCCTGCACAAGTTTTTTTTTAGAGGAAGTGTCTCATCCTTTTATTACAGATTTTATTACAGATTATCTTAGATCCAGTGGAGGAACCAAAATCTCACTTTGTCTGAAACCCTCAACTTGAAAAAAAAAGCAGGCGCCATGAAGTAGTGACAAAGAACAAAAACGTCCATACAGGTGCAAACTCCTTGACACAAACAAAAGATACACCATAACTTACACAAAATTACGTAATTCCAGCTCCGCTATGCCACAGTGCCCATCCCTTTCTGTCATTCTCCATTTGGCATACTTGAAGCACACTTCATTTCTCCTCACAACTTGTGATTGCTGGGCTGAAAAGACCAGTATAAAGCCTGTCTTATCTCAAATATCTCACACCATCCCCTGTTATTCTTTGTCAAGGCTGAGTAAAAATAATCAAAACATGACTGACTGTATCTTACTACTCCCCAGGCGAAGACATCTGTAGACAAGCTAAAGATCATCACTATCCCTAAAACTGTAGTAATCAGTTTGGGCTATTTTTTTAGGAGGAGCAAAAAACTGTTTTATGTTTGCATGACTGGTCTAGTTACAATCAAAGTTAGAAAGTTTGCTAAATTCAGATATTTTTTGGCTTAAGAGTCTATTGGATGAGGCTTTGAATGTAGTTGAATATACATATGAATGGATTTTTCAAATTTTTTAGTTACTACAGTCTTAAGGGATAGTGATGAGATTAAGCTGATCGATCAGCTGTCAATATGATGAGTCTTTGTTGGGGGTCATTTTTTACTGAGGATTCTAGCCAGAGATTATTTTATTTTGTTTGCTTATTTTGATTTGCTTATATTAGTTGCTTTCTTTCTTATAGCTATCTTCTTATTCTACCTCTTCTAGCTGTCTCCAAGCGCCCTCAAAAGGGCTTTAGCTTAGCCCTCAAATGGGTTGTTTTGAGCTGGCACCGAAAGAGACAAAGTGAATCTTCATAAAGGCTAAACTCAACAGCCATTTCATGATGAAAATATTAAGTGTTACAGTGTGGATACTAAAGGCAATTCTCATCTTTCAGTAACCTATCTACATAACTTTTTCCAAACAAAATTACAGTAGTTCAGCTCACCTTTCTCCATCTTCAATTGGGCCTTGACTTGCAGCTGACTTTCATTGTAACAGCTGTAAGCAAAAGACAGTGAAAAAGACAGTAAGCACAAAGTAAGACAACATTAAAGAAATTGAGTGAACCAACATTGCAGAAAAAGTCTTTTTTTCTCTCTGTTTGTTTGCTAATAATGCTTGTAGTCTTTTGTTGTGTTGTTTTTTTTTCATAATAATTACCAACAAAAGAAAAAAAAGATTACCAACAAAAACAAAAAAAAGACAAAAAATGAAACTGTTCCCACTTTATACGTAATCGGCCAGACCATGAGCCATCCAACAACCTTCAGATTCTGGGGCTCAAGCCTTGTCATGCAGGCGCTGATGTATGCTTTGAGACTGAGCAACGTTTAATTTTCCAGCTCGGCACTATCACTCCCCACGGCATCAATGTCCAACACTGTCTTGTGCTCTGAGGCAATATGTTGTGCCTTCATCTTGGTTACTAACCAAATGCGTCACTTTGAGCTTCCATGCATTTGGCAGACGGACGTGCTTTTGTGCTGCTAATGAAGCAAGAACTGGCAAATAAGTAATATATCCTGTTTCGCTTCGATTTCATACATTTCCTGTTGAAATCTTTCATTGTTTGATTGTTTTCTTTCTTTTTTTTTTTTTTCACTTGAAAAAGGCGAAAGCCGAAAATTTGTGTATTTTCTGTCTTCTCTTTAGTTTGCTTTGTATCGTTTGGGTTTTATTTCTCACGCAGGGTTTCGCTATAGACCATTTTAATTTACCGTCCTCCATATCACGTGATTTGCAAACAAAATGGCGGCGTGTAGGGCGGAAGCGGTGGACAACGGTCGAACGATGCCATCCTGTTGTTGGGCACCCAACTGTTCAAACCCGTTACGTGCTGGTTCTGGCATAAAAATGCATCTTTGCTTTGAATGTGCACATATTCAGATGCCATCATCAAGGCAAGATGAGGTTTTTGCCCTACACGGCGCTTTTCGATGCCGTGCGGCTCCCCGCAAACAACCGTAACGCGGAAGTTGAAAAGGTCTATATACAACTTTTTCTTTTTGCCCAATTTTGACGTTGCTTATAGCCCTGCTGCGACGCCATAGTTTTTCTGTGGTATTTATAATATTTAGCACAATATGAATAGGCACAGCCCATACTGCAACCCAGCTGTATGCAGCGGGCAAGCCTAAGAGTGACAGATGAGCACTTACCTAATTCTCATTCCCAGTTCCTCATTCTTCAGACCAATCCAGTTCTTCATGTCTTCCATTTCAGTCTCCAGCATTGCCATTCTGCAAGAAATAATAATAATGTTTACATTACAACTAAACAAATACATTATGAATTTGCATGGTGTTCATGAAAATTTTACGATTTGACATGTTGTCCATAATCCATGTGATATCTGTGTTCAGTGTGCATATAACCATATCATTATGCTCATCAGAAAATTGCCTCACTCAAAGTTAAGTTATTTGTGCTCTTTATTATTGTCAACTTCACACAGCTCAAATTACGTAGAATGAATTGAATAGGAACCCCTAATCTTTTCACATCATGGGGATCATGGCTTTCACATGCCCATTGTGCATTCCGACTATATAGTGACTATTACCTGCGCATGCACTGTTTTGGAGTGTTTTTGAAAATTCATATAAAAACCTCTGATGAAGCTAGAGTATGATATTTGATATCATTGGAAAGCTTGTTCAAAGAACAATAATCACAACTGTACGTTTACAAACACAAAGAACAAAAACAAATATGTGCTACAAAACTACATGTTATCCCTGGCTTTGCAGAGTGCCACAAACAGGTGTGTGAGTGGCTGCACCTCCCATGCGAGTGGTGTATCACTCAGTTGTAAAACAGCCCACATCTAAAAAGTGCGAGGTGATGTGAAAAGATTAAGCAAAAGAGCTGATCTAAAATGTGGGAAACCAAACTGCTAAAGTCAAAAGTGAGTTGAGAATAAGCCTAGGCCTAATGGTTTTTCTACATTGTGAATGGCCAATCTCACACTTTTAACCACTTACCATGAAAAGTTTCTCTATCTCTCCTGTAAAGTAATGAAAAATTAGTGAAGCAATTTCACTTATAAGAATGTGAGAACATTTTTAAATAAAGAAAAATTTACCTTTCTTCTTCATCCCTTGTTTTAGCGATGTAATATTCCTTCTCCAGCTGTCGCAAGTCTTGAATCTTTTCTCTGTTCAACAAAAAATGAACAATGATATGCTGCACTGAAAACTTGAAGTGTGATATGTGGTTTAATCTCTCTTAACTCAGTGTTCAAGATAAGTCCGTGACACAGCAAACTGCTGGGAACAGTAAGGCTGGCTGTTCATGTGTACAACAGCAACGGAAACGTCTAGAACCCTTCAAGCAGTGAAATAGAAAGAATGTTTTCATTCAGTTTCCATACACATAGTAACACTCTTTCTTTGTACTACTTGATGGATGTTTTTGACGTTTCTGTTGCTGTTTCCATTTCCATAAACATGAAAACACAGCTAACACTTCTCAAGACCAAATGCTGTCCATTACTGATCAAGTACTTTACTCATGAGCTGTTAACTACTGCTAGTTCTTGTGGTGTTAAATATTATTGTACTCTAAACCATTATGACAGTTGTCCCATTGCTACTGTTCTAAAACAGCCACAACCTTAAGGACAAGAGGACGGTAAGATAGTTTTCACACTATCATGCCTTCAAAACAACTGCACTGTAAAAATTAAAGATTCACACCAATGTCATTGGCTGTACCAAAATTATCTTGAAAACAATTTCAAGATTATATTCACACAAGCATTCAGTGCACAGATACTTTTGTTACAGGAGTTAACCCAATCCTGCCCGATGCGATAGGATGCGATATTGGGGGTTGCTGCCCGGTGCGTCATGATGCGGTATAAATCAGGTGTTGTTTTTATCGGCTCGTTTACTCCTTACTGCACGTGTTTATTTGACTACCGTGACTGGGCGTGAACAGGCGAGATTCCGAATTTTTTTTTAGCGGAAACAGAGAAGAGCTACCTACTTTCGCTTTGGAGCTATGATTTTCTGAAGTTGATGATTGCTACGTCGAGTAAACAATGGCTTTCCAGGCTATGGAAGATTTGTTGAGTGATCTTAGAACGGAAACTACGCAATTAGAATCCGATTCGGACAGTGACAAGGACCATAATGATTATGAATCGGATTTAGAAAGCATTGTAAGCAATTTTGATGATTCTGAGCCAAGTGATCGAGATCTATCAGACTCTGAGGAGCCTGACATCGTGAACCCAGTAGACTGGACTCTGGTCTCAGATGCTACGAGATCTAAGGTCGAGGTTGAGGACTTCACTGGCTTTTCAGGGGGAATTCATGATCTACCTGTTGATGCCAAACCCCTAGATTACTTCAGACTGTTTGTGCCAGATGCAATTATTGCTCACATCACAGAATAAACGAACCTGTACGCAGAACAATGCCAAGCTCTCCGCGGTGTTGACAAATATTGGAAACCGGTCACAGTGTGTGATATCAATAACTACTTATAAGGGGCATTGTTTTGCCAAGTTTCATGAAGATCTTGGCCAGTAAACACATGGATGAACAACAAAAACAACTGTAACAAAGGTAAATAAAAAAAAAATTCTTACTTTCAATTTTTTAAATTCAGTATCTGTTGTGTTCTATGTTGAACAATCACATGCATGATACACTTCATTCATTTCTGCATTTTTTGACATCAATAACAACACAATTGGAGAAGCAGAAATATTTTTAATTGATTTTTTTTTAAAATAAGTCGGTGAAAATGAGAGTGATCTCCCTTTGCCTGGGCATTCAGGGCTGTGACATTTCAGAACGCCGGGCAGGATTGGGTTAATATGCACAATATAAGATTTTTGTGCTTACTGACTGCTAAAAATTAGAGGGAAATTGGTCTGAACCACCAATTCAGATCTACCAGTTTACACTGTCACTGGTTTCACAGACTTTGTCAAACTTTGAACTGACACCTACCTGACAACTTCCTGCAATTGCAATATGGGAGTTTTCTGGTCCTCATCTCTGTACAGTTGCAGTTTAAATCTCATATTCTGAAGACGATCACTTGCTGCCTGAACGAGGGAAACGAAAGCATTGTGTTGAACTTAGTATCTCTTTCTTCATCAGTCACATGAGAAGACACCTATGGCAACAGACTTTGTTCCTTTTTGGAGGGGCTTGAATGACTAACTGGCCATATATTTTTTTTAAAGTATTGTTTCCAGTGTACCAGTTTCTTGGGGTTTTTTGTTGAAGATGGTATTTAATGCTCAAAAAGCTTGCCATTCCCTTTCATTTCTACTTCTTTGAGATTTATTGCATGGTTTCTTCGTGGTTTTGTTTTGTAATGTTGGGCTTTGCAACAAACAATATTGAGTTTATTGAGTTATGATATGTCTATGTAATGATGTGTAAGGTATGTGCTCTTAAACACTCTGTGAAAGAGAATTTCCTTCAGGGGATAATAAACTGAATCTTATCTAATCTTATCTTACGACCTTTTTCTCCTTTTTTTTTTTCCGGCAAATTTTAACATTGTTCCAAGCTGTGGTGTGACCCTACAGATGTTATGAAGTGTTTTTTTTATATATCTTGTCAACTAACAATAACCTCATGTATGTGCCTGAGAAAGAATCTCTGTAAATAATATTTCTACTTCTACTCCTTTCCTCACAACATATAATCAAGAATTCCGTGACAATACAGAAAAAAAAAAGGCAAATATGGCAGTTTCCACGGTAATTAGGTCAAAAGTCAGCCCCGAAATTCTAACTGGTGTTATGAAAAAAATGCAGGCCAAAATGCTCTCCTATGACTTCAATTCGAATTGAAAGGCGATAAGGAAACAATAAAATCAATATCATGACTTTTATTACAGGAATAACATCAGTTATCAATACAAAATGCGTTCGGATCGTGAGAAAAACGACCGATGAAAGTTCCCGACCGAAAATGCCCAATAAAATTAAGTGTTTTGACTGGAATTTATTTCCTTTTTTTAAATAAAACCTATTTAGTCATGCTGTCTAAGACTCCAACGCATACATTTTCATCCTTTGTCTTATTTTGTCTTGTTTGTCGGCATGAAATGACGTTCTGAATGCGACCCAGTTTATGCTGGCCCGTCGGACGCTCTGTGCTAAAAATAGCACATACATCAAGCGTTGTTTTAAATCTCTCGAATGTTTTTTTTTAAATCAAAAATATATTCCATGCTCCCTTTCAAAGAAATACCACAATTTCAGTAGCTTTAGGGCATGATTGAATGCCTTTTTTCGCCCTTTCAAAATTCAGATCGTTAGGTGAAATCTCGTCTGCGACGCGATTCTGGCGATATGAAAACTACAAAATTTGACACAAAAAGAGACACCATCTGAGAAGGAACACGTGCTTTCAAGAGGACATTCTTCTGTGAAAATACTTTCTTCAGGGATATTCTAAAGGTAAGAAATTTAATATATTGTGCCTTTGTCACTTTCCAAACTTTGTCGGACACTTTTCTAACGAACTGAATAAAGATTCAATTTCAAGAAAATCTGGGTTTTAGCTTCGAATTTCAGTCTGAAAATGGAAGCCTGGGTAGAAATGGAAGCATGGGCCCTTCGTATTTGCTTTCAAAGTGTGTTCACATAGCTCTCGATTAGAAAATCTGCATTTTTGGTGTAAATTCAGATCGTAGAAAAGAGTGACAGATTCAGATCTGGTCTCGATCAGATCGTTAGTTTGGTGACAGACGTCCCATTCAGAGCGTGAGGAGAGATCGCAGAGAATAATTCAGACCGTTAGGCTGAGTCGCCGATGCCCATGACGGATCGTTAGAAAAAGTGACGTTGGTTTAGAAACATCATATCGTTAGACTTAATGACCGATGCTTCTGACAGGTTTTCTTTGAATGTTAGAAAATGATGACAGACACTTCAGATTGTGAAAAATGATGACAGATTTTAAGCCTAATAGTACTTAGTATTTTAGTAATTAGATTTAGATAGATAAATCTAGACTATTATCTAGGACATAAACATTTAATTATAATCCAGATAATCTAGATCTAGATCTTGTTTCTAGATGTTCTGATCCCGAAATTCTTGATTAGAATTCACACAGATCCACACTAGACCTAGATCAGCAAACTGCATTATTTTCTAATGAATCTGAATTCCATAATTGAAGGAACACAAAGCCTACATGATGTGGGTATTAGCTAATACAAACCCAATTTATCTAGCTGCATATTTACCTTTTTTTATGTCAATCTAGGCACTTTAAAACAGCTAACTATCACTTTGAAATTTTAACCCTCAGCAAGGGGAGTAATCATGAAAAATTGGTTTTATTGCGTAACCAGGGACTTGGCTGACCCTAAAATTATCATAACTGAGTTTGTTTCAGAAAGACGAATCCAATCATATATTACATGTCCAGGTTTGATCTAGTGAAAGATTTGACTGAATATTAAAAAACAGGGAAGTTCTGAATAGTTATACTGTGGAAACTGCCATATGCTTACTTTCTTCTTTGGCTCCACGTATAACAGAAGGTTGTTCACAATGTCCATTATCACAGAAAACTGCAGCTAAAGACAAAGGGACAAAGAAAATAAATCATGTCACTCATGTTGACTATGTAATTTTGCATGGTCATGTCACTCATGCTGGCTATACAACTTTGCATAGTCGTGTCACCCACACTGGCTATAGAACTTTGCACTGTCATATCACTCATGCTGGCTACAGAATTTTGCGTGGTCATCTCATTCACACTGGCTACAGAACGTTGCATGGTCATGTTACTCACACTGGCTATATAAATTTGCATGGTCCTGTCACCAACACTGGCTACAGAACTTTGCACTGTCATATCACTCACACTGGCTACAGAACTTTATATGGTCATGTCACTCACACTGGCTACACAATTTTGCATGGTCATGTCACTCATGCTGGCTAAAGAACTTTGCATGGTCATGTCACCAACACTGGCTACAGAACTTTGCTCTGTCAAATCACTGACACTAGCTACAGAACTTTGCATGGTCATCTCACTCACACTGGCTATAGAACTTTGCACTGTCATGTCACTCACACTGGCAACAGAACTTTGCATGGTTATGCCACTCACACTGGCTATAGAACTTTGCATGGTCATGTCACCCATACTGGTTATAAAACTTTGCATGGTCATGTCACCAATGCTGAATACATATCTTTGAATGGTCATGTCACTCACACTGGCTACATAACTTTGCACTGTCATGTTACTCACGCTGGCTACAGAACCTTGCATGGTCATTTCGCAGATTTCTTTATTGCTTGATTTGAAGTGAAAAAGAATGCCAGTTTCGAGCAGATTCAACACTACTGATAGGAATTTGGAAAGTGCTAATTACAATGTGAAATATCTATGGCTTTAGTGGTGTACACTCTGTCCTATGGTCATTATATATTGTCCATGGGCTATTGGAACCTCATTAAAAATAGCCTTTGAGGCTGCTGATAGGGGAATGTAGTCTCATTATAAAGCCAAAATAAAGAAAATATTGAGTTGCATTGACTGCTCAGCTACAGCTTTCTATGAACAATGCAACAGCCCCTTGGTTATAGCCACAAGGGCTAATTCTAACATGGTCCCAACAACCAACTGAAGATATGACATTCCCATGACTGACATTATTTTTGCAAAATCTATAACATGTAATCATAACTTGTCATCTCAATAAAACAAATCTTAAAAATTCTTTCTACCACATTACATATAAGTAAAAAAAATCCCCCCCCCCCCCCGACATATATGTCTGCAAGTAAATATATTAATTAAGAACACAAATACTCAAAACTTCTTAGTGAAATTCATTGCTTAAAGATCTGCTTGTACACCCCCTTTCCATACACATATTTTTTTACTGACATAATATGCAATATGTTGATATTTAGAAAGTCACTGACTTGACAACTGAGGATATCAGTACTTACTTTAGGTATTTTCAAACCATCACTGCTCTATGGTAATGGCATAATAATCTGTCAGACTTATGACAAAAGGCAACTATGGTTCATTCCATTCCGGAGCAAGAGGGCCAAGAGATAATATAAAAACAGAAATGCACCAATAGGAAAATCCAATAGAATTATCTAATGGCATAAGTTACCAAATGATAGGAAAAGAAATAGTTCTTTCCTAATATATTACTGAAAGTGTCAAAAATGATTTATGCCGTTAGCACAGAACAGTGACAAAATATTCCAGAGATCAAAGTGCTAAAAAATGAGGATATGAAATGTGTTTTATGGTATGGTAAGCACTGTAAACAATGTGACTGAAAAATTGTAACAGTTTTAACTTACAGGATTGGAATAGGCGTACACACTCTCATGAAGCAATGTAAAGGTGTCTACTCCTTCCTCAACACTCATCATATCTACATCTTCCCCAGGCTGTAGAGTTGGAACGGAAAGACAAAGAGGACACTCATTAACATGTCTGAAATTTCTGTCACAACATTCTGTTCTTGTCTGTACACTGCATTGTGTTTTATTATGAGCCAAATCAACATTTATTTCTCCAAAGCTATCTCTTGCATTTATTTCAAATTTTGCGCAGGCTCATACTTCATACTCAATTAAATGCAACTGATTTTTTCAGTGTTCGAATGTACTGCTACCCAAAGGAAAAATTATAAGATAAGATATAGCTTTATTATCCTGTTTCCAGGAAATTTGTTGTCACAGCATTCAGTAGTGGTACAACAGTAAATACAATCTCTAAAACCTACAGGTCTTTAACACATACCATACACACTCACATTGCTCACATAACATTACCAGTAAATATGAACATTGCGCACACACAAACACTGTAAGAACAATCCAGTAGGAAAACTAACACATACTACATCAGGAAACACTGCTACTTCGAACTGCCGATGGCAAAAAAAATCGTCTATAGCACTCTCTGTTTGTTTTTAAAATACAATATTTGTCCCCTTCTTTGGGATCGGACTATCTGATCGAACAAGGGATGGGAGCAATCATTTAGAATTGAGTTTAGTTTTTGTTTGCACGAATGCACAAATAACTCATCAAAGTTCACGTATCACTGTTAGTTAGATAGTAAGCTTTTTTGATAATGGAGTTATTAATTTTGTTCTTGTCATACTTCTTTGCATTTCCTCCCCAGGCTGTAATACAAAACAGAATGTGACTGACAGCAAGGCCTTTTTCTGCTTTACTCTTTCTGATTATGAACAGTCAAATACATCGGTTTCCAAGTTGAGAAGCTATCATTTGCAAGTTGAGAAGCTATTATTTCGGTAGTAGATACATCTATGTGCCTTTGACATAAAAGTTGTAAGACAAGTTCATCCAGACAATAAAGTAGAAATGTTGTGTTAGAAAACAATAAAGTAATGCTGTTAGTTATGTTGTATTTCCTTTGGGTGACAGGGTAGCCTGAATGAATTCTTGCTTCTCTGCACTTTATAAACCATAATAATAAGATCAAATTAATTTTTAAAAAACAAACTTTTCTACGATGCCAAACTGTGCTGAACTGTTTTCACCCATTACTCACAGGCAAAGGCACTTCTGCCAAAGTGTTGGGATCCACATCACCATAGTTGGCATAGAAGAACTTGCAGCTGCAGCGGTATATGATCCTTTGCAACTGAACTGTATCACCTGGAGTTGTCTGAAAATAAGAATACAAACCTTTGAAGTATCAAGACAGAGCTGATGAAAGCTATTTAAGAAATTACAGAAAACAAAACTGAAATCTGATAACAATACAAATTTGGCCTTTTTTTGCTCAATGCAACAACCTCAATAACATTTTCAAAAATTATAAAACTGATTTTTGTAAAAGTCAACCAAATTAACCCGGTTTCAATTTTACTGCCCTTTTTGTGCTTCTTCATGCGTTAGGCAACCTTTTAACCCTCACCCTGCGCGGGGTGGCAATAGTCGGTATTGACTTGCAAGCGCTCACGCCGCACGGGTGGCAAGTCGGCCAGGTCAAGCTGACCGCGCCACGCGCAAGCCGTATTTTCACGCATCGGGTCACTGACCTTTTTGAGACGTAACCACCGTGTTATTGTTCACTGTATCTCTTCTAAATCAAACGCATTGTGACATGGACATGTTAACCAGTGAACCACTGGTCAGAATCACAAAGACCAAGCTTTCAAAGGCTCTCCCCACACTTTCAAAAGATGTAACATCGACATGCGAAATGTTGCTCAACAAATTTGCAATATTATCTCATTTTCTCACAAGATGACCACCATCTGGAGTTGTCTGTATCTAAGAACCAATCAGAAACAAGCTCTGAAATAATCTAAGCCCCTAATGCCCACATTGGTTTATTAGTATGTGTCAATCAGGATGAAACCATTTGTGTAAGGCTTGGGAGGGCGTGGCTAGTTATCTTGCTTCGTTCTCATGAAAACTACAGCTGTCAGTTTGGAATCATAAGTCAGATCATTGATTAGAGTCTGACAGACTAAGGTTTTGCTGGTTAATTCATTATCAAGCATGATAAGGCATAGCAGCGAATGTTTTCATACCGATCAATAAAAACCGAACCACGTGGACAGCGTATGTGGTCATCGTCTAGCGGCACGGGTCAGTGACCCCAGATAAGATTCTCCGTGAGTAAGGTCACTGACGGGGCAGCGGGCTTTACGGGTAGCGCGCGGGGTATGGGTTAAAAATGCTGTTATGACAATGAAGTACAATGAGCTTTTTTTCCTTTTTTTTACTCCCTTTGATAAGCCCAGTACCTGGGAGACATAATTTGACATGCATTCTTCACTTTAGTGTAATTTCCCCTGCCAAGTGCCCTGGTGCACATGAGATCTGGAGAGCATATGCAAGACAGTAGATTCCATTGGGAAACTTTCTAGAGGGGGTGAGACAATTGAAGATGGGAGGGGAGCACAGATTTTTCCTAAACAATCCTGGCTGCCTCATCTAGTATGTCAAATAAAAGAAAGAGATGAAAACAGTCTTTAAACAGCTTTTAGTGACCCAATGCAGACTAAAAAGTCCCTCACAAAATGCTGACTCAAGACTCTAACATAACAGTGGTCCATCATAGATCGTAACTGTTCTCTAACTGTGGTACTCAAAAATTCAAAGAATTGATTTTCATGTACCTTCAACTACATTCAAGGCCACCTTGAATGATCTCTGCTATAGACTCCTAAGCTGAAAAATAATCAAAAATTCATCGTTACTAGACCACCTGTACAGGTTTTTGCTGCTCCTGAAAGGTAGCCAAAGCCGATTACTGCAGTTCTAGGGAACTGTCACAAGATATTTCTCTCCTATAGACATACCTGATCTGAAGCTGGGGCCACTCCTGTGACAGCACTGCTGACTACACTGCCTACTGACTGACCACTGCCAATCATTTCCGGTAGTCCACTGAGGTCAGTGTTGGCTCTGTCCTCTACATTCTCCCTCGACAGCCATGGAATGTTGTCTCTCTCATAACTATTGTTGGGGTCCACAGTTGCATAGTACTGACAGAGAGAAAAATAGATACTGTAACAACAAGATCATTTGACAGGAAAGAAGACAATTTCGATAAAGTCATGGATAGATGGATGTAAAAGAAAAAATAGGATAACATCCCCTGTCTCGAAAAACAATATAGGATAACATACCCTGTCTCGAAAAACAATACTAAGTTGTTTAGCACCAGCTCAATTTTACAAAAAAAATGTGGGCTTAAATAAAGGTAAACATCATCTGTCGGCTGTTGGAACCTTCTTAAAATTAAACTCAAAGGCTGTTAATAGGAAACTGTCGTGCTTTGCATAGAAAGCTATGGCTTGGCAGTGAATGTCAGGTGTTGGTTTGTTTAGAATTTGGATGGCTTATTTATTCGACTGCATTTTAGATTCTAAGAAATAACTAAACCCCACCTCCCGAGCATACTAATGACTAAATAACAAAATGTGTAACTTTTAGGTCAGGCCTGCAGGGCCTGAACCACGATGTAATGATGGAACAGTTACAATATACATATATATATATATAAATGTAAAAACAATACCATGAACAACAGTAATAATAGTAATTCCTAATAAGTCTAACTATGCTAACTAACTGAATGATCCCTATTGCCAAGGGCAGAACTGTATACTGTATTACACAAGTAATTCTATATTTCACATAGTCTCTGGAGGCATCAGAATATTTCAGATACTTTAAGTCATAAACAAATCGCAGTTTACAGCTGGCCTGGCTCGCCAAGGAGACGTCGGCACATTTAGATCTATACTTTCAAACCACTCGTACTATTAAAGAGTTACCCTCACATGGGATAGAATTTAGACATAACTCTGGGATGAGCTGGTAACTCCTAGACTCACCCAGACAATTCAAGTTACAGTTATATTTTATAACATTAGATTGTAACACTAGATCCCACGTAGAACTTCTCCCAAAAGACGATGTTCTCTCCCTTCGTTAGATCATAGTTCTCGTGGAGTAGATCCGTCTCCCCACGAGACCTCTCTGGCTTAAATTTCTGCCTCGATAATTACCATTGTCTGGCTGATCCAATCAGCCAGAAATCCTCAGTAGCTTTGGATATTTAGTGCCATGGTCTAGCTGGTCATCAATGTCATTGCCAGCTCTAGTGCCCATTGCCACACTTAAGTTTTCGCATCAAGTCGAAAACTTCTCCCAAAAAGGACTGAATGTTCTCAGGAGCAGGCGAGCTCGTCTAACATTAGTGAGAACCCGTGCCGCGGTGGATAATATACTCTAGCCCCCGAGGGTCACATGACCACTGGTGGGCTCCTGATTAGTTACCTCTTTCTAAGTGAAAGCATATCCATATATGGACATGATTTTAATTCTCTAGGTGCAATTCTATTAATTGGATTATTTCCCCTAGACCACAATTGGCTGTCGTCACAGTGAACACAACTCAGTATCTATTATATATTTCAGTAACTTGCAACCTTTGGCATGACTAACTGACCAAACTATACACTCTTCAGGCCTTAAATTTGGCAGGAAGGTGGCAATTGAGATAAGGAAGATGATGGCTATAATTAAAGGTTGTTTACTTCAAGCATGTATTTGTAAAAAATAAAAATGTGTATTGCTATGTAACATCTGTATTTTTGCATGTTTGTTTCGTAATATTATATAGTGTCACGAGCGAGTGAGCGGGGGTCAGTGAGTGCGGGGAAGGGGATTGAAGCGTGCATGTTTTGAGTGAAGTTGAGGCGTAGTAGAGGCAAAATCTGAATAGTCAGATCAGTGCAAGTTAAGAAGTCCAAGGGGACAGACGTGAGAGAGCAGTCGGGAGATTGTGTGTTTTCCAGTGATGACTGGTAGGTTGAACTATGATTGATAATTATGATGATTGATGTACTATATTCTCCTATGACCATGATGTAAATAAGTTATATGTGAGGAATGTGAAAGTCATTGATTACTGTGTATAGAGATGTGCACAGTGAGCGACAGATGTAAGTTCGGATCATGGATTCGTAGCGAGTCTGAGTGCTGTGTGATACGGTAGAGGTGTGTTACCGTAAGAGGTGTGGTGAGTGAAAGGTGGACTATTGTGTGTACGCTTGATAGTTCGTAATGAGTGGTGAAGTGGATAGTAATTGTATGGTGTTATAGAAATGTAATGTTATTCTTATAGGTGCCGGGGTCGGGCAGAGAAGCCACCTGCGGTGAGCGGACTTGTGCCGGGGTTGGGCCGAAGGCTACCCACAGGCCTGCCTGAGTGAAGCTGTCGCGCAGGACAGCGGGAGCACATGAGTCGTGGCAGCCTGGCCACAGACAGGGACGTTGTTATTGTCCTTGTTGTTATTAAGATGTTAATGTGCTATTGAGATACTAATGTGCTATTGATATATTAATGTGCTATTAAGACATCCAGGGGAGATTGAGATACGGAGATTAGGTTGAGCCGGAGCCAATAAGAGAGGCCAGCAAGTAATATATATATGGATGTGAGGCTGAGGCCAGAGCCTAGTTAGAAAGTAACTATCGGGTTGTGGACCCGGAGAAGAATGAATGTTGAGAATACTGACCATTGAATGGTATTTGAATTGAGTTAATGTAATGTATGTAATTGCATAGATATCTTATTTTTATATATAATAAATGTGTGAGTCTGTTTGGTTGTTCTGTTAAGTGTTATACTTGTTCGTTCGTGATTGTTGTCCTGTCATAATAAGTACATCTCCCAGTCTGAGATTTGTTACATATAGTACCGTGCATGTCATAAAAAGTAAGCGTATCAAGCGTTCAGTTTGGTGCGTAGTGTTCTGGTGCGCATGAGTTCTGAAGTGCAGCAAGACTGTAGTTTATTACTTTTATTATATGAAAGAGAGAGAGAGAGGGGGGGCACATGATTGTTTATTCCAGGTAATGCCCGGTAGGTCATCTAGTTTTCTCTACTTGGGGTTCCAACAGCCAACTGATAATATGCATTTTCCACCCTCTTTGTAAAAGGGTGAAACTGACTGCAAGAAAGATCTTTTCTCCCCGTCCCATTTTTTCCATGTTTTGCTCCTGCCATCATTTTTTTGTGAATTTGTGTTTTTCTTACACAAAAATTTTCAACAGCAACTTTCAAGGAATGATCATATCTATGAGGACCATAACAAAAATGCAGCCCTGTTTTATTGTTTTGTTTTGTTTCTGTGTTGTTGTTGCTGTTAAGTTTCAGTCCCACAGAATTGAGTTGAATCAATATAATTTTTACTGGGACTGATGTTAACATACTTCTTTCCCAATGACAATTGGTTGCTATTGTAAATGCTATGCAATTATTACATAGAAAAAAAAATCCCTTTCTTCCACCTGTCACATACAAATAGACAAAAATGATTTAACTGTTTTATATCACTGCCAACTTAATTGTGTTAAGAAAAAAACATGTGTTTCATACTTAAATACACACCTGCATGCAGTCTATGTCACCATTCCATGTTGATTTGGACCTGAGCTGGCCATGATGCCAAATTGGCATATGTGTGTACGATGTAATCCTGGCACGTGCAGCACTGACTATCACATAGCCTGGAGTTTCACAACCTTTCACAACAACCTGACTATTGTGTAGCTCAACTGGAAGTATAACATTTGTCAATAAAGGAATGGTCTAAGCTGAAGACAACAAATCTAGGCCAGGGTGCACAGCACAATTTGAAAATTTGAAAAACTTCTAAAGACCCTGAATGGCAGCTGGTTCCAGCTGTATATATTCTTAATCTCTTGGGCATTCAACATTCTCTTATATTCTCAAAAAAAACACTGAAAACTTAGATTTGTCTTTCTGTTTCCTTTACTGTTTCTGTATTATTGCTTACATCAGGCTTTGTCACATGCAACCTTTTCTTTTTGCCACACTTTGACTTCACATTCTCTTATTGTTTTTATTTTTGTTGTTTATCACATGTTTGTGCCTGGAATCATAGTCCCAGCATTTGACTAGAACTTATAAGGCAATTGAAGAGAAGACTGGATATGAACATGGCATAGAATAAGGAAAATAAGTGAGAAGAGAGGAGTCAGAAATAGAATTTATTAGTAAAGGTAAACTCACTGTGCCAATTGGTTCGAAGCACATCTGTGAGCTTACATGCTCTGATGCCATGAAGCTGGTCAACATTGGAGTCTGAGGGCTGAGAACAATAAATAAACTCATAAAAACAGCAGCGTTTTAATCTCTGACAGTATGGTCTGAGGTCTTTGTTTTAGGAGGATTACTGATGTTAGCATTTTACACCTGACTGTACGGTGGATTTTAAAAGAAACAGGAAAGATATGTGTGTGTGCCTGGAGAAAGGTACCAGTTGTCGCAAATTTTGGATTTTGAGATAAGGGCATATTCTTCTAGAAAATTCAATGCTGAACACGCTGCTTTTAAAATTTTAACAATATCTTAAGTAGTTTTGAAGATATGGCACATTTTGTAAGACAGGGGGCAAAAACAAACTTTTGAGAAAAACAGCTTTAACAGCAAACTCCCATGACAGACTTTTTGGATATTGTTGGGGGAGCGTAGTTTTATTATAAAGGCAAATAGGGAAACTACTGAGTTGTGTTCACTACTCAGCTCTAGCTTTCTATGTAAAATACTGCGCTCTCCTAACAAGATCAAAAAAACTTCCGACTTGGCGGTTTTTAGGGGACCGTGGCATGTTACACGGTAAACTATAGATGAGCAGTGAACACTGCTCAGTATTATCACTATAACGGCTTTGTAATTAGTCCACGGTCCCCTAGCAACAATCACTTCAATATTACTTCTTGAAGAGTCACATGTTGTACAAAATAATTAATAAAATAATATTTAAACATAAAATATTCCAAAATCCTTTTCATATCCTATTTAGAAATGCTTAAACTTGTGTTTTCTGCTAGAAGTACATTTTCGACTAGTCACGACTTTTTCTACCTTTTCACCCCCTAGCTCAAAAATAGCTGTACCGACAACTGGTACCTTTCTTCAGGCGCACACACATATACAGGAAATTCAGAATCTGAAACGAGGGTGAATTTTAGAAAAAGTTGGCCAAAGTAAATAAAATCTAATACTCTTCACTTAACTAATCTGTTTCTATAAGCTGCTCTAAGATGCTCCAAGTGACTCATGAGAAACATATCCAAAACAGCTCAAATAATATTCCAATGATAAAGTTTACAGGGAATACTATTTATCAAACATTAGAAAAAAACAGTAATAAGACCAAGAATGACAGGCATTTTTCCTTACTCGAGGGATTCTCATAGGCCAAAGGGTTATTCTTTTAAGGCTTTTATGCATTTTCCAGACAAAGGGTTTTAAAGATCAAAATCTTTCGTTGTTCTAATTCTATTGTAACATTTCTTTATTATTTCCAACCTGGGGCTATGCAATATACAATCATTTCTTTTTTTTGCCACATTTTAATTTTGATGCTACTGAAAGGTTGTTCAATCATTTCACCTCTTCTGTAAAGGCCACAGACTTGCTGTCAGATTCTGACACCAGTTTCATCAGCATTGAATGGGCGTGTCCCATCTGTAACTTGCTCATGGGGCTAGGAGTAACAGCTTCGTTGCTATTGCCATCTGGATTAGGAACTGTAGTGTCCACATGACTGAGTGAGAAGGAGCGATTTTTCTGGAAAAGAAATGTTCTGAATTAAACGAAAAAAACCAAGAAAAATGTCACTTTTTTTGTATAAACTGTCTCCTCAAAATGCACTTATATGAAAAATGCAGGCTTTTTATATTTGTTTTAAAAAAGGGGAAACATTTTTGCCAATTGTAACATAAAATATGAAAGAAAGGGATAAACTTAACACAATTTAGGATCTTTACATTTTTTCTTATTGTTGCAATTCAGATACCGCAGTTGTTCCTTTAAAATCCCACACTTTTTGACATCAAGGTGACTGCAGACGTTCACTTACTCATAAAATTTCTAGATCATCCAGGAGCAATAGAATAATACAGATAAAAGTGAACTAAGAAAGATACAGAAAATCATTTCTGCCCTCCGCAATTCGCCCCTACAAGACACTTTAGCTAGTTGTGTGCCATATTTCACTAAGGTTCCATACCACGTCACTTCATGTTTGCCTGTTATTGAGTTTACTGAGTAATAATAGTTATGTTTATGCAATGAAGCGCAAGATATATGTACCATGTATGTGCTCTTAAACTCCCTTTGAAAGAGAATTTCCCTCATGGGATAATAAAGTGATTCTTATCTTATCTTTTCTAATTCAAAGCATAACTGAAGATATTTTAACCCTCCCACTGGTGTATTAATTCTATACTGCAAAGTCTCCCAGTGGCTGTTTTTACGCTTAAGCCAAAAAATAGGTTGGTACAGGAAAAAATTCACAACTTTCTTAATTTGTATCATACAGACACACAACATTATGTCAAAACAAAGGAAATTGAATAAAGACAATGCTTCAAACCCTGGTTTCACAATGTAAGGCTCAATGAGAGGACCAGGGGCCTCAGTCAACCACATATTTGTAGATCTAGAGTCTAGATAAATTATTTTTGTCGCCTGGGGCTTGCACAAGTGGCCCACAGGCCATGACAGTCCCATGATGATAGCTGATTCACATAAATGTCACAAAATCCGAACAAAAGCAGTACTGGGGGTCATAGGTCATGAAAAGCTGGGGAAAGCACTCTATAACAGATTTAAACTGGTTTAGTGGCACGGGAGAGCTCCTTAATGGAATAAGTCCATTCTGAAAATGTCTACCATCAAAACCAACTATAATTGCAACTGCCACGGTGGGCCTCGAAAATGTGATGCGACTATTGTCGCGACTGCCAGGCCAAAGGTAAAGACTTCATAGTCCTTGTCAGTTTCTGTAATAACCCTTCACATAGCACATTTAGGTGAATCTAAGTACTGAAGCATTCTACGCAAACTATTCTTTGGCCCATTCTGTAATATCTTGGAGCAGGCAAACTAAGATTCCCTGATGTCCTAAACACTTTGTTTTTTATCTAAAAAATTAAGGGCAATAATCTGAATGTCTTTTTGTCAAATGCAGAAAAGAAGAAACTTCTAGTATTGTTGACTGCAGTGCAAACAGTCTAAACTAAATTTCCATCTCATCCATGTGTCCTAAGACTTGCAAAAGCAAAAACTTTGGATCAACATGAAACTTTATCAAGAATATGGTACAGACAAGAATATGGTACAGACTCGTCAAAAATTTTGTCAAAATCAAGAAATAAGAGCTAATACTGATCCTCAAAATGTAACCCGTTGAAAGAAAGAACTGACTTCACACAGACAAGAGAAAAGATATAGTACATCATTTATAATATGAAATGCATAGCTGTGTTGAGAACATACTGTTGCGCCAGGTGGGGCCGTTTCTACCCGAAAACCTTTCAGAGCTTCAGATGAAAGATTTCTGCGCAGAGCCTTAGCCCTCATGTAGCTGTCCCACAATCCTATGACAACTGTTCTGTTGAATTGATTCCACGCTCCTTTCATCTCGTGAATGGAAACACTGTGCGTAGGATTTCTCTGCAAACACAAAGAAGGACAATAAAACAACAGTTTCCTTCCTGACTGAAATATTGACAATTTTGATGGTTCATAGTAAAACAAAGTGCCATTTGTCAGTGGTAGTTTCTAACACTTCTCACTGACTAAAGCAACATTCAGTGTTTTTGTGTTTTTATACCTACTGTTATGCCCAACTTCAGACTCGGATGAACTGCATATGACTGTGCTCCCAAGTTTATCAGTCTTCTTCACAGTCTGTAATAAAAACAATCGGTGAGGGCTGTATACCATCACTGCTCTACACTAATGGCATTAGTCATTTTTGACACTTTTGGAGATATTATGTCAAAACTGCTCCTTTTCCTGTCTTTTGGTGCTGTAATCAGGGGATCCTGGTATTTTATGTTACAAGCCACAGCTGAACAGTGTACACAACTCAGTATTTTCTCTATTCCTCTTTGTAATCAGACTATGGTTCCCTAACACCAGCTATTTGATTGACTTATGCCATTACAATGCTATTGGATTATTGCATTTTTCTTTTGACGCATTTCTTTTTCTATAACTAGATGAAGTTCCTGGCATTATCCGGGATACACCTGTGAACCCACAGTTCTATCTCTCTCTCTCTCTCTCTTTTTGGGTCTACAAAGCTTCCTATATTCTACAGTCTTACTACAGATTCCATGCGCTCCAGAGCACTGCGCACTCATTTCTGACTGGGAAATTGTGCGCACGGAAGTGAACGCATATTAATATCGTTACTGGTGCGATGGGCATACTACAAGGAGCCAAAACAAAGATCATTGTATTTTACATTTTTACAACTTTTATTTAAAAATACCTGAAACTTGAATCAACACAATCGATCAATATGAAAGCGATTGGGCTGGATTAGTTGACACTTAAGAAAATTAATTTTATAATGATTTGAGGTCTTTATTTTAGGAGGTTCGCTGCCCTTGGCATTTACACCTCACTTTACTTGTTTTTTATTATTTCTTGTTCTGGCGGGGGGGGGGGGGGGGGGGGGGGGGGGATGATATGGATAAATTTTAATCTATTAATTTCAATTTTGCCCGGGCAGCGGCCTTTCGGCCTGCTCTTTACGATTTCCAACTGCCAAGGTATCTTTAACGTGCGCAACGTGCACACGGGCCCTCCGAACTTTTTCGTCCTTATCCGAGAAGACTAGGTACTCGATCCTACCCCCCAATAGGACCAGGGACTTGAAAATATGAGAAAAATCCAATTTCCAAGAACTACTCGATCCTACCCCCCAATAGGACCAGGGACTTGAAAATATGAGAAAAATCCACTTTCCAACATGCCTGCACTGCCCGGGTTTAGAACCCGGGACCCTTGGCATGAGAGGCGAGCACCTTGCCTCTAGACCACCTTGTCCCCCAAATTAATTTTATAATTTTTGAAACTGCTATTTAGGCTGCAGCATCGAGCAAAAAAGGGCCAAAATTGCACCACAATGAATTACTCTTGTCATTGTTTTTTTTTATAATAAGATAATATCTGATAGCCCTTATGCTCAGGAATGCAATGACCCATCAGTTGCCTTTTGGCATAAGTCTGACACATGCCATTATCGTAGAGCAGTGAGGAAGTGTTCAGTCTCTTCTACTTTCCACCAATTTCACATCGCTTCACTGCAAGTTCAAGGCCAGCTACTAATATAAGTTTACACTTATCATTTACTGGCATCGTATGTGAGTGTGCATGAGAAAGCCCACAATATGTCGACAGGGCTGATTTTGAGAAAAACTGCTTTGAAGTGAAAATATGGGTCCGACACAAACTTCCAACTTGGCTGTTGTTTTGGGGACCGTGGCATGTTACAGGGTAAACTGTAGACGAGCAGTGAACACTACTCACTATGATCTCTATAAAGGCTTTGTAATTAGACTACCGTCTCCTAACAAGATCCAAAAACTTCCGACTTGGCTGTTGTTTAGGGGACCGTAGCATGTTACAGGGGGAGACTGTAGATGAGCAGTGAACACTACTCAGTATGATCTCTATAACGGCTTAGTTATTAGACTATGGTCTCCTACCAGCAATCACTCCAATATTCATGGGTCAATTAGCTATTGCCACTTTTAAGATTAGATGCCGTTTTCTCAAAATCTTGTTTTAGGGGGGGGGGGGGGGGGGGGGGGGGTCGTTGACTTCAATTTATCAGATGTGTCTTGTCTTTTATTATGTGTACAGAACTCAAAATGTCATGTCTGCGACTTATTGTGGGTTTTCTCATGCACACTCACATATAAGTGTAGGTAAGTACCTGTTCTTGCTCTTCTTCCTTATTTCCTGACTTGCTCTTTCTGTCTGCTCGCTGGTAGCTGATTCTGGGGAAAACACAATGGAATGGCATATCACTGAAAGGAAAGTTCAGTGGCAGAAAACAAATCTGCCCCTTGCCAAAGAATACCAATAAATGTTCAAGTATACAAAAGTATACAAATCAATTGTCTATGATATAACTCCTGAACAATGAACAAAGAGATTACAGAAAATTTCACTGGCCAGAAAACTGCAGAAATTGCCAAGATATCATGAATACAAATATCTTGCAGATCTTTATATTACCCAGCACCCTGAAAAACAATGCACTATGTTCAGCAAACTATCATGAACATAAACCCGGTTACTGTTATCACTTACTTTGTAACACTCAGGAAAAAACTGCGATCAGGCGGAGTAGAAGATGCACCAGTCTGTTGATATAAAGAGGGACAAAAATTTTAAACTCAAAATAATCAAGGAAAAGTTTCATGTTCCTTCATTTTAAGACTTCACCACTTGCTGGATAACGTCGGTGTAATTCTCTAACCGTCTAAGTGCTTTTTACAAAATTTTACAAGACAGCAAAAAAACTATATCTATTCCTTCACTGGGCGGGATTGGGCCATTTTCTAACATATTAATTTAGAGTGATTTCCCTTCACCACAGTGGTCCAATTCTTTGTTAAGACATGTAATACATGTTGTAGATTCATTTTGGAACAAGATAGACTGGTCCACAAAAAGTGAAGTTAGACAATCAGAGAATTACACCGACAATATGTGTAATTGTCAACTGACAGTTCGATCATTTCATCATACATCTCAGGTATTGTCAAGTCCTTGATTTAGGTTGTTTAGAGTTACAACTATCTGATCACTGCTCGTTTTGAGATCTACTTCCTCACCAAGTGACCTGTCAATATCTTTAAAGGTCACTGATATCTTTAATTGAAAATATACCCAGAAACATGCTCGTCTATACATAAGAAATCTCTCTCATCAAAAGTTTGAAACCCTCTCCTGTAAAATGGGAAAACTGTTAACCTCAGAAGATGATTCAGGCCGATGATCTACTACTACTATTTCCTGTTGCACCCACTGGTGCTTAGGGCAGCAACAAAGGATCTCCAGCCCTGTCTGTCCTGGGCCATCTTTGCGAGAGTTCCCCATGAGTGATTGAAGGATTTCATCTCTGCCTCGATTGTTCTCCGCCAGGTTGCCTTGGGTCTGCCTCGCTTGCGCCGTCCCTCCGGTGTCCACTGAAGTGCTGTTTTGGTTATAGAATTTGCTTCCTTTCGCAGCACGTGTCCAGGCCATCTCCATCGTCTCTTCGTGATGATGTTGGCTATTTCTTCTTGCTTGCATCGCCTTAGTAGTTCCTGATTAGAAATCTTGTTTGGCCAAAAGATGCGGAGAATCCTACGAAGACATGTGGTGTGGAAGGAAGACAACTTGGCGAGATCACCTTCTGTCATTCGCCAACACTCTGATCCATACAGGAGTGTGGATAGGACACAGCTTTGGTACAGTCTGATCTTGGTGTTGATGCCGTATTGTGTCGATTTCCAGATGTAGCTCATACTTTGAAAGACAGCCCTTGCATTTCCCAGCCCACTTTGGATGTCCTCCTTTGTGCCACCCTCTGGTCTGATAATGCTACCAAGGTATTTAAATTTGTCCGTCGTGGTGAGGTTCTTGTCATCTACTTGCACTGGTGCTGGAGTGTCTACATTTAGGGTCATAATCTCTGTCTTCTTCTGGCTAATCCGAAGGCCTACTTTGCATCCAAAATTATGTAGTCTCTGCGTCTTATCTTGCATATGTTGGTGACTATGTGACAATAGCGCAAGGTCATCCGCAAAGTCCAAATCCTCTAGGTTGTCGAAGAGTGTCCATCTGATGCCTCTTGGTGCATCCTCTGTAGTTTTCCGCATAATCCAGTCGATTACGAGGTTAAACAAAATTGTTGACATCACACATCCTTGCCGTACACCAGTTTTCACTTCAAAGGATGCATCACTGTTTCCGACACTGCAACTGAAGTTCTTGTAAAAGCTTTTGATGAGTTCAACAAGCTTGCTGGGAATCCCATAGTGTCGAAGAATGCGCCATATACTCTCTCTGTGGATGCTGTCGAAGGCCTTTTCAAAGTCAACGAAGTTCACATAGAGCTGCCTTTGCCATTCTGAACACTGTTCTATGATGTTTCGGAGTGTGAAGATCTGGTCAATGCATCCTTTCCCCTTTCGGAATCCGGCCTGTTCCTTTCTCAGTGTCTTGTCCACAGCATCTGACATACGTTGCACAATGATCTTGGCAAGGATTTTGCTGGGTATAGAAAGGATAGTGATACCACGCCAGTTGTTGCAATCGCTGAGTGCTCCTTTCTTGGGTATTTTCACTATTCTGCCTTCATTCCAGCTCTTTGGTACTGCTTCTGCTTCCCAGATAGCTGTGAACAGTGGCTGAAGGATGGTGGCTGACTGATCCGGATCTGCTTTGAACAGTTCTGCAGTCAAGTTGTCTTTTCCTGGGGCTTTGCTGTTTTTTAGGCTCTTTATTGCTGCCACTATCTCTTCTTTCTTTGGTGGATCTATGTTGATGTCAAGGTCTTCAGCAGCATCTTGTATTATTATTCTATCTTCAGGTGGTGGCCGGTTTAGTAATTCCTGAAAGTGCTCTGTCCAGCGTGTATCCTGTTCTCGTTCTGTAGTCAGTAGTTTCCCATTCTTGTCTTTGATTGGAACACTTGGTCTTCCACCGTACTTGCCACAAATGCGCTTAGTGATCTTGTGGAGCTTACCCTGTTCTCCTCTTGCTGCTGCCTCCTCCGCATCTGCCGCTAGCTGTTCCATGGCTTCTCGTTTATCTTTCTTTACTAGTCTCTTCACTTTCTTATTTAACTCTGTGTAGCTATGTTGGTACCTCTCTTTCAGCCTTTCCGATTTCACTTGTAGGAGTTTCTTTTTCGTGACTTTCCTCTCCTCGATCACATCCCATGTTCTTTGTTGGATCCACTCCTTGCTTTTCCCTTTCTCATTAAATCCAAGGCAGGCTACACTGCTCTCTGTGTACACTGTAGTTACTCTTTTCCACTCTGAATCGATTCCTCTTTCTTTAGGGTTGTTCTTATCAGACTCTCGTAGAGCCTGGAATCGGTTCTTGACTTGTATGTTGAAGGCATTTCTAACACTTGCATCTCTCAGTTTCTGAATATTAAGGTGAGGCCGATGGTCGGCCAAATTATTTTACAATCCAAAAAATGACTGTATCGCAGTGAAAAAGACAAATGGACCCATTATCTGGCCATTAAGAAACTAGTTCTGATTGGTCATGTCACGGTCTTGTAGCCAATCAGAATGCTTCGTTTAATCAAATCTAAGGATCTGTACATATCAATGGCGGATCTTCCTGATGCTGTAAACAAATAATCTTTTTTTTTTTTCTGTCTTATGCACCCCTGTCTTTCTAGATGAGTAACATCTAAACTATTCCTGTCTCCAAAGGGTTAAATATGCCTGCATAGGAAATGGACGATACTAAACAAAAAATATTACTGGACTGCTCGCCTGACTAGTGGCCTCATCTTTGCCCATATTCTTGCACAGGTAAATGCGAGTTGGCCCCAGGTGACACTTCAAATACTTGATGCTCCAATCAGCTCGAGCGCGATGAAGCAGTCCATCCTCCTGAGGTACCAAATTCAATCTGTTGCACATCTGTCAGGTTTACAGAGAAAAATACAATGTAAAATCAAACTGTGACAAAACTTAACATAATCTAAACATCCGATCATTCTGTGATTTAAACCACTGCTGGGCAAAGTAGATCTGTGTCTTTCAACAAAGTGAGAGACTGGTGGGGGTCCAACCAATCTTTTACTCAACTGAGTTGACTGCCAAGGATACCATATGACATCACAAGAGATAATACCTAACACCCAATACAGTACAAAGATATGTTACACTCATATATGTCATACCGCTATCCTCTTCTTCTCCTTTTTCACCCAAATAAACACTGTACCATCAAAGCAGCTATTTTTTTTAATTCTGGCAGCAAATCTGCACACAGGGATTAACCCTTTAAGACCTCGGCCCCTGAGACTAACTGTACCCTCCATCTGGCCTCCTGAGGCTTCTTTTTCCCACGTGTTGTTCATTACCGCCTGAGAGGGAATCCGGTAGAGTCTACGTACGCTTAGGCTATTCCCACTTTAGTGGGAACATGACGCGATGGGGTTAAGTGACCTTATACTGAAAAGTATGAGAATCCAAAATGGAAACTACTCATATGTGTAACTCCTGCATAACACAGCTGCAGTGAACCAGATAAAAAAAACACTGAGACAAAGGGCTATCAATCAGAAAACGAATGAAAATCAGCAAATTCACACTCCTGTAAAAATCAAAGCTCAAAATATGTGTTTTAAATACAGCTACACTACATGCATCTACTAAATCTCATGAAAATGAATTCTTTAATAAGATTTCTCTGATCGATCAAATCTGCGCTCCAGATTTCTGTTCTCATCCAATCATTCCCAGTTTCAAAGTTACTTAAGTAATAAAGTACTAGAACCACTCCTGTTCTACAATTGGTAAAAGACAAAGGCACCCCTTGGAAATGACTATATTCTAATTTTAGTCACTAGCACAATATTTACTGGATTCTGATTGGGCTATGCTAATGATTGCCAGTGAGGTTTTCTTTTTTTTTTTGATGTCCTGAGCTCCTGTACAAAAAAGAAAGAAAAGCTTTGGTTAAGGATGTTTGTAGGTAAAACTGAATAGAGAAAAATAAAATGGTGAGCTGGACTCACTGTTCCTACCACAGCACTTCCAACAGAAATAAACAACAGCATTCGCACATTACCTTTGTCCCAATTCAAATCAACCTCCAGTAAGAGATGACATCATGGAGAATTGTATTCATAAAAAAGAAAGGACAGGGGCGGCGGCAAAATTAGCGACACACAACAAACTTAAAAATATACTTCCCCGCCATTTCAAGCCTCTAAATCTCAAAAAGAATCTTCTGCAGGTCAAAGGGAAGGCGCTCTCAAAATTCCATGCAAATCTTTGCCTCATGAGTTTTTTTTATAAGATAGATTACAAGATAGACCAATTCAAAGTGTACCTGCAAGACAAATGAATCCGAGACCAGTTCAGCACCATTTTCCTTGGCGTTAGACATCCAGTGACAAATGGCAAATTTGTGGAAATCAACAGACAATTTGATTTTCCTGGAAAACAAACAGGAAGAGACAATTTTCACTGACTAAGAAAAAAAAACTTCAAAACTTCACTGTAAAAAGTCCAGTCTTCCCAAGATATATAGGAAATACAATCCCTTATTTTCCAGGGAAATTAAGGAGATTTAAGGAAAATCTACACATGTACATAAATTGCAACTTTAGTTCTTTTATTGTTCCAACTCCACTTTATGCGCAACTGAGAAATTCGGTGTTAAAAGTTTGCGGCTTTAATATTATGATAAATAACTATGAAACAGCCAGATAGGTGCCACAATGCATTTTTAAAAAGTGTCAAAGTGTGCATAATGTTATACATCTTTTACATACTAAAAGATCTCCAGTTCTGCAGAAAATGGGGTTGCAATATTTCTGAGGACTGAGACAAAAATTAACATGTTTTCTCAGTAACTGCAGTCCTTACAGCTTTCAAAACTGGCACGAACATTTCAAATTACTTGGAGTTTGACATGATGGTCGTGAAATTTAGTTTACAGAAAGCATTGAATTTTTTACAAAATGTATTTTTTCAAATTTTTCACCATAGCAAGGTGCCCAATTTAATTGCCATGAGTTATGTAATGAAATAGAAGAAGACTTACAACTGAGATGTGTTCAGATTTAGAATCCCTTTTGATTTTTGACTGGGTTGGGTTCTTTGTGTGTACATGTACAGATATGAATGTAAATTACTGTTCAATTGTTACATTTTTGTCATATAAAATAATTCAAATCAAGCTACTCAGGAACTTTTTGTAAGCCCTGTATTCTATGTCTCAACAAGGGGACAGATATATACTACTTACTGCCTCACTATGTCTCAGTAGGTTATTGTCCAGTATGACATCAGTGGGCAATTATGCATGTTTATCAAATCTCACACTTATTCGTATCTGGCGTTTGATTTACAATGCTGACAATACAAAGAACTTCTGTATCAAATCTATCCTGCTGTGTAGATTAGTATAACTGTGAGCTTAGTTCTTGTTTGTTCTACCTCCATTTTATGAAAAACTGGAGATCTTTTGTATTATGTATTTTTGTATTTAGTAGACTTCTTTAATCCCATTTGGGAAATTTGCCTTCGAGTCATTGCAGCCCAGTTACAACTGGAGTAGACACGTCATCGCCACAGTGCAGCGTCGGTTTTAGTATGTAGAATAGGTATAACAAATATTGAATGCACATTTTGACACTTGTTTAAAATGCATTGTGGCACTTATCAAGCTGTTTCACAATTCCAAATTTATTCTAATTCATCATCACAATACTAAAGCCGCTAACTTTTAACATCGAATTTCTCAATTGTACAAAAAAAATTTAAAAGAAAGCCTTGCAAAATAACAGTGTCTGAATTCAGAAAAAGAAACAAAATTTCAATCCTTTCAGTAGTATCTCAAGTGCTTACAGCGAAGTTAAAAAAAAAAAAAAAAGTCCCTGCCATGTCATATGGGCTTACTTGTAGTGCCTGGTCAGTTGAAGTTTGCGTGGGTTTGTGAGTAAGAATAACGTTCCACGTCTCACAGGTCGAGTCACACTGAACATGCAGTTCTGCAATAAAAAAAAAATACCCATGAATCTTACTGATACACAATTCACTGTCAATGTAAACATACAAAACTCATAAATATCTTTGCTGAAAATTTTGCACAAAAACACACACAGATAATATGATTTAAGTCAGGTATGGGCAGCCTTTTATGTGGTAAGGGCCAGGCCTAAAAAATGTGGGGATGCAGAGACAAACAGACAGAGAGAAAGAGAGAGAGTGAGTGTGTGTGTTTTTTTTTTGTTATAGGTCTGTTCAGTGAGTAAAGTAATTTTCAATTAACTTTAGGGGGCTGGTAAACATTGTTTGGCTGGGGATCTGGCATACTGGCCATACATTGCCCATATCTGGTTTCAGTCAACACTGATGGGGCAACCTTAACTTAATCATTAACTTTCATGATAATACACTCAAAAATAAATCACATTATAATTTATGCATTGCTGAGTGGATAATAAGATACGCAAATTATCAAACTACAGTCAAGAAACCCAATACCAGTGCAAATATAAAAGTTCTTGACGACAAAAAGGAAAAAGTTTAAGAGCAAAATGACAAACATGTTAACAGTGAATTTTATCACTTTTTCACGAGGGAGAAAGAAAATGATGTAATGTGATACATTAGTCTGGTAAATGACTTTCTCTCATTTTCTATTACAAGACTAACTGCAGCTGAGATTGTTTATCTTCTTTTTTGTAACAATGTCAAATCTGATGATGAGAAGGAGAAAATAAAGCATGACAAAAGAATACTTTACAAAAGAACATAACCTACTTGATTTACCTGTGAAACCATGAATGATTTAAGTTTTAAACTGCTTAAGTGACCAGGTCATATAAAACATATACATCACTCACCTGTGCAGCCAGTGTCATTTATATGACCTGAATACCAACAACACATAGTGCATGATGGGATCTTATACTATCCAATCACCACTCATGGGGAGTAGCGGTCAGAACTTGATGGTCACTCAGTTACTAATCAGTGGTATTCAGCGATTTTTTTTTGATTTTTTTTTACAAGCCTACAGCAAAATTAATTTTAGGAGAAGTCAGCAAATTTCAAATCCAAGAAGCAAATTTTAGCATAATAACAGCAGTTTGAAATTGCTGTCAAATCATATGAGACCTAGTCACTGCCACACAGGTTTAAAATTTTGATGTATCCATACAGTTCATTCCATTAGACCCAATCTTTTAATATCCACAGTGCATTCTTTCTTTTCAAAAAATGGTTAGTATTTTAAGTAGTATTTTAACGTAAGCGAGACCACGATGCTTTACCTTAATTTTCTCCAGGAAACGAAGAGTGCTTGCATACAACTCTTGACAAGATGGGATATCCATTAGATTGTCTGCAACAGGTCTGGTTTTCAGGCTTAGCTCAAGGTTAAGGTTCTGAGATCTGAAGGCCCTGAATGAATCATGCTCCTGATCAAGAAAGGAAGTTTACAGAAATCAGGAGTCAAAAAAGTTTATATATAAAGAGCATTCAGTGTAAACAGCTTGAGAAGAAATTGGACATCACAGTGTCTCCCTTAAGCCTCATTGGCTTTGTTCAGCATGAAAGCGTATTTTAAGTTATGTAACGGAGAGAGTGAGAGAAAAAGTGTTGTAAAGCTTTTAGCCATTAGGTCAACTTTGTGTTTTGTAAAAAAATCTAGAAGGAATTTTGTAAATGTGTAAAAAAAATTTCAATCAACTTGAACAATCCACAGCCATAGGGCCACTATGAAACAACTGAAAATCAAGTCTTAGATAATTGGCTCACCTCAAGAGAAAAATCTGGCACTTTATCTGGAGCACAAGGAGTGATTGAATGGTGATCATTTGCATCTCCGAGGCAAAGCCACTCCAGCCCAACTCTACACATACACACACACAAAAAATTAAATGAATGAGATTGCCAAAAAGAAATTAATATAAGTTATTAAAGTCAGATAAATTTACTCAGGCTTCATGGCAGACTTTGATGAGACAATTCAAGGTTTTTCAAGGTCAACCTTTTCATTTTCAAGGCCACAAAACACCGCAACAAAAACTATGCATGTCTGCGAATTGCTTATGCCTGTAAAAACCTGTGTGACTACACCACCGTCTCCGTTTCCGTTAGGGCTAGTGCCTAGGCTCAATTTTTTTTGTTTTTTCAATTCGATAGCATTTTTTGTTTTTTCAAGGTTATTCAAGGTTGTGCTGTTTTCCAGGCTTTTCAAGACCTTGAAAAACAATTTTCGTTTTTGAAGGTTTTTCCAGGTTTTCAAGGTCCACAATGAACCCTGTTTACTGAATAAAAAAATGCCCTATCACATTCTTGTTAATTCAATAACTTTTTTCTTTAACTCTTTCCCTACGGGCCAGCATTCCACTTCTGGACGGGGCACCTAGTGGGTTTACACACCTTACTGTACTGTGCATTTGTAAACAAAGATCGCCTTACTACACAACAACTGTCCACATCATACACTTATCAAACATGTGGTATCACTGGACGCAGTAAGACAAAGGAAGTTTTACCAAGAATTCTATTTTTAAGGTTCGACATCACAGGATATTAATTTTCAATACAGTGGTCAAGGAATACCTTCACAACGTCACAACGCAGGCTGCATCATACCGGCTGCTGCTGGGGAAGCATGCAATGCATTGTGTGTTGTACAGTAGGGAAAGAGTTAAAAATGATAAAAAATAAAATCAAATTTCATACTAATAATAGCGTGGGCTTGATATCCTCGTTATCTATCGTCCAGCGAAGAACTCTATTCTGTAAAATGAGAGGTGATATCCTACTATATTTGCAGACAGGTAACGGAAATGTAACTTCTAAACCCAACTCTGCACATTTTGATATATATGCCATGATGCATCCTTCAGTACGACCAACATTAAATTCTTATAGAAGTTAGAAGGCAAAACAAAAATTCTATATCGATATCTGTGCAGCTAAAGTTGGGGTTTTCTTGTGAATGGGCGGAAATGGCAGCGGACACATCAGAAACCCTTCCAGTAGTGAAATATAAAGAATGTTTTCATGTGCAAAGAAACACCGAAACACTCTTTCTTTCTACTACTTGATGGATTTTTGACATTTCTGTTTCTGTACATATGGAAACAGCTTAAGGTTTCTTTGTCATTCTGACCACCCCACCTCCCTTTATGGTGATACAGATCCATTTAGCTTTCTCTTACCTGAAGGTCAGATTGGGCAAATGGAGTAACTTGCTCTCATTGTATTTTGATGCTGTCCTCACTGAAATGTCCAAATCTCCCTGCAGGACAAACTGACCTGTGGAATTTACACACAAATTGTTCAAATAAGAATGCTTGCATGACACATTCATATCACGCTATTTACAGTAGTGATGCTTGTGTGAGAAATGTAGGTAGGACAGACCAATCTGAGACTGAAGATACCTGAAAGCCATATAATGACCACAGAACTGCCTGAGCTTTGTAAATACAAAATGCTTACCTAATCCCCAAGCAAACTGTACAAAGTATCCTCCATTTAACTAGAACCTGATGTTTTCTGCATTTTATTTGGGGAAACTTACCATAAACCATACATATGCGAAGGACCTAATTATTGAAATTATTCTTTATCTACAATACATTATTAGCGATCCTCATTGCTCTACACTAATGGCATAAGTCATTTTTGACACTTTTGAGATTGTCACAAATCCGAGACTGGGAGATGTAATAATTATAACAAGACAACAATCACGAACGAACAAGGATAACACTTAACAGAACAACCCATCAGACTCACACATTTATTATACATAAAGATACAGATAAAAGTGCAATTACATACACTATACTATTGAATTAACTACCGTCCAACGGCCTTATTCCCACATGCACTCTTCCTCGGGTCCACAACCCGGTAGTTACTTTCTAAAGACACTTCGGCCTCAGCCTCTCCTCTCAGGGTCTTAATAGCACATTAATATTTCACTGGCACCGCAGTCTCTCAATAGCCCCTTCCTATTGCCGTAACACATTAGCCTTCCAATAGCACATCAACATGGCAATAGCATATTAGCATTTCAATAGCACATCAACATGGCAATAGCACATTAGCATTTCAATAGCACATCAACATGGCAATAGCACATTAGCATTTCAATAGCATATTCACGATCACATATACGTCCCTGTCGGTGGCCAGACTGCCACGACTCATGTGCCTCTACTGTCCTGCACCGACAGCTTCCTTCCTGGCCTATGTGTGGCCTCCGGCCCTATGCTGGCCTATCCCCTGTGCTCACCGTAGGCGGCTCTTCGGCCCGTCCCCGGCACCTACAAGAATAACATTACATTGGTATAATACCATACCACTTCTATTCACTTCACCCCTCCTTACAACTCATGAAGCGTACACACAATAGTTCACATTGCACTCACCAAACATCTTACGGTAACACACCTCCACTGTAGTACACAATACTCACTCTCGCTACAAATCCATGAACTCAACTTTCATCTATCGCTCATGGCGCACATTGCTATATACAGTATCAAGGACTTCCACATTCCTCACATCTACTTATTTACACCATGCTAATAGACGAATATTATACATCAATCATAATTATCAATCATCGTTTCACCTACCAGTCATCACTGGAAAAACACTACTCCCAAGTCTTCCGACTGCTCTCCTTATGTTCGCCCTCTGGGGCTTTCTCCTGCGTCCGTTCCCTAGGACGTCTTAGTGTGCAGTGATAGTAATACAGCGCTCTCGCCTCATTCAGACCCCCACCACTCACAACATGCACGCTTTCCCTTACCCCGTGGCCCGTGGGTTAACTTTATTCTAACCCTCTTCTCGTAACTACTGATCCTCGCTCACTCGCTCGTGACATCATCCCCCACCCCAAAAAAATTAATGCAATTAATTTCAAATCGCATCAAGATGACTGTCAACGAGTGAGCGTGAGCAATACTTACATAAAAATGACCTACCAATGCCTCTAGCACATAAAATACCGGAATCAGGGAAAAATATGGGGGTCAATATGCCCTGCACTATGCATATATGTATCACATCATCAATAGCTAACTAAACACAATATCTAATACAGAATCAGAACCAATCAACATATCAACCATTCTTCATATAATATTTATAATGTCAATATTTTAAAGTCGACGACTCGTTCACACAGATCCTGTCAATGTTCCTGTCCTCCGATGTATAAGCTCCTGAACTCTTCCCCTAGGCTCGACTAAGGTAGTCGGCGATATGATTGCTGGTTCCTGGAATTGGTTGAATAACGAAGGTATACGGCTGCAAGGCCAATGCCCATCTAGACAAGCGTGGGCTGGACGAACGATTCTTCGACAAAAACGTTAGTGGCTTGTGGTCTGTCTGGATACAAAATTCTCGTCCCATGAGATAACGTCCTAATTTCTGGACGGACCACACAATGGCAAGACACTCCCGCTCTATCACAGAATACTTTCTTTCTCTCTGCAATAACTTCCTACTGACATAACATACAGGATGTAAACATTCGTTCTTCTCCTGTAGAAGACAAGCGCCGGCACCAGAGTCCGACGCATCCGTTCTGAGGATAAAATTAGATCGAAAATTGGGTAATATCAGAATGGGTGACGATGATAATGCTGTCACCAAATTATCAAATGCTGTCTGACATTCAGACGTCCACTGGACCTTATCGGGTTGTCCCTTCTTAGTAAGGTCAGTAAGAGAAGATGACAAGGAGGACAAATTTGGAATGAACTTTCTGTAATAATTTAAAATTCCCACTAAGCTTCTGACTTGTTTCTTTGTTTTTGGGATTTGCAACCCTACTAATTTGTCAATTTTTGTTACTTCAGGTCTCTGAACACCTCTACCCACGATATGTCCTAAGAATACTATCTCTGGACATGCCAAATCCATCTTTGCGGGTTTAGCAGTTAACCCAAAATGACGTAATCGTTGAAAAATTACTGTTAGTGTCTGAATATGATCAGACCATGTCGACGTATGACATGCTATATCGTCAAAGAATGACACGACATTAGGTATGTCCTTCAATACCAGTCTCATTAATCGTGCAAACGTCGCTGGCGCGTTTACCAACCCAAATGGCATGACATTAAATTGGAATAATCCAATGGGCGTTTGGAACGCCGTGTATTGTTTAGACTCCTCAGTAAGAGGGATTTCCCAATAACCTTTCGTTAAATCTATCTTGGAAAACCACGTGGACCCGGCCAATGAAGCTATTAGTTCCTCCTGAAACGGAATAGGCTCCCTATCGCCTACCGTAATAGTGTTCAATCTTCGAAAATCAATACAGAACCGCACCGATCCATCAAGTTTTTTCACGAGGACGATGGGTGATGAATACGGCAATGTTGATGGTTCTATCACATCTAACTTCAACATTGACTCAACTTCCTTTATAACTCTATCTCTCGAGAAAAAGGCAGCGGATAAGGTCTAAGAGATACTGGCCTATCCGAAGTCAACTTTATTTGGTGCTGGATCACTGTAGTGCGACCCGGCAAATCCGTAATAACATCCGGGAATGACGCTAACAGGGTCTTAAGTTCCCTACTCATTGAACTCGTAAGGTCAGGGTTAAATTTTACGTCCCTGTAACCTTGTGTCGGAGTTAACTCCGGCAATTGAATTTGTATCTCTTCCTGCGCCTCGGTGTCGCTTACGTCACTCTCTAATTGGTCTACGACCCCCGTACAAGCAATAGAGAAGACAGTCTCCTCTGGTTTTGTCTGTGCACACAGATACTGTGGTCTCTCATAAAATCTCTGTAGCATATTAACATGGAAAACCTTACTCGATCCATCAATGTGGATAGTGTAATCTACCTTTGAAACAACTCGCTCAATAACATAAGGACCTTTCTATGTCATCAATAACTTATTATGGTCCGTAGGTAATAACAATAGGACCTTGTCTCCTGGCTTAAAAATTCTCAGTTTGGATCCTCTATCTTTATAGTTTTTTTCTCTTTTTGAAGCGATAATCGAAGCTTCTTCCGCAATATTCTGACGAGGAGCCCGAGGTGTACGACCCTTATGCGTCGTCTTTTGGCACGCACTGCACGTCTTACAATACACTTGTACATCTCTGTGGATAGATGGCCAGTAAAAATTTTTAAGAACCCTTTCTTTGGTTCTAGCTATTCCCATATGACCCGCTAATGGGACATCATGTGCCAAATGCAATACTGTTGCGATTAGCAACGCTGGCACAACGACCTGCTTTAAAATGGAGGCCACCGTTACATACTTACGGAACAGAATGCCCGCCTGAATTACAAAGGAAGACGACCCGTTCTTATATTTCCTCGTTTTCTCCGTTCGCGCCTCCTCAAAACATGGACTCAATGATGGGTCCTCCTTTTGTAATGTCGCCAAGCGCCCTGGTGTGATATCCAGGTTGACCGCTGGCGTTGCCAAAGGTCTAATCTTACTCCTATCCCGTACCTGTCGATGTGTCTCGACTGCGGCACAAAAGTCAATACCTTTTGATTGCGACCATGCCTGCACATTCTCCTCGGAAGGGGAAACTACCCGAGATACATTACCAATGATGAGCTGGGCGCCTGGAAAACAACCAACGACTGCTTCGACTTCCCCGCTAAGGAAAGGTGTATCTATCACTATTCTTGCCATGGGTAATTTCTCAATGGCCCCTGAAAATTGTATGCATGGGACAGTCTCACCCGTAAGCTGCGAATCCCGAATGCAGTCCCTATGCACTCCCACAACGGTAGATCCTGTATCTCGTAAAACCGAGACCGGTTCGTCCCCAACAAACCCCGGATAAACCCTAAGACCACCTCCTGTATGACATGAATTTATAACGGGGATCTTTCTCCCACAAGGTAAAACACCGGAAGATAATAACTTCTCACAACTGGGACACTTAGAATACTGTCCGCCTCCGTTGTCCGATGTAACACACGCGGCCGCATGATGAAATTTATTAGGGGAACATGGACTGGAGCTACCGTGATTGCCATCCACGTTCGCCGCTATCCTACCTGCAGGACAATTTACCCTGATGTGACCTGCTCTTCCGCAGTTCCAACAATTCGCGGTCCTACAATCCCGTGACAAATGACCTACGCGTCCGCAAGTCCAACATTCCGCTCCCTGTGCTCCGCTAGACCTGGGTCCCCGTGACCCATCGCGACTGGAACTAAAGTCCCTATGCCGTCGGTCATCGGCAAAGGTCACAAATCGCCCTCGGCCATTACCGCGACCTAACCCTCCTGCTCGGTCAAACTTACCGGATCCATATGCAGGTGATTGGTGATACCCCCTACGTTGCCCCTGGGCTTGCCCGTTATAGGCACCACGCTGACGCGACCTGTCTTTATGTCCTGCCGGCGACCCCTCAACCACGGCGACGTAACCAGCATCCTGTACGTACGCCCTCGCGACTGGTTTGGACGGATGTGCCGTACGGTATGCTTCCGCCAACTTAGACGCCTCCTGCACCGTCGCGGGTTCGTTTTCTTTCAGAAAAGCCACCAGATCTTTATGGCACGACGCGTACAGCTGGTCACGGATCATTAGGTCTTTCAATTTAGCAAAATCCGCGCCCACATGCGCCAAGTCCACCCAGTTCGTGAAATATTCTGCTAGTCTCGCGACGAAGGCAGCAAAGTCCTCCCTGGTATCCGCACGTGCTCGCCTAAACTGCTCCCGGAAATATTCCTCCGTACGCGCAAATCGGCGAAGCAGCAAAGACTTCAGCTTATCGTAATCATGTACGTCTTCGCGCTGTAGCTCTTTAAAGTAGGTTAACGCTTGCCCCTGCAACAAGGAAGCCAGGTACGTGGACCATAATTGTTTATTCTCCCCCCATTGCAGTTGTGCGTTCAGTTCGAACCTGTAAAGGAAGGCGTCTATGTCGTCCTTCCGGTCGTCGAACGTAGGCAGCTTAATTCTAACACCACTTTTGTTTTGCCCCTGCCGCTCAACTGTTTCCGTTGGCGCATTCTTCTTGAGTTCTAATTCGGCGATTCTTATTCGCGCCTCTCTCTCCTGTTGCTGAGCTTCTAACTCCTTTCACTTAAACTCCCTTTCCTGCTGCTGAGCCTCTTTTTCCTGCTGCTGAGCCTCTTTTTCTCGCTCTCTATCCTTAGCACGCTCATCGCGCAATTCCGCCTGCTGCTCTTTAATCCAGCTGCGCAGCTCCTCTCCCTCAAGGCCAAGTTCCGTACCCAATTTCATGAGCTCACGGAGATCCGCCATTTCACAGATTTATGGTTATGGTATGTATTATGAAAAAGACCAACCTGTCGGTATGATCACTAACGACACGACCCGAGACCTGAGATCACACCAGATATAACAACACCCAATTGTCTCAAATACAATTCAGAAATTTACCTACTGAACATTTTATAGCATACTCTCTCTAACTAATTCTATGTTCATACAATGTATAGCACTATTAATAATAAAAGAGAATAGAAACGACAAGAATGAAGAACTTCAGAAGAAGGACCACAAGGACATCAAAGACAACGAACCAGACTAGGACAAAGCTTCTAAAAAAAAACAAAAAATTATAATGGAAAAAAATGCAACCTAACTACGCCGATTACACTACACGGTACGAACAAGAACAGAGTCTGAAAAAAAAGAACGTATCTACAGATAGGTAAGAGAGGGACAAGAGAAACGTCTTCCTAAAACAACGAGGAAGATGGAACGCCACAATCTAAACAAAAATACAGGTCCCTACAGAACTGTTCACTGTGATGAACGCGGTTCCAAGTTTAGCCCACCTCCCGAAGAGGATAAACTACGCTCACGACAGCAAACCCGCGCCACCGCCCGTATAATCAATTACAACAAAAACAGCAAAACAGAGAAAAAGACAGATTAAAGGAACAGCCCACAATCCAGGGCACAAAAATTTTGACTTCTACTTAACTTTTCTGACTCTACTTGACGACCTTTACGACCGCCGGAGCTCTGGCCGCTTGACCTCTACAGGCTGGCACACACACTCTCTGCAGAATTTTAAGTACACATTAATACATATTCATCAAAATACATGCATCAATACATATTCATAAATATACATAAATTATACCATCATGAAATTTCCATTCATCCCACGAACAAAGACAGCACAAATTCCTACCACAAGATAAGTACTACGTGGACAAAAACTAAAGTAACAAATGCCCACTGACAAATACCTACTAACTAACTACAACTAAATATTACGAAAATGGACGAGCCCCCAGTGTCACAAATCCCAGACTGGGAGATGTAATAATTATAACAAGACAACAATCACGAACGAACAAGGATAACACTTAACAGAACAACCCATCAGACTCACACATTTATTATACATAAAGATACAGATAAAAGTGCAATTACATACACTATACTATTGAATTAACTATCGTCCAACGGCCTTATTCCCACATGCACTCTTCCTCGGGTCCACAACCCGGTAGTTACTTTCTAAAGACACTTCGGCCTCAGCCTCTCCTCTCAGGGTCTTAATAGCACATTAATATTTCACTGGCACCGCAGTCTCTCAATAGCCCCTTCCTATTGCCATAACACATTAGCCTTCCAATAGCACATCAACATGGCAATAGCATATTAGCATTTCAATAGCACATCAACATGGCAATAGCACATTAGCATTTCAATAGCACATCAACATGGCAATAGCACATTAGCATTTCAATAGCACATCCACGATCACATATACGTCCCTGTCGGTGGCCAGACTGCCACGACTCATGTGCCTCTACTGTCCTGCACCGACAGCTTCCTTCCTGGCCTATGTGTGGCCTCCGGCCCTATGCTGGCCTATCCCCTGTGCTCACCGTAGGCGGCTCTTCGGCCCGTCCCCGGCACCTACAAGAATAACATTACATTGGTATAATACCATACCACTTCTATTCACTTCACCCCTCCTTACAACTCATGAAGTGTACACACAATAGTTCACATTGCACTCACCAAACATCTTACGGTAACACACCTCCACTGTAGTACACAATACTCACTCTCGCTACAAATCCATGAACTCAACTTTCATCTATCGCTCATGGCGCACATTGCTATATACAGTATCAAGGACTTCCACATTCCTCACATCTACTTATTTACACCATGCTAATAGACGAATATTATACATCAATCATAATTATCAATCATCGTTTCACCTACCAGTCATCACTGGAAAAACACTACTCCCAAGTCTTCCGACTGCTCTCCTTATGTTCGCCCTCTGGGGCTTTCTCCTGCGTCCGTTCCCTAGGACGTCTTAGTGTGCAGTGATAGTAATACAGCGCTCTCGCCTCATTCAGACCCCCACCACTCACAACATGCACGCTTTCCCTTACCCCGTGGCCCGTGGGTTAACTTTATTCTAACCCTCTTCTCGTAACTACTGATCCTCGCTCACTCGCTCGTGACAGAGATATTAAAAACAAAAACGGTTTCTTGTCCTGTTAATTTGTGACTTACACCATTATGATTCTATTGGATTATTACATTTGCTTTAGGCGCACTGCTTTTTCTTATAGTTTTATCTGACAGCCCCCATGCCCAGGAATGCAATGAGCCATCGGTTTCCTTTTGGCATTAAGCCTGACAAGCAATCATCTTGGAGCAGTGACGTTATAAACATTTTGAAATAAGCCTGTTGCACTGTCTGTTAATCAGTACAAATAAAAATGAGATTCCTTCCAGGAGTTCATAGAATATTTAGCAAAAAAAGAGTTGTGCTAATAAACTTGTATGGTTTCATGATATAGCCAGTGATATGATGATGAAACTGAGTAACTTATTATCAAGACAGGGACACTATGCAATAACAACAGCAAGCATCTACCATTTGTCCAGTCCATCACTAGATTTGTCCAAGTCCAATCCATCAGCTCTGTATTATTGTATGGATCAAAGGAAGCGTGGTACAGCCAGCTCATTTTGCTGATGGACCAAGTGAAACGGCCATGGAACAAAAGGCGCATCTTGTCCCAAAATGGCAAGGGTCGGCTGGGGTCAACTGAGGGACGGTTGATCAAGTCCATACTGAGGTTGAACAGGGCAACTGCAGGTTCCCAGCACACTCCATAGGCAAGTGTGAGTGAACTCATATCTGATGACACAAAACAGAAAGTGAATTTTAAGTCAATAATGAATCATGATACAGCAAATGAAAAGTGATAAAAAAATAAAATAATTACAATTCTGTCACCACATCTAAAAGTAATACAATTTGAATGTGCATGTTTTACACTCCTCTTTTTTTTGTGTGTTTTCCAACAGACTGTTCCATTTCATGACTTTCCCGTACAGGTTTTGCAGTGTGAAAACTCAAGTTCAGACACCTTTGGCAACTAATTTTCTAACAAATTATCCTTTCATAACTTTTCTGTACAAGTTTTGCCGTATCAAAATTCAAGTTCTGACACCTTTGGTCACCAATTTTCCAACAAAAGCTTCAACAGATCAGTGGCTTCTTTCTGTTTCAGTGTATCAATGACAATTCTCTACTCTTGTAAAGCCAGTTTGGTACCTTCTCTTTCATACATGAAACCGTATTGATTCTGAAACATCTATCATCAGCCAGCTGTTGGAAAGCGAGTTAACATTAGCCTTTCAGACTGCTGTTAGGGGACTGCAGGCTACTTACAAAGCCAATTAAGTGAAAACACTGCTCATCTATCCCTTTCTATGGTAAACACCAAGGTTTCCCAGCAATAGGTAGAATGGGCATATCTGCCATCTTTAGTGTAAGAACCCACACATCACCCATGGCGATTGCGGCATTGATTTTGATTCATTAGGTGATTTGCACTACCAACACGTGGGGTGTCACTAACCAATCTGCGGCATGCTAAAAGTAGTTTGCTACAGTAAACAATGGCATATGTATACATGTTCAATGGGAAACATTTGGTCAATTCTTTCACTTCGTTTCCCTTGTTTACACAGATGGTAGGGAATCTGACCAGCTTGGATCCATTCTTTCCACCCGTTTTAACAATCAACTAGAATGCAACCAGCAGTCATTTTAACCGCATAGACATATCTCGAAGTTACACTAATCAACTGATCCACAGGCCATCTTTAGTGTAGGAAGATCAAAACAAAAACACTCTGTGACGTCATGCACAATCTACCTATAGCCTCAAAGGCTAGTTTTAACAATGTTCCCACAGCCGACCAGTGCTATAATTATGCACTCTCTGACATGCCATGAGTATTCCTACAGTCAGGACAGTTGCTCTAAATGAAGCTTACCACAGCTGAAGTCATGGAAAAATTTCAAAGGTGGCAGATTTCTTTCCACTGTTGCTGTACTCCATGGAGGGTCCAGTTCCACTGTGCAAGAGCGTTTGGCTGAAACAGGCAATGGAATAAATGAAATAGCTGTTAGGTTTCTAAATGGTAATTTCATATCACGTTTGTAACAACAAAGCAATAACTATGCAAAGAACTTATCACAAACAATTTGCTGATCAGATATAATGAGCACCTGGTTAGATAAGCCTGGATCTCAATAATTAGCTTAAATGTGTTAATTATGTTTCAATTATGAAACGAGGTAATAAAATTACCTGGAAAAAGAAAGAATGCTTATGTAGCCAAACTGGCAACCGTGCCCAAAAGCACAAGGCAGGGAAGTGTATAGGTAACAGTAAAGAACTTTAAGCCTTTTTCCTTAGTGACAGACTCAAAGCAACCTTACTGACTGTTTTCTTAAAACAATTTTTGAATTTTTTATTTAAATTCTGTTTCAATTGTATTACTTTTTGTGCCCATGAAAGGTCTTTGTAGAGAGAAAGCTTATGCTCTTGTTTTTTCTTTTCATTTCTGAATCATTTTGACATTTCTTCACTGCTTCATATGAGGGGCTTGTGAAATACATACACTTTATGGGAATATTTTAACTGTATAAATATAGACGAAAACGAACTTTGGAAAAGTAAAGAATAATAGCAACAGATGATCTAATTGAGATTGATGATTTTCATTGCAAACACAAACTGACCACTCCATGAAACAAACCTTCCAACAGAACACATACCTCTGCGAGTTCCATCTCGCTCGGCACCAATAAGCCTCCCCCATACATGCTTATTCTGCACATCAATCATTGGTCGAGGAAAATCTCGTAAGGACACTGACCACAGCTTGACACTGGCACTGACATATCGACACCATAAAGTCACAAAGTCTATTGGCTCCTTGGGGAAGGGACTGGAACAATATGCATTAAGTAATGATTGACGGAGATGTAGAAAGCATAATGACACAATATGGCAAAAAGAAAAAGCTGCAGGTAGCAAAGCCTCACCTGAGAAGTAAATTACAATACAGAAACAATACAATAAAATGTTTTATTGGTTCAATTTTCCACCCTGTTACATTTTTTTTCCCTTGACAGAGGTAAACATACTAAAAGCTTGGTGTGTCTTCTTGTTTCCTTTACATTTTATTTTATCCTTTCTGCAGTATTTCTCACGCAAGGTTTTGATACATACAACTTTTTCTTTCTGCCACATTTTGTCTTTGCTTCAAGCCTTCCTGCAATTCCCATAGATCTCCTGTGGTTTGTATATTTCATCAATAGAAAACATAAAGTATCTTGACAAAGCAATATATGTGTAAAGTGAACACAGAAGTACATTTCTTCCCTGTCTGTGTTTCTATTGTTTGGTGTTGAAGACAATTAAATATGAGGTAGGTGTTTCATGAAAATCTGGTAGTAAATCTCAAGGAACAAACCAGGAAAATAGCGCACTGTAGCTGGGGCTGCTTTCAGTCAAAACTGAAGTTTTAGTTGACTCTAAATCCTCAGAATCTTTTCAATGCATGAAAAAGATGTTTTACCCTTTACATAGATAAAATGCCCGAATAACGTAAATATGACTTGATATGACCAAATTGCAAACTTAAACAAACTTATCCGAGTGAAGTTTAATTGTAACTGTGTAGAGTTCCTCACATAACTTGGGTCACATGATCTCTAACAAGGGTTTAATGTGTAGTACAAGGCAGACAATAAAGAACAAACAAAAAAAGTGAAGGGGAGGGATTTGTATTTGAGGTTTGTTTCCCCCATCCCCACACCTTAGTTCCCAAAGTAACCCTACAGAGTTTGGAATTACAGTTCACTCAATTAAGTTGCTTTAAGTTTTTGACTACGTCTCCTCCTAGCTCCACTAGATGACTCACTTGAACTAGATGTCCTCACCAGTACTAGATGTACTGACCACTCCCTTGCAGTATGGTAACAAACTGCAATAAAACAGGAATCAAGACGTGATCTCATTTGTTGCCTCCTGGTGGAGCTAGGAGACATAGCCCAAATTAATTAGCAAACTGGCCAGAGGGGTCACACACAGTGAGACTGTATGGCAAGGTTACCACTCAATCTTCTTCCTCACATCAGTGCGAGATACTTACCTTTCCTTATCAATTTCCTTCATGTGTTTGATGACATTCTCTTTGCCGTGGAAGGAGGTGTCAGCAAGGGCAGTAATGTGCAAGTCTTCCATCAGCCAGGTAAAGAGCTGCGTTCTGACTGGTGCAGCATTGTATAGTTGTTGTGAGCGCCGGATATAGATCTCAGAACTTTTCTTGTGCAAACTGGAATACAGTTCTTCTCTCTTGTTTACTACAGAACAGACCACAAAAAAAGGAAAAATTTATAATCATGAACTAATACATACCAAAAACTTGAAAAATGTAAATGAATCAGGCCACAAAAATATTTGGTTTAGTACGGGCCACAAAAAAGGAAAAACATACAATCAACAAGAAACATGTCAAAAACATCAAAATGCAAATGGATCAGGCCTCCAAATATGTTTGGTTTGCAGTCTTGCACTTGCATGTTACAGTTTTTAAAGTAACGTCTAGTTAGAGAAAGCATCTACACAGTTTTTCATAATTATGTTGACTGCAGCACAGAAGAATCTTCATGTAAGATCGGCTTTCAGTTCATCTTGAACATTACAATCATGCACGTCTTTGCCACTGTCACTACTGCTATTCTACTACAAGTAAACACAGTTATTCTTACTAATGCTGCACTTTTCATAAGATCAAAATCTAAGAGAGTAAAAATGTTCTCACCTGGGATAAATTGCTTTTTCTGCAAATCCAGCAGCTTGGCATCCATCACCTCTTTCCTCTTCTTGCTTTCAATGCCTTCATCTTTCAACAACTGAAATCAGAATGTAAATTTTTCTCAGTAAATAGAAATTTCCTTCCAAATGACCCTTCATTAATGGAAGTTTGGCTATAAATAATCTTCCATCAATAGATATCTGTAAATTATTCTGTATCAGGGGAATTTTGAATGTAAACTCTTCTTCTACGGTATAGAAATAATGATGCTTTACAATGATGAAAAAGGCAGAGGGTGAGAAACAGTTCTTACCGGAGTGAAATGGTGCTAGAGCTGAGCTGACTCTATGAATAACCTTCGAGTCATGGAAAATGTCCAAACCTTTTCAAACACTTAATTTTCAGTGGTTTGATAACTAAAAAAATCTAATCACCGAGGATGAGTGTAATCATACAAAAAAAACTATTTCTCTTGAGTTTCCAACACTATCTTCATCCACCAATAAAAAGCTTCTGTCCACCATTTCAAATGCACATAAAATATATTATCAAAGTCACTGATGTCCTGCAACATACAATGGCCTTACCTCATAATTAAGTCCCATTTTCACTTCAAATGGATCATCACTGAGCTCTATAGACAACATCTGTAAGTTGAAAAATACGTTTTGATAAAAATAACTATTTGACTTCAAAAAGATTGATAAATGCAAAATACACATGAGATCATTGTAAGCATGGCTAGTTGATAGTAAAAACAAACAAACAAAACTGCATTCACAGTTTTACACAAGTCAGGTATGCAAGGCTATATTCAAAATTGTTTTCACCCAACTTTTCAGTTTCATAAAATTCGAATGAACCTGTTTAATTAATGACTTCGGAGTCAATTCTGAATAGTTGAAGACCACAAAGGGAAAAATAACCATAGACACAAAAATCTATTTAAGTTCCTAATACCAAAGTTACTTGAGTAACAGCATTTGGATTTCAATGCAAAGATTAACAGAACTTACTGCAGGGTGTCCAGCACTTTCCAACTTCAAAAAATCCTACCACTCCTTTAAAAAATCCTACCAGTCTAGCGCGCGGAAAATGTTTCAAAATTACAAGTGCAAACACAAAAAACACTGCCAGAGTCAGGAAACATTGACCTGAACAGTTCATCAGTATTGTCGGATGACCTAGCACTGCTATGAGTGGATATAACATGGAGAACCCACTTGATTTCCGCTTTTAGTACATCGCTATCCGACACAGGCAGCTGAGATTGAGTGTGCGAACTACAACTAGATTTAGAACCAGCATTAGGTCCACCCAAAGAAGATACTGGTGCTGATGTAGTTGAAACAGATCCAGGCTTTGTCTTGGTAAATCCTAGAATGGAAGCGTTTTTCTTTGTTGCTGCTGCAGCATCCTGGTGCTTCTGTGTTAACAAATGTGTCGATAAAGCCTTCTTTCCCGACTTTCCAATTTTGTATGCTCTGTTGCACAATTTACAGCGGAAATTATCCTTGTCCCCACTGTCACAAAGTAGCCAGTCACTATACTGTGGATCTTTTAACCACTCGGGATCAAAGTAGCACTTTTCCATTTTTTGGTTGTTCTTAGTCTTCCTGAAATTTGTTATCGGAGCACTATACTATTGACATTGACCAGACCATAAAAATGGACCTTGATTTTGATCAAGCAAGCGATATCACCAGTTTCCACCTATTCTACGTTAGATCCAGATCTAAAAACACACGTTACCCTCCTCATGATAAAAAAACATGGAGTGGCCTCCTGTAGCAATGAATGGCTGCCGATGAATGAGAAAATCGTTCAAACAATGTCCAAATGAAACTCAATCGAAGTGGAAGAGCCCAAACCCGAGAAACAGACCGTCCGTCGTCCTGGCTCGTTTTATCAGTCACTACTCGAGTCTAGATCTAGAATGGGATCTCCCGCGATTTATCTGGATCTTGAAGAATTCATTAAAGTCCAGCTGCACAGAATTTCACAATGGGCACAATGAAGAAACACAAAAGAGAGATGCTTTATCAACTGCTGTCGTCCAGATAGAAAAACGAAATGGCCGCCTTTGCAAGCGTAGCTTTTTCTCAAAGTCTCGTTAATCAGGTGTGATCTCGGCAGATTCGCGTTCCAACTGGCAGGGCGATTTTGACGCAGCTTGGGTTTGGGTTTCACGGGTATATTTTTTTTCCTTCTGCGCGATAATTTTTTTCCCCTTATCGGCAACACTTCATATATTTTTTTCCGACCAAAATCCGACTTTTCCGACCGTGAGTTAAAAATCCGACCAAAATCTGACTTTCCGACTTCGCTGGACACGCTGTACTGTTACATCACAATTCCCACTAGCATGCACGGATGTAACAAAGTCTGTTTCAACCAGCAATTTGTAAAAGGAGACAAAAAATGAAATTTCCGATCATGCTCTCCAACTTTAATCGATGAAATGTATCTCTTTATTGCAGCTTAAAACATCGTAAATAAATGATTTAAAAAATGAAATGGATGGATGTGTCCATGTAATCCATTGTAGAAAATCTGTGCAGAAATTTTCAAATTTTTTGGTTGCAGAGTCATGAAGTTTTAGATGCTTACACATTCACCCTCTAGCTCCATTACAGTGCAATTCTTGGCAGCACAAATTTGGTATTTTGAACCATTTGAAATGTCCAAGACAGTCTCTTACCTTTAGTTTGATTGACAGGTCTGGAGGTAAAGGGCTGTCCACTGTAAATGGTTTTTTCTTGACTTTGTGAACCAGTTTCAGCCACTTGACTGTGTTCATCAGCTGTATTGTGAGATAACCATGAATTGTGTTCAGGGTACTTGAAATAATCACAGACACAAGAGGAACTTGGTACTTGAAAATGTCAAACTTTAAAAATTTACCACTGGCAAACCATCTCTTCCTGAAGTTGATTTCAGTTCTTACACGATTCTCGGGTAATTGGCGGGTTTAACATCAAGTTGACTATCCCACATTTTTCTAAAGTTTGGATTTCACAATAGTCCGTCTAAAGTGGGCGTTGTCCTACCTTTGTAAAAAGTGTCATTTCCAATCCATAATTAATATCCATCAAAAAATATATGGGATCTAGGCATTTGCTTAGAGACATTAGTCTTTAACCCCAGTTTTCTCAAAACTGATTTTTTGGGATAGCCAACTTGTCTTAAAAACTGACAAATTAGTGTTTCCACTATACTGACCTGTAGCATTGACTTTCATATTGTCTGTTGCAAGTAATTGCACCAAAATAAGCCTGATTTTGTATCATTCTCATAAATGTAAGAATGCCAAACAATAGAAAACAATGCTTTCACTAAATTTCACATGTCATTTGTGCTTAATTAAAAGTTACAAATATGAAAGATGATAATCAAATATATGTTAACTGAAATGACAGATCACAAGCAGCATCATACCAGAGAAAACTCACCTCCTCATAACAGTCAGCAAACTTGTACTGATAGGGGAACACAATGTCAATGCTATCAAAGGAGATACCCCTGCAACAAGAATATTTAATAGCCTTCTGTAAATCTCTTTAATAACCAACTTCAGTAATTCTACTGAATGTGGCTTTCCACTTTTTCAACAAGACTAGTTATAAATAAAAAATGCTGTCAGGCAATGATACATTTCTTTGTTTGTGCAATTTATTAAAATTTCTATTGCACCAAAATGATGCTGGATACGTCAATGAAAAAAAAACAACAAAGTTGGGCAGTGTTCTGACCATCTAGTCAAAGTACTACAAGGGAATTTTTTTTTAATTTTTATCCCTGTCCATGTCCCTAGCCCTAAACTTCTATTGCTAATACTAACCCTGTGCCTAACCATGCCCTTATCCTTTACCTTAACTGTAAAAGTTCAAAGTTGTCAGGACATATGGAACTCCACACCCAAAAATTTATTTTAAAAACTAGATGAAGTTCCCGGCATTATCAGGGATAAACCTGTGAACCTGCCGTTCCATCTGTCTCTCCTTTTGGTTTAGAAAACTTCCCATATTTTAGTCTTACTAAATACTACCGATTTCACGCGCACCAGGGCGCACTTATTTCTGGTAGGGAAATTGCCGGCACCGAACTGAACGCGTACTAGTACATCGTTTCCGGTGCGGTGGGTTTACTACAGGGAGCCCAAACAAAGATCATTGTATTTTACATGTTTACAACTGTTATTTAATGTAATGGAACCTGAAACTTGAATCAACATAATCGGTCGACACAAAAGCGATTGGACTGAATTCGTTGACACTTAGGAAAATTAACTTTATAATTGTTGAAACTGTCATTTAGGCTCTAGCGTTGAGCAAAAAAAGGGTCAAAATTGCACCATAATGAATTACTCCCACCACTATTTTTTTTTATAATAAGATAGTAAGCTATAGAAATAGGTACAAGAGACATTGCTACACATTCTACAACTGTAGAATACTCACAGTAGCGTTCAAAGCTTAGCTGTGGCTTATATTTATTGATATTGCTTTCTATCATTGGAAGTCGACTTAAACTCTGGTGTTAATCTATGCAAAGTGATTATAAGTTAGCTCTTACCAAGCTTTATTTGTGGCCAGTTGCAGTGTTTTGGCTCCTTCTCTTTCCACCTTGAGATGGGTTGCTGACAATGTCTCAAGTTGAAAACCCTTCATTAGATGGTAAATGCATGAGAAGTTTAATTATGAGACAATTTTAAAATGAAATGAGACTGATAAAACTGCGCCTGTTATATTTCTTAGCAAGAATGGTTAGCCTCTTGAATGTCACTGGATATGCAGCTGAACATATGAAATATTCTCAACCATGCTCAGCTCCAAATAAACTGCAATGACATGAAATCATCCTATATTTGCTATATTGTTGTATGTGCATTTCTGCCCTTTTGAGGAAGTGAGGATTGAAGTTTGCATGGCAAAAAGGCTAAAACACATAAAATATTACGTCACAAACACATATCTCAAACAGTTTTAAATCGATTGGAATGACACTTATACATAATGAAATTAGGAGTGAGAGAACCACTGTCACCACAAAACCTCAAAATCGGCAATATACATCATACAACCATATGACAAATACCACTTGAACGGTGGATGTAGATGACAGGTTTGGCAACAACACTTTAATTCTGAAAATGTTGTTTCCTTGTCATGTGCTGATGAAAAAATTTCAAATAATGTTAAAGTTCTTCAGTTTTGAAAAATGCTTTTTATTCTACAGATTACTACTAAAGGTACATTTTAAATCCATGCAGTTCATTACACCGAGTTATCTGCAGCATGATCATAATGTTGAAAAAGTAAGCCACACTTACCACACTATTAACTATGTTATTTACAATACAAAGGTCAGTTATGTTGGCTAAAAACTTTAAAATTTCCTATGTCTCTCAAAACTGACACTGACAATTGACAATTACAGGTGCAGTGAAATCAAATTTCTTTTCCTGAAAGAATTGTAGCTAAAATTCTGGCCATGCTGTATTTTTCTAAACAACTTTTACCCATGCTAACAATATCCTTTAGAAACACACCAAAGATTTTGTACTCACCGTGATATGGAAAATATTGTGCCCATCACAACTGATGGCCAAGTCCTTGATCTCCATCAGAATAGATGGTAAGGTCATGGTCACCAGAAGATTTTGGGTATGGAAACACAACCTGTAAAGTTTCAAATTAATCACTTTATCATTCATAGGAGAGAATTGGAAATCTTTCCTGCACTAAAAATGGACCAAAACCACTTGATGGGCCTGGATCTTGCTGTAAACTTGCATACTTCATATTTTTATGAACACATGATGAAAGCGGATGAAAATCTCAATTGGGCTGACAAGGACAATTTCTTTTTTCCCTAATTTTGTTTTGACCATTTGGACTAAACTGCTGCGTGAAGAAATCCACATCCATCTTAAATGACAGCCACCTTCCCATTTCATCAAATTTCTGGCTCATCCTGGAGCAACAGAATGTGTGCTATATTTCACTAAACTTCCTTACCATGTTACTTCATGTATGCCTGTTATTGAAATGAATGACTTGTGATATTATATGTTTATGTTATGATCCATAGGGTGTGTGTACCATTTATGGGTCCTTAAACACTCTGTGCAAGAGAATTTCCCTCATGTGATAGTAAAATCATTCTTAGATTATCTTATCTTAATCTTATCTTATATTCCATTGATAAATATCAGTTGTCAAAATGAGTGAACACTCAAAAATAAACTTACGTATGTTCTTTTGACAGTTTTGCCTCCAGATTTATGTCTGCCAGGACTAAAATATTGATTGACACTGATGATTGTCTGGGTTCTGATGACAAAGGTGGAATGTTTGGAGGTGTCGTCTCTGAGGACAAAAACACAAATATGTTTTAATCCAACATAGCTGAATAACAAATGATCTCATAAAAATGTACGTATCCAAAATCTTACAACAACAGTAATGCAACAAAGCTATATTATTTAACTAAAATTGAACTCAGGTAAAAAGTGTAAAGACAAATGCACTTATAGTCACAGAAACATTGCAAAGATAAAAAAAAAAAAAAAAGCATTCATCTGACAGTTTTTGTGCTTTACACACATTTTCCCATATAAAAGAAAATATGACTCATATATTTAGGGTTGGCAACCAAAATGTTTTATGTCCAAAATAGACCAATTAAGAAAAACAAGCTTGAAATTTGTAACCATAATGAAAAATCAAATAATTGCAATAACTTAAACATGGGCACAGGAATACTTTTCTTGAGTTATGAAATAGTTTTACATCCTGTGCCTTGGATATCTGCTAGCATTTATAAGCAATGAATAAAATTGGACATATGACATTCTGATTGATAATCCTCCATATGGATAATCTCCCAGTATGCTGCATTTCAGCAAAAAAGCATATGGGTTCACATCAGGATAGTATGAAATTATCGTTGCATTCATAGCCTCAGCTCTATTGATTTCGTATCAATAATGGGACTGTCACAGATACTACTTGGAGGTTTACAACTTCCTACAAAAAAAAACAAAACACTGTTATATGCAACTGAGATTTGTCACCAGGTCAAAATATCCTTTTTCCTGAGCTCTTTTCACAAGATTTCTGACATGAAGGGATAAAGATCAAAGCAGATATTTATTCTGCTCTTGTTTCATTGAGTACCCACACAAAAAGTAGGCTTGCTGTGTTTGAAGTAAGTTGATGGAATAGCATCAATGTCTGATAAATGAACATCATTTGCATTTTCATCATAAAACACAAAACTTCCATAATCATACTACATGTACAATGGAGCTAGATGGTGAACGTGTAACCCTCTAAAAACTTTGTAAGTACAAGACTGAAAATTATGCAAGTTTGTGTACTGCTTCAATTTTTTGCAATAAATTACTTGGATACTTCCACTGTGGATTAAATGTCGGCTTTAATATTGTTTATTTACTCTTCTTTTTTAGGCTAAAAAAAAAAGATGTATTGCCAACAACTAGAATGCAAAAGTATGACTGGAAATTTTATTGTGACCACCTGACCATCATACTACAAACAGCATTCCAGCTAGTAAGAATAATACCACTATAATGTTACCTCCACCTCCAGCAACAAATTTGGTCTGCAGGGCTTTGGCGTCCTGCAACCCCTCCAAGAAACACATATGGACTTCTGGGGTCCAATTGACAGTCAAGAGTTGTAAAATATGAACACGACACTCCTGGAATGGTGTTCACATGAGGCAAAAGAATACTTTTCATAAGTGGGAAACAAAAAACTCCAAAAAAAAATACAGAAATGTACTTATGTCTGAATTCCATGTATAAAATAAAGCACATCAAAAGGGTTATCAATACAAATACCAGATGTTTGTTGGAACCTTAGTATTGACTATCATCATCCACTATAACAGAGTCAAAATCTTTGGACACAGAAGAAAATAAAACAACAAACAACAAGGATTTCTCTAAATCTTTCATTAGCTTACTTTCACTACTAAATATAAAAATGAAATACAAGAAATCTTAAGTAAAAATCTCAAAATGTCTAATTTATGACCTGTTGACAATTAACATCAAGAAATTTTTCTGTATATTGTCACTACGCGTGAAGATACAAAACAGACAATGAGAATCGACTTATTGACATACCTTGTTTTCTGACGTATATTTCACCTTCACTTGATGTATATGGGCCACTGGTTTGTTGATTTCATTTGATCGATTCAGCGGGAAAAACTGAAATTAAGAACAATCCTGTAAAATTATACTTCACCTCTTCATTCCACTATCCAATAGTTTGGGCTATATGGCACATCAAACGTAAATATTATAGTAACTGTTGAACCATCTGGTACTTTTTTTTAACTCTGTGGTACCCAGTGTTCCACATAAGACACTAAACCATCACCGTTCCCCTAAGATTGTAGTAATCGGTTTTGACTACTTTTAAGGAGAAGCAAAAAAACTGTTTTATTTTAGCACAACTGGTCTAGTTACCATGGGCTTTTGGTAGTTTGCTATTTTATTATTTTTTGCTTGGGCGTCTATCTAAGATCATTTGATGCGGATTTGAATGGAGCTAAATATATATATAAATAAAAAATCAATTTTCGAATTTCTGAGTTACTACAGTCTTGGGGAATGGTGATATCAACTAGTAGACAAGTTTAGAGGATTTAACGCTGATCAAAGGTGGGAACTGGAAAATTGGAAAAGGCTGAAAATGGGCTGAAACCACTGGACAGGCCAGAGCCTAGCTCTCAACTTGCATATTTCTTATTTTAAAAAATACATCATGATACATGAATACACACTGGCTGAGGTCGACATAAATCTCCATAAGGCTCAGATCAGTCCTCTGTTGAGGATGACTGATGAAACTACTGATAAAATATACTCAAGAATCCTCAATGCTCTTTTCATGAGTTGTAACTTGTAACCACTTTTAAAAAACCAAGTGTATGTGGATCTGACAAAACCAGGCTAAAGGCGAAATTTTTATATTTCTTTGCTAAATCAAGATAAAATATTTCTAACACAATTCCAAGCAAAATAGTTTAACTGAATGCAGAAAAATGGTTAGATATTATAGACAAATCTCAATTTCCATAGCAAAATTTTCCTCTTTTGGGGGAGTTTTCTCAGGAATTTAGTGTTTCGCTTTATTTAAGCCCGATTTCGTCAGATCCACTCACAAATATGAACAGGCACAAGATAGGTTTACACTTGCACATGATTTTTACTATTATGAAAAGAAAAACAATCAAACCATAAAGTCAGGATAATGAATGAACCTAACCATACCTCTTTATCACAGATAATATATTGCACTTTTATCCCATCCACTGCGAAGCTGGACTGTGATGGATTGTGTGTGAGTCCAATGGTATCAATTCTCGTCATAACACTCACTGTGGAATCAGGAGTAAAACAAATGTATGTGATGACCATCTAATCAACAAAATTCAATGTCGGTCAATATGTTTGTCAGCTACCTACAGATGGTAAATCTGATTAAATATTGTTACACAGGAGGTAATTTGACACTGGAAGTAACATGGGTGCCGGGTAATTCAGCCTTTGTGTTTGACCATTTGTCATTGCGTTTAGCCATTTGTTTTCAAAAGTTTTTTCTTTTTTACACAACTAACCTCGGGCCACTATTAAAATCTGACTGCCTTTCAAATCCGTGCACTCTTTTTCCCTACAAGGGATGGGTGCATTGAGCACTAATGTATATGACAGACTGCGTCTGACACCTGTTCAATTCCATGCACAATTTCCATGCCAAGAAAGGGCTGTGCAAGGTCTTGACATCATTTCTCAAATGTTGCGAATAGTCAGATGGTTACATAAAGTGCGTGAAAGTTGTTTCAGGAAAGTAATATGGCAACGCTTCATAACAATTTCATGAAGCCACCTTTGAGTATGGAAGGTATGGGCTGATAATAAAATACAATTGTGTGTGAGTGCGTGCCCATGAAATGCATGCCTCTATTCCTTGACAAAATATACCTCCAGACTGATGTATTGGTTCAGGTGTATTTAATGGTGAAATTCCACTTCAAAATTAAAGAAGGAAAAAAAAAATTCAACCTCAAACCTCTAGCTTAAACATTACAATACAAATGGGTACCTGTACTACATAAATTGCAGATCTAAGGATGGTTTCTGCAGAAAGAACAAAATAAAAATGAATAAGGTACCCTGAAGGACACTGGCTTTGATTTTTCGAAATTAATTGTCCTGTCAATAATTGTCTGACTGTAAATAGGGCCTTTTCCTTGTATTTTCAAAATACGAAAAGAGAAATTAGTACTGATATGACAGTTAACTTATTTCTATGAAAATAATGATTCCATACCTCCAACTCTATTCCTGATAAATAAGTTGATATTTGAAACATCAAATTTCAACATGTGTATGAAAGGCTTTTTGATAGTTGACTTCAGCATGGTTTCCTCATGCCTGTCTAGATCATCATCTGCCAGGCTGTTCTGATTCACTTGTAGATTTGGCCTGGATTTCCTGAAAGCACCTGTCAACTGGTTGAGTGCATTGTACAACTCTGTGGACCATTCTAGTTGCAGATTGTCCTTCATGCCTTCCACTTTCAATTCATTATTGAATTTCTTCACCTGGACAATTATTCAAAGTCCGTACATGTATACCCAACAATTTCTTTACACAATGCAAATCTACAGCCAATAGTTTAATAAGCAGGAACTGAACTGAATATTATCAGCACTTCATTTCTGTTCTTAAGGCAGCAATTGTTGATGTATTTTAATTACATGGTTTCCAAAGCCGATTACTTGTTTAAGACAAATGCACTACAATTATTCAAATTTACCACTGAATGGCATTAAGGTCTCTGCTCCATGTATACTCTAAAGGAAATGTATGATTCAACATAAGACAAGCATCACCGCTCTACCTAATGCATGTTATTAACCCCTTTGTGACGCAAGGTAATATTGTGATGCACCGTGACCATTTTACCCCATTTTTCGATTTCTAGGGACGCAAGGGATTTAGGAAAAAAATTAGGTGTCTCAGTTTTTTAGCTGTTTTGTGTTTGGATGTCATCAAAACTATGCATATGTATATATATTTCTAAGCAGCTAGGTTTAGATCTTCCAGGGCTAGATCTAGATCTAGATCTAGATCTAGTCTCATCACTGCTGACACTAGCACTGTCACTGTCTAGATCTTGATCTAGATCTGAGTCACTGCTATTGTTGGCTCTTGGGAGCTCATATTCACTCCCGGAGTCTTTATAGTAGGCCTCATCATCACTTGCATCATCCAATAACATGCTTAGCACATCTTCCAGTTGATAAACGGGTCTTTTCACCCGTTTTTGTGAAGATCCCGATGATGTGTATTGAGGTCTTTATTTTAGGAGGACGATGTGGAAGGGTTTATATCCCGTTTTAGACTCACCGACATTGTTTTTCAAAATAAATTAGTTCTACCTGTGTGAAATCGATACCGCTGAATTCAAATCTGCCATCAGTTTTTATGTGGCAACGCTCCTATGGCGAATAGAAAATATGACGAGCCACCCTCATCATTGTAGTCCTCCCGACTGCAGAAGGCATAACGAGCGTCGCTCGCCACAACGGCATCTTGGCAGTGACGCTGTATAAGGAAAAATGACGAGCACGGCTCGTCATATGGGTCACAAAGGGGTTAAGTAACCAGTCTGTATCTTGCCAAATGCAAGCAACCACAAAGGCTAGAAATATTAATTTTGAGTTAATTTATGTCTCATCACAAATACTATTGAACCTGCACCCACCTTCATGAGAAGAATTCCCAAATACAGAATCTGACCCCAATAATGCTTTCTGGTGCCCGTGTCTTCAATTGACTGCTTGGCGTCCACAAGGCAGCATGTCACATTCTGGATGTCAATCTCACAGGAAGTATTGTAGCCACTCAACCACTCGTGTCTGTCAACCACTGATTCAATTTGGAGAGACAAACTCATACGTATTGTATAACGTCAATGATACTTATACAGCATGAACATAGTCTGTCAGTTTCAAAGGGAACTATTTAAATACGTCAGTCACATTTGTGTCCCTGAATAGAAGAGTGGTTTAACTCCATCATTAATATTAAAAGCCAGACATATAAAAGGCTTGAAAGTAGGCTGAATTAAAAGAGACATTTTAAAAAAAAAGAGTGAAGAAAAAAAGAAAGAAAACAATGGTTATGAAATTCCATTAAAAAAAATTAATTGTTGTTTCAGTGCCAGAAGGGACTATCTCCTTCTTTGAGAAAATACAGGACAACACTTCCAACGCAATAAATTCTGAACACTATGAAGGACACTCCAGAAATAAAGATAGAGACAAAGACTATCTCCAAATGTCATTCATGCCTCTCTTACCTCCACCTCCAGGTTTGGCTGTGGCATTGAATCTGGCCTGAGACATCTGGGAATGCAGACCACTACAAGCTGCTGTGGAGATGGTCGAAGACAAATCTGTCACCTCCACAACAGTGGAGAAGTTTTTTCCTGCCATCCAAGTCAGCAGAGCGGGACTTCAGTGTCAAGGGAATAGAATTGCAAGTGGTTACTTTGGCCAACTGGCCAAACTTGGATTTTGTTTTCACCACTGAATTCACAGCAGTCCCACCAGAAAGTGAGGATTTTTTTTAGTATACGTATTTTGGTTATTTGTTTTAACTAGTTGATTGGGTGATTTTTGGAAGTCCTTAACCAAGGAACCACATTTTTCGTTCATTGTTGCCATAGCAAATGCTTGTCTGCATCCACAATCTTGAAAATTTGAGCAATTGATAACAATCTCTAACTTGCTTTCTGATCATTGCACTATCACCCACGTGCCAAGGGATGCTAAGATCAAAAACCAGCATAAAAATTTAGTATTTAATATCAATATAATAAACAAAACTGGCAGAAGTTTTGATAATACCTAAAGAATCTTCTGAATTTATTAACAAAATAGCACAGCACCTCCAAAGTTGGAGCTAATTTGTTTTTCTTGCCTAAGAATACTACAGTCCAATATGAAAACAATGATATAAAATACATGCCTTGGTGAGATTTTGAAAAGGGAAAACAGGTCTGTGAAAATGGGATTTCAATTTAAACAAGTTTACGTCATACCAGAGAGTATGTACGTCTAGAGAAAAATCACTATTGGTAGATTTGCACCACCAGACAAGGGAGACTCCGCAAAATCACTGTTAGCATGGAGTAGAAATTAGGTTGCACTGGTAAACAATACCCGTTCGTTCATTTCCATGGGGAATGAGAGCTTACAAACTGCTCTAGTTTCAATCAACCCAAAAATATGAACAAACCATAGTAATTAGATACACACTCTGTTTTTGGTGAAGAAGATCCCTTCCAATTCTTGTTACCGCCATGACCAAGTTTGGCAATTTGGCAAAAGTGATTTCTCTATATAAATTCATCTTTTTTGGTCATACCTAGGAACAGATTTGCTGCGACGTAGCGGCAGAGGTCTCTGGCGCTGAGGAGGACGGGGTCGTTCTCTCCGGAAGATGTTGGTAAATACTGACACCCAGTATTGCACTTCTTCATGATGATAGTGGAAAAATCCACAGTTTACTGTCAGGAATGTGTCCAGAGAGTCTCGCAACAACTGGATACCACAAAAATAAATTAATGATGACAGTTGAAGAAAAGAAAAAATAAGTTTGACATAAATTTTCCTTCAGATGTTAATTACCGAAATGAAGGAAAATTAAGTTAAACAGACATAAATTTTCCTTCAGATGTTAATGACTAATGAAAGAAAAGAAAAGTAAGTTAGGCATAAAACTGTCCTGATATTAATGACAGCCATGAAAGGAAAGAAAAATAAGTTTGACATAAACTTTCCTTCAGATTTTAATGACAGTAACAAAAGAAAAGAAAAATCAGTATGAAGTAAACTTTCCTTCAGATATCAATGACAGTGATCAAAGGAATGCAAAGTAAGTTAAACATAAAGATTATCCCTACCTCCAGACCGGTATTAAAATATTTGACTGCCTTCTGAACATGTCCGCCATTCAATCCTATTAAGAAAACATCTGCAACATATTTTGAAGTTCAACAAAATAAACGGAAAAGCTACAAAAACAACATTTAAAATGAAGCATACTAGATTTACTGCTTTCTCTTTCACGTTTACATGCTCAAGTTCAAATCATCTTTCAATACTAACCTGTCCTTTGATGACAATTTTATTGAGACCAGCAAACTTGGCTTGCATAGAGCTAGTATTGAATTCTGAAAACAAAGCAATCAATACATCAGTGAAGAGCATCAATTCATCAGGCAATGGAGTGGTTTCTTCAAATGTAAAATTTCTAAATAAAGTATTACTCACTTCTTATTTTCTAATGTTACTAAGTGATATGGGACAGAGGTGGGTAGTAAAAACAAATCAAACCAGATGAATGTCAAAATTAGTAAATGTCCTGATTATTAAGGTTCTCCTATTACAAAATCAACTCCCCTACCCCCTTCCCTTAAAGTAGGACAAAGTTACTATACCTTCCAAATACACATTGCAGTTGATATCTGTAGCTTGCCAGAAGGACTGATTATGGAATCCCAGATGAAAAAGTCTCAGAGAAACAGACAAGCTCCTGATGGGATATAGATCAAACAGAGATTACTGGCAGCTAACAACAACACCAACAAAACTGCATTTTTTTTAACCAAAATTTCAGATGAAGTGGAATTAAATTGAGTCTCTGAGCTTATCAATTCAGATTATATAAGGTTAATTTAGGTTGTGCCTGAGAAAGTGAGGGAGAGAGAGAGGGTGAGTTGCAGATGGAGAGAACAAGACTTTCTGTGAAGCGCCTAGAGTAATTTTTTGGATTGGGTGCTTTATAACTGATCGTCATAATTAATATTATTATTATTCGATTCCATGTCCTCAACACACCCAACCTTGGACAAGCCTGAACCTGGAATTTTTCCTTTCTCAAATACTACAGCCACTTTCAGCCTCCTCATTCCGGCACAAGTGCTAAAAACTGCCATAAAATTTGTCCTTTCATAAAGCAAACTATTTCTAGTCACTCTGAACTTGCTGGTCAGTTTATAAAATTCATAATTTTTCATAAAAGCATTCGTTATTACAAAACATTATAACATTCATAATTACAAAACAAAATACCTTTCCATTCTGAGGGAAACTTGCATTAAAACAATGAAACCATTTATCACACATGAACAAACATTGAGATATTTATACGGCAACGAAAATGGAAATGGGCTGGCCATACTGAAAGAATGAAAGACAACAGATGGACAAGGTGCTGCACTGAATGGAGGCCTAGAAAAGGAAAGAGAACAACAGGACCCCCAAGAGGCAATGGAGAGATGATTTTGTGCAGACAGGTGGACAGACATGAACAAGATGGACGGAAAACAGAAAAATGGAGATACTTGGCGGAGGGCTACATCCAGCATCCTGCAGTGGACGGACGAGGCCTAACACAAACAAGAACAAGAAAAAAACAACACATGTGCAATTATATAATGGGCTTAGAAGTTTTCTTCCAGCAGACCATCGAGTATTTAGGTAGTCTCCTGTATTTACAAGTAACATACAACTGGGGACACTCAAGTTACCTCTGTTTTGTTTCCCTGACAATTTTCACGGCTAGATCTGAAATGTCAAAACTGACATCTTGCTGTGAATAGAACATAACAGGGTCACTTGTAAAATCTACGTCAGCAACAAATTAATCTTGGGCATGCATTTTTGTGCACGTGCTGACAATCACTGAATGTTGAACACAAAAAAAAGAGAGAAAACAATAGCCAGTGTGATGAAACACACATCTGCTCAATAAAGTAAATGACCATGCATTAGAAGGTACAGAACATTGTTTCTAATTTTACCACAGAATCATGCTGAACTTTAACACTAAATAAAAATTCAAAGACATTTTCAGTAGAATGCTCAGGTCAAAGAATTCTTTGCCAATGCTTACAATTCCAATATTAGTTATTATTTTCATTACCAACCTTAAGCTCAGGCAGAATAAGGCTGATGATAGAGATCATTATATCTGATAGATAAACACATTAACTGTTATCTACAGATGTCAAGTGATCCAAAAGGTGTGTATAAAAATAACAAATACTGTTACAGCATTATATCACCAATTAGGACACAATAATAAACCTGTTATTTCCAGACAACTAATTCACATGTTTGAACCTTTAAAAATTTCGAAGATGCAGAAACATACCAAATGAAAACTACATTTTTATTACAACAACTAATGTGTCATTTGAGAAATAATGACCTGTTGGAACCATTTCAATCTGCTTACAGAAGTAACCACAGTACTGAAACTGCACTATTAAGAATCATGAATGACATATTAGTAAAGGCAGATTCTGGAAATATTACTCTGCTAAATTTGTTGGATCTATCAGCAGCGTTCGACACCATCGACCACGAAATCCTGCTCAGAAGGCTAGAAACATCGTTTGGAATCAGAGGGGTCGCCCTTAAATGGGTCGAATCTTATCTGTCAAATCGCCACCAATTTGTTGTAACCAACAAAATAAGATCTTTTTCCTATGCGCTTCAGTATGGCGTACCACAAGGCTCAGTGCTTGGTCCTATTTTGTTTACTATCTATACTATTCCACTTGTACATGAAATAAAGAAATTTAATTTACAATATCATTTCTATGCTGATGATACCCAGCTCTACAGTTCTGCCTTGCCATGCGATGTTGACAGCCTTCTGCAGCAGGCTGGAAACTGTATAACAGAAATTAAAAGCTGGATGAACCAAAACAAACTGGCTCTAAATGAGGATAAAACTGAGGTTATTTTATTAGGCCGTGAGCGGGTTCTGCAAGAAGTGGACAGAACTGAGATGATAATTGGCACTAATTCAATAGAAATTTCAAAAAAAGTAAAAAACCTAGGGGTTTACATTGATTCGAATCTTTCTATGTCATCTCAGGTTAGTCACCTCATTCGCATTCTATACATGGAAATCTGGAAAATCGGTAAAATCAGACATCTTATTTCAACTGAAACTGCGGCTGTTTTAGTAAATTCTTTTGTACTTTCAAAGCTTGACTATTGCAACTCCCTTTTGGCTGGAATTTCACAAAAAAATATTAGAAAACTCCAAATTGCTCAAAACAATGCAGCGAGACTTGTTTTGAAGAAAAAGAAAAGAGATTCAGCACTGCCACTTCTGCAGAGTTTGCACTGGCTGCCAGTTGAGAAAAGAATAATGTACAAATTGTCATCCATTTGTCACAAATGTGTCAATAATACTGCTCCATCGTACCTAGTTGATTTAACTGATTACTATGTTCCATCTCGTCAATTAAGATCATCATCTGACACTACAAAATTGAAAGTACCTAAAATGAATCTGATTTAAAGTATTTGCTTGTGTTTCTGTAACTGGTTTATTTTTACAGGGTGGGTAGTTGGCCCACCGCCAACTGGCTCTTCTCGGGAGACCAGGACCTTTGCACCTTTAGTCGCCTCTTACAACACGCAGTATCACGTCAGATGTATTCTTTGGAGAAGAGCCAGAGAAAATGATGTGCAACGAAGCGGAAAGACTTGGAATAATGTAAAGAGGCTGGCCCATGATAGAGAGGGATGGAAAGTGTTTGTTGGTGGCCTATACCCTGATCCAGGGTGAGAAAGGCAATGATGATGAAAATGAATCTGTCCACTGTAGGAGAAAAGTCCTTTTCATTTCTTGGCCCTACCATCTGGAACACTCTTCCAAAGACAACCAGGGAAATTAATGACATTGGTTCTTTCAAATGCCATCTGAAGACCCATTTCTTTCAGACAAACTAGGCTGGGTGTTTTTCGGCAGCAACAATAGTAAATATTTTTGAATTTCTTTTGTGTATGCGTGTGTGTGTGTAAGAGTTTGTTAAAGCGCCCAGAGCTTGTCATCGACGGGGTTGGGCGCTATATAAATGCAATATATTATTATTATTATTACATGTACAGTGGAAAGGACCACTCACCACTTTCTCAAAAAGTTTCATCCGGGAGAACATAGTGTCATTTGGCCAATGGACGTATTCCTCTGAAGGATTAGACCCTTGTCTTTGCAGGCTGGCATGGGTCATGGCTGGTTCTTCCTGGAGTTGCTCAGCTAACCCAAGCCCCGCAGTGTTGATTGCTTGAAGACTTTGTAAGAAACCTAATGAGGGTAACATAATAAAACACTATGCAATTTCAGTTTGCTGATACTTGTGAGTGGTTCTGATGAAACTGGACTTAAGGTGAATGACCAAATTCCTGAGAAAACCGGTCCAAAGGGGGAAAATTCATTTTCTATGGAAATTGAGATCTGCTTATGAGAAAGATTAGCCATTTTTCTGCATTCAGTTAAAATATTTTTTTGCTTTAAATCGTCTTAGACATTGTTTATTTCAACTGTTTTTATATATTTCACTTTTGGCCCAGCTTTGTCAGATCCAATCAGATTTGGTCTCTCTGGCTTAATCTTGCTAAATGCTTAAAGTGGACATGTACTTGCATTTCACAACACCAAATATGGTTGTGACTGAAATTGTGCATGACTGTAGAAAAATATATTAAGTGTTTATATATAATAAACTGTGTATCATTTATATGACAACTGCACTTATGACTGAATGTGAATGATAATTGTGAATTTTCGGGTTGCACTTCTGCTACTAAGAGAAGCATTTTGAAATCTCAGTGATAATGCATATATACTGTTTGAATATATACAGGTATATATATCTAGTTATATACTGGCACCGGTGTTGTAGAACTGAATTAGGGGGTATCATACTAAGCCCAGAATGTCACAGCCAGCCGCTGCCAGCAAATCCAAGAAATAGTGGCAGGAGGTGACTGTGTCTGACCAGGCTTAGTATGAGAGGGTCTTCCTGGAGTTGCAAAGAAAATACAGGAAATTATCGTGTGCACTTCTTGTTTGCCAGCAACTGACTGTACTGTTCCAGGCTTAGTATGATACCCCCTTACCCTTCTTGCAGTAAAGTGGCTCTAATAAGCAGTGACACTTTTTCTTTAAACTGCTTTTATGGGAATGCTAAAAACCTTGTAAACAATATATTATTCACTTATCCATAAAAAGATATTACATACACATAGGGACTTTTCACTGTACAAAGGCTATCTTACCTTCTGTGATCATCATCTGTGGTTTTGCAACAGCTGTTTTCAGAGCCTACGGAAAGAAATGAAATTGCACTGTAAATAACAAACTCTGGTATCAATTCTAATAGTTGTCACGTGCTTAATTAATTCCACATGGAAATTAAGGTAGTCCATCCCTTAAACTACAAAGCATTAAAACAAAATTCAAAAAGCTTTTCCAAACTAGCTCCAAATTGAACATCAAATCGAAAAAAATCTAGTTTCAGCCCCAAATTTAATTTTGTTTCCTATCTGTGAAATGAAATACAAGTAAGAAGCGTTGTTTCAATTATACAGATCATGGCAAAATATTTTTTTTCAGAATTACTTGTTATTCTTTAGTATTTTCTAAAAATATCTCAACCATTTGCATTTAATATATCACATACTGATCTTCAAGACATGACAATTTTGATTCTGTTTGGTAAATAGCTTACAGAAGTTGAGATAAATGAACCTTTGTCCTTTACTGGGATATGAGATACACACACCAATATTAAATAGATCTAAAGAACATTTGAATGCAGTCTCACAGTTTCTTCAAACATAATCCAATCCATTTATTTCACAGTGCATGACATAGTGCAATTTACAATAGTTATCACACTAATTTGGCTTAATTAATATTTGTGGGGCGATGGCACAGAAATAGTAACATGTCAGAGCCGATCATGGGACAAGGTGGTCTAGAGGCAAGGTGCTCGCCTCTCATGCCAAGGGTCCCGGGTTCGAAACCCGGGCAGTGCAGGCATGTTGGAAATTGGGATTTTTCTCATATTTTCGTGTCCCTGATCCTATTGGGGGGTAGGATCGAGTACCTAGTCTTCTCGGATAAGGACGAAAAATTCGGAGGGCCCGTGTGCACGTTGCGCACGTTAAAGATACCTTGGCAGTTGGAAATCGTAAAGAGCAGGCCGAACAGGCCGCTGCCCGGGCAAAATTAAATTTAATTCATCTCTAAAAAGTCCCTCCCCTTCCCCCCTCATCTCCCCCACTCCCACCCCCCCAAAAAAAAAAAAAAAAAAAAAAAACGCCGACCGGCGCTGCACTGTGGCGACGACGTGCCTGCTCCAGTTATAACTGGGCTGCAATGGCACAAAGGCAAAATTTCCCAAATGGGATTAAAGAGTTATACAAATACAAATACAAATATTGAAAAACTCAAGCAAACGGATGGCTGGGATAAAAATTTACCCTTCTCTTAATAGAAAATAATAGTTGAATAATAGTCTAAATTGACAAAAATCTGAAATCGTATTTGACTCAAGCCAAAGCCATCATTCTGAGTGATTTTTTTTCAACCTAGGTGGCAAAGACTTGTTACAGGTTTTGTGCCATCACCTCAGTTTTGTAAAATCCTCTGTTATTAATAAAATTCTTTGTAGTGCATACTTGCTCACATACCAGAAGTTTCACTGGATCCATTTTATCCACTTTGGCTTCCATCTTGAAAGTGAAAGAGAACTCAGCCAAGCAGTTCTCTTGACTCCTTGACTGTAAAGGAGGACAGGAAAAGCAAATGTCACGGAAAGGCTTGGCTTGACTAAGAAATTTTATTTTCATTGTTGACTTTTGATCACAGGTGATTAATTTTTAACACTTTGGAAAAACTACACATCGACAGCAAAGACCTGAGGGTTATTTGAAATCTTTACTGGGATCAAAGCCCAGCCGTAAGAACACAGTGAATTCAAAAAAATTAAAAGAGGAGTGAGACAGGGATGTGTGATGTCACCTAATCTTTTTAATCTATACAGCAAGATGATCCTCAGAAGACATCCCTGGCCTTATTGGAGAAAATCTTGACAATCTCAGATATGCAGATGACAAAGTTTTAATGGCAGAATCGGAACAACAACTTCAGAGACTTTTGGACGCAGTAGTTATAGAAAGTGAAAAAATGGGACTGTCTCTCAACGTGAAAAAGACAATGTATGATAGTCTCCAAAAAAACCAATCAACCCGAAATGTAATCTGGTCAGCAACGGAAAGCAAATCAAACAAGTTACAAAATTCAAATATCTAGACTATTTAATAACATCAGATGGCAGGAAGATAAATGAAATAAGGAAAAGAATAATAATGGCCAAAGATTCATTTAAAAAATGAGACCAATATTAATGAACAGAAATATATTAACGACCACCAAATTCAGAGTCTTGAAAACAAATGTGTGGTCAGTGATATTATACAGATGTGAATGTTGGACAATGAACAAAGAAATAGAGAGGAAACTAGAAGCAGCATAGATGTGGTTTATTAGAAGAATGTTGAGAATATCATGGATGGAGAAAAAATCAAATGAGTCAGTACTGAGAGACTCTTATCTGAAAAGATCATTAATTAAAACAATAAGACAGAGGCAACTGAAATTTCCAGGACACATCTGTCGCCTCAGGAGCCTCAAACATCTAGCAGTCACAGGGAAGATTGAAGGCAGGAAAAGCAGGGGTAGACGGAAAAACTTTCACTGAAAGTCTTAATTCATGGACAACAAACAAACATCACAACAACAACTCTTTCTTGAGGTTGGCTGATGACAGAGCCGAGTGGAGAGCCATGATTGCCACTGTCTGTTCCAGACAGGGCAACTGATGATGATGATGATTACATCCAAAGTCTGTATTCTGAGACACGTAACTACAAACATTTAAAATTGCAACATTTACTGTATACGCCATACTGACACAATGTAAACAAATCATTTTTGCACCCTAATTATCCTGGAAGTTTTGCGCTGCACTTATAAATATTAAGCAAAACACATTGGCTAGTTCTGGCCATTTTGAAATGATCTGTAAACAGTTATGAACAAATCTGGAATTCACATTATATGAGATTAGTTTGGGAATGAGATTAGAGACTTCAAGTGACAAGAAAGAAGACCATAAAACAGGTCAACCATATCAAAATCTGACAAAAATAGATATGACTGATGACACTTCTGGGACCAACCTATGACATTTCCTCTCCATAACTACCTTGCTATACCTAGTGGCATGTCAACATCTTTAAGTTTTGAAATTATCAGCTGAAATGTGTTTGTACATAACAAATCTCACTCTCACCAAAACTTGGAAACACACCCCTGAAAAATGGAAGAATTGTTGATGCGCCAGTACATGAAATAGACCATGTATGATATGACATACCTCACTTTGTTGGGTTTTTTTAGTTTATGTCAAAAACATGTGACATGGTTACTACATGCTGAGAACTGCATACTAACTAGACACAATGATTTATTACCTTGCAAACCATCAGCTGCCTGATCTGGCACTGTGGATTTTCAAGAAATGCACATGCTTCCATTTATGCAGTTTTCTTAAATTTTACTAAATAATTTTTAATAATGCATTTCCTGGCCTTAGTACCTTATAAAATCCATCAGAAATGATAAACTGTTCATAACATAAATACTGACACCAAAAATGTCATTTCCATCAACCTCACAGTTTCACATTCTATATTTCTTGAGATAAATACCGATCATCAAACAATTTCATGCTGTATCTCACCTCTGTATCGGCTGAACTGCGGAGGGCCTTACATCCAAAGTTATTCAAGTTCATGCATAATTCATATCTGAAAAGATTTAAGCACATCTTCAAGCATACAATCACAATGGCAGTTAATGCACACCTTGCTCTGGATAATAAATAGGTTATAAATAAATTATAGTCTTATTCACTGTCAACAAAGATTTCATGGAAGTGTAAGCAGGTAGTCCAGCTTATGCTCTTGCTTTCCACAGCATCCTGATTCGCACATATCGCCACTGCTCTACACTAATGGCATACATCATTTTTGACACTTTTGAGATATTCAGACAAAAACTGTTCCTTTTCCTGTCATTGTGATTTACGCCATTGTGATTCAATTGGATTATTACATTTTCCTATTGCTGGCGCATTTATTTTTCAATAATATTATCTGATAGCCTTGATCCTCAGAAACACAATGAATCAGTTGCCTTCTCACAAAAGTCTGACATATGCCATTATCGAAGAGCACTGACAATATGGAAACTGTTAACCCTCATCCCGAGTTGATTGAACTCATCCACATTACGTCCTGTGCGGGGATAGCCAGTGGCAAGTCAGCAGAGCGTTCACGTGTTGCCGATTAACCTCAGCGGTCGGGTCAATCGGGTTCTTTTGAACACGTGTATCGTGTTTACCTTAGGATGCAATATCAGCAATAATGGTGGATAAATCGTAAGGGACCCCTATGATATTTGGTTAAAATACTTGTGATGAGACGCAACAAGTTCTATTGTTAAAGAGAAGGCCCTTGATCAAGAACTTTCTGCATTTACATCCGTTTAACATACGTTTTATCCTTTTCCCAAGAGCTGTGCGCTTGTTTTGTCTCTAACTCAGGCCATTCAGCTGAACAAATCATTTTTTAAGCCAGGCACTTAATTTACTAACCACATGTATCGTGACATTGCCTTCTCCCTCCCTGAACTATGCAAAGGTTCCACCTTCTTGGATGTTAGTTTTCTCAGCACACCTTTAGCAAGAGATTTGATTTCTAGCTCCTTGAGTATATATATGTACTGAAAAGCGGTTTAGACAAAGCAACACAATATCTCTCTAATTACCACATCAAATACAGACAACGACCAACAACAAAGTCAGTCATTTTCTCCCAGTTTCCCCTGATGAAAAACCTACCGACAAACGCCCTTATGCAGTATGCCCTAGTATTACATCGGAATTCATCGTTACAGACACAGAACAGTTTCTCAAATATGCAGATGGCCCCTTTCTTCTCATTTCACATGTAGACGACAACCACCATCAAAGTAAAAGTTTCCCCAAGATTTTCCCCACTTCGAACTGTAGTACTATTACATGAGTATGATGACGAATAGTTATGAATAGCTGCATTGTAATACATGTAATCGGACGATACCACTTTGTTAGACATAATAGAGGTGACAGGATGGATCGACAAGCAAAAATAGTGTGGAAAAAAATGTGAAAAAAAACTATGTTGCGGCAACCGAATAAACAAAACACAAGGAGTAGCATTGCTATACAATATATTGGCCTCCCGCAGGACCTGATTTGTAATATAGAGGCCACACTATTGGCCTCGCGTGCCTCGTGTGTTGCACGGGGAGGCCAATATAGTGGCCTCCCGCAGGACGAGGGTTAAAAAACAAAATATTCTTTGACAACAATTCACATAAGAACAGTTCATAAACAACATGAAAAACTGTTGCTTTGGCTGTCACCTAACCCAGCTTGCAGAGATTCCGTACAACTCCATTTGTTTGTTTAGTGAATGCAACACCAGAAGAAGTAACCTTTTTCCCCCACAAAATATACACAAGAATAGCCAGGAATGTTAGACTAACAGCTTGTATGTCAAAAATCAGGTTCAACTTACTGAATATGCTCAGCATAATACAAACATGTAAATACAATTTTACTCATCCATTGCACACTACTTTTTTTAAAGAAATTTAGGTGCAAATCGTATGTTTCTAGGCTCTGTGGCTGTCACGGAAATCTCGGCATAACTTTTGTACATAGAAAAATTTTGACCATTTTGTTGATAATTTCCCTTACCTGTCATAAGCTGCTCCAATATCAACTGAAATCTCAGGACTAGAAAAATGAATAAGGCAGTCAGGCACCATTGTTTTCAGCAACATCACTGTTATATTATTGATCCGCAAGCCTCCATACTGCAAAAAGATCACAGTGTCACAGTTTTAAATTGAACTCCAGCACTGAGTTGTTTTTTTCTTACATACATCTTTCAGATAGCAAACCATTTAACCAGATATCATTTCCTTTTCATGGAGAATGCAATCACAACCTATTTCTAAACCACAGGTAACAGTGAAGCGAGAAGTTTACGATTTACCTTAACTGATTCACTTCCAAAAGCTGCCCTGTATGGTTCATGGGAAAAACACCCAGTGCAAATAATAAATGACAATCATGACTAGATTTATGTCATTTGATAGGTTTCCAAAATTTATCATGTTTTTATTTGTCTTATTAAGCTTCCTGTCAGCCTTAATAGATAGTTATGACAAAACTATGGGAGTGAGTCAGTTATCAATCAAATTAAAATGGTTGAAACATCTCTTTGAATAAAATAAGCACTGTTATGTGCAGACATTTTCTAACCACTCTATTCTTCAATCACATTTCAATCTTGTCTAGGCCACACATATGAAAAGGTGTAAAAATTTAAAGCCCTTGCCAAGAACTTACAACAAACTTTCAACACATTTTACGGGCCAAAAGATTTTGCTCTCTTATTTACATGGGAATCTGGATGTGAAATTTCTTATGTATTGGAATATGTAATAATTTTTCTCTTTGAGGTTTTAAACTGCTAAAGAGTCACGTTACTCACACTAAGCTCCCAAGCCATTTTGTACTGCCCGTTCTGAATAATGCCAAATAAGTTTTAAAAAACCAAAAAAAAACGATAGGCAAATCTAAGTTGTTCTAAATAATCAAATGACATTCTTGACCATGCGCAGCAGCTACTTAAAATACAGAAAAATGACAAAGGTTTCATACTGAGCCTAATAAAAGGATCCTCTGAATAAGACGAGCCAGGGGCTGCCTTTGTTGTGGTTGTTCTGACCCTCTTCGACGCCTGCTTGGTGCTTCTCCATTATTGCTAACATCAACTTGGATCCGCATGTCTTCTATGCATATCACAATCGGTTTCCTGCAACAGGAATGATACTGATTTGCTACTGTACCTTCAAAAATACAATTCAGTGTATCTTTGTACATACTGAAATTGTTCACACACGACTTTCTTATGTTCTGAAATTTTTCAGGCAAACTAGCATCATATTTTTTATCAGCTCATCACACCAAAAACTAAAATCTATGATCAGAAACCTGAAAACTTGCAACAGAGCAAAAAATTCTTAAAAAGGGAATTATGGAATATACTTTACTTTCGCCCCAAAGAAAACATTTTGCAGGTAAATATAAATGTTATGGTATAGAAACTGTTTGAGGTAATTCTAATCCTATGGATGTCACATTAACTGCTGAATTAAGGAGATGTGCTGCAGTGAAAACTAAACTCTACATCCCACCTTTTCAAATAGATTTTATGCCCCGATGTTGCTCAACTAAAGTGAGAGAAACAGCCCAGGGGTTTTCATAGCCATTTTGGCATTAACTCAAACTGTTGCCATGATAACTGATTATATAATCCACCATTTTGGATTTTAATCAAACTTGCAATCCCACATATCTGTACCTTCCTATTGCTCATATGTCACTAAATCTTAGATCCACTTTTAAAATTTTGACTGACTGTCCAAACACAGAATATTATCTATCTTGGTATATCACTTAGAACAAAATGGCAATTTTGAGGAAGAGTAAGTTCTCTTTGAATGCAAGCTTTCAGACATGACAATACCAAAAACACAAATCAATATTTTTTGCTAAAATTGTGATTTTCACTGCTGCACATCCCCTTAATAAAGTACTAAACAGCCATTGTGATCAAGTGAAGTATTAAAGAGCTCTAAAATATTTACCACTTTATTTCCTATCACAAATTTTATTTCATTACCTCACATCTTGATTGACAAAAGAGCTTGACAACCAAATTTTCTCGAGCTCCTGTAAGAATTAAAAGATCAATAATTTATTAGATAATGCAATGTCTTGTTACAGCAATGGATAAAACAGGTCTTAAACGTGACTAAATTACTTTAATCGAAGTAAAAGTTAGTAAATATTTATAATTACACTTTTTAAAAAAATGTGTGCAGCAAAGGTAGACGCTTCCACCCTCTTCAGTCCACTAAATTTGCTGAGGAAAAAATTATCATGGTTTTCAAAGCCCCTTCTTTGGGATTTTTTTTTAAAAAAACAATTATCTTCAAATCCTTGCACCAATTATATTTTTGTAGACCATTCAAATAAGTGCACTATGTGTGTCAAAATCTTATCAATTAGCATAGGAACAAGAAACACAGAATATGACAGTATCATTGGATTTGATGATGATGCCAATAAAAGTACTAATGCTTTTGTACTGGAAAGATTACCAAGTTCAGTTACCTCCACAAATAATTCAATTCATGTTATCAGTGACAATCACCGAATTGTACATATAAATTATAACACAAATTCATCTAGAGGACTATTTTGCCAGTATTCTGAGGTAATCCCCCCCGAGTTGTACATAAATTATTAAAAAATTCATCTGGAGGACTAATTTGCCAGTATTCTGAGCAAATCCCCCCCCCCCCCCCCCTTGAGCTGTACATAAATTATTAAAAAATTCATCTGGAGGACTAATTTGCCAGTATTCTGAGCTAATCCCCCTGGCACTCCTAAAATCGCATCCTTGAGAACCCATCACAGTAACTGAATTCATTAGACCTCCTATTGTTTTCCTCAAGGTCAGATCAGTTGGATAAAAATACAACTTCTACACATAAAACACTTACCACATGGACTGAGACATTTTTTTTCAATATCATTTGAACTTTGCCAAAACTGAGCAAGCCTACTTTGCCAAATCGCAAAGTTATATCCAAGTACCTCTTGAGTAGCCATTGTATTATGTACGCTACTATCCTGGAAGAAAAATAATAGACTATGAGTCCTATAGATCATCATACATTACCATATTGCATTCAATGAAAAACCATAGAACTAAAAAAGCTGCTCTTCTGAGATACTGTTTGCGCGCGTTGGTCCTTCACTGCGCTGTTGACATACTCTGTACATCCTAAACTGAAATTGAAGCTGTCAGTGCACTACTGACAAAAATTGTATGTCCTAAAATCTCATGTTTTTATAGTTTAAAATGTGATTAACTACTGAGCACATCAAAAATGCAATCTGGCATGAAATACATGAGACACATTTGGAAGTCTTTCCCATTTTATCAACATACATTGTATTATATGGGATTATACACGAGACCGGAAAGAAAACACTGAATAAACAGTGTTGGTGGGCCTGGACAAATGAGGCATCAAAAAAATGCCACATTTACTTTTCACATTCATAATACTCATGGTTTGATAATACTAATTTTCTCAACCTCCATTCCATCTGAGATGATTCAGTTTTTAAAAAATGCAATTTCTTTGTGATTATATATAATAACACCAACATTCACCCCCAACCCCTTCGAATCAAACAAATTGTTCTTAAAAATTCACATCTAAAATAAATATGTCATTTTAGAAGACCATAAACAGATTAGTATGGAAGGCTGTCCATTCCGTATCTGCACTAATGAACGGATATCAATATAGCCCACTACTTACAATTAAATGGCTAGTTTTAAAGCCGTTCTCAGCACTTTCACTATTGCTTCTCTTGCATTTTATGATGTGGTTAAACTAGTGAGGTACACCAATTTCTCATTATAAATTGTAGCACTGAGGAACAATTTCAATTTCATGTCCATTATCCAAGGATTCCATGTCAAATAAAAATCTGTTTGCTGAATGTGATCTCAAAAACAAACTTTGTAAACGGGAAAATCGCTATGACCCTTGCCAAAATTTCTTTCGTTATATGTCCAAGATTCTTTAATGCTTCAGTCAGATACTGAAAAAGACTTGACTGTGGAACCAGTTCCGCCCCCTTCCCTGAAAGGCTGGTTGAAATTTGCATAGTTTCACTGATCCCTTTCGGTCAAAATTAATGCAGCATAGATTTTCTGAAACCAGGAAATGCTGACATGCCTTCACAAGGTATCACATCCCAACATGTACAGTATAAGAGGTATTTCGTGCGTTTTTATGACACACTGGATCTGTTTTCACCACTGGTCCCATCCCCAACTTTCGATTTCGCTCTTCCCTATACCTATTCAATAGCCCCCATCAGCTGACGAGATGTTCATCGTAGAGAAAAATGGCACACCTGCTCAAAATCCAGAATCCAATTACTATGTATAAGATTGTCCACAGAAACTGTGCCATCTTAGAGCCAGCCTCTGATTTTATTGCTGTTCACTTCTTACAACCGTTCGGATAATGATTGAGGTTTGTTTTCCTGAAGCGGCAGGTTGTACTCGTTGGCTGCCATGTTGATACACTTTAATCTGGGTCATGCTGCATGTGACTGGAATTGACCAATCGCAGGAAGTTTCCCTTACCGCCTTGTTGTTCCCATCGAGTCGCCATTGCAGTCAGCCATATTATGTGAAGAATTCAATGATGGACAATAATTTTTGAGTTTTCAGCTTGGGATTTAATCAGAACATTCAATCGGATATAATTTAGGTTTTAAATAACATGGAGTGACCATGAGTCACCCAAACCCGTCTGGAAACGGCTGTTCCTTGGAGGATTGCCTGACAAATCTCTTCGCACTGGTAAGACGCGATGTCATGACTTTTGAACTGGGAGAAAATGACAATGTCTGCATCAGTCTGTCTGTCATCATGTTGTTCTTAGTGCGGAAGTGTTGAAGAGATCCCGAAAAAGAAGTACCAGTATCATGATAAGGGCATGAAACGTTATGTTGAAAATTCATCACTTATTAGTGTCTTTTCTAGCTTTCGTTTTGAAATCAATACAGCCATCAGAATGCTCATCAATGCCATTCCGCGAATACATGTGAATGGATCAGCATGCTTCAGTGCACTGATTCATATTAATTCTTGAACTCATACCCCAAAACTTTTGACTATGGTACCAAAAAATCATTTAAAAGTTCTACACTTTCCTTATATTACATCATCATCATCAGCCTTGGACTTCTTCCAGACATGATGTAAATCTTTGCCATTTCACAACTTAGCCTGGCCAGATTATCTGACAGCACACAAGACTGCAGCCTGTAGGAGTAGGATCTTCTGGTCCTAGATCTACATCATTGCAGATCTTTGGTATTAAACATGACTGCTGTCTTTCACCAACTTCGATTTTATATTTTTATTTTTTATGTAGAGATTTTGATTAACATTTTCAGTGGCTTTCAGTCGTAGGCTACAGTGTTATTGACGCTTTCCTTTCAATTTCAACCCAGGTTTCATTTGGCTCATTAGTTAAATTGTTGCAGTAGATCCTAGATCTAATCTATATTGCCAATGCTGTGTGATACTGTACGTAGGAGAGATGGGGTACTAGTAGCCTACTAGATCTAGATCTAGATCTAGTGAGTAGTTTTGTTAGTATAAAGTGGTTGACACTGACAGTTTTCATAGTCAGTGAAAGATTGTGTGACATTTATTTTTTAGGTTAGGCTATAGATCTTTAGGCCTATTGTACAAAAGTTAGCAGCTTGACATGTAAAATAAGGCTGCCACTATCCGCCAACATTAAAGGGCAGATACTGCCCAGGTTTATCCGCCAACAAAATCGGCCCGGGTGTGTCCGCCAGTTTTGGTGTTAACTAAATACAAAAGCAAAGAAAAACTAAATTTATTCCCTATTACTGTTGTTGGATTAAAACAAAAATTAACTAGTAAACAGTCTGAGAAGCAAACCACAGTCACCTGATTGACAGGCGAAGATGCTAACCACTGTGCCATTGCAAACCCCGTGTAATTGTGGAGAAATTTTTTACAAAATAAACATCATTAAACCAGTTAGCTGAGTTAGTCTGTCACTGTATCAGCAGATTTTAAGCATTCCATTATCTGAATGTATTGGTGTTGACTAATTTATTTATAATTACAAAAAACAAACAAACTGGATTTATTTGCTGTTAGTGTTATTGTTGTTGGACTTAAAAAATGTGGAATGGATTGATGACTGCTGATAAAAAAAAAGACTTTTGCAAGAAAAAAAGAACCTGTTGAGAATCAAACCACTGTCGTTCGATTGACAGGTGAAGATACAAAAAAAAAAAAAATGGATTTATTTGCTATTAATAATATTATTGTTCTTGGATAAGAAAGAAAAAAAGATTTATTCCTAATAATTAAAAAAGACGAGAAAAAAACTGCCTTGCTGAGAATCGAACCACAGACGTCCAATTGACAGGTGAAGATTGGCCTACAAAAAAAAAAAAGAATTTATTCGCTATTAATGTTCTTGGATAAGAAAAAAAAAAGATTGATCCCTAATAAAAAGACTTTTAAGAAAAGAAAAAAACTGCCTTGCTGAGAATCAAACTACAGACGCCTCATTGACAGGCGAAGATGCCAACCACTACTCTACTGAAGACCCTGTGCTAGTGTGATGGAATTCTTATGAAATAAGCATTACTAAATCAAGAAACCCATATCTACGGATTAAACCCGAACTTTGATATATTATCCATTTAATCAATAACATTTCATTTTTATTCAGTAAAACCTCACCACTTTCAATCATGCCATTGTTTTCAACACGTGTGCAATACAAAAGTTGATCAGGATAAACAGAACAAGGAGGAAGACAGAGAAGAGTTCCAATCGGGGAGATCACTTGCAATACAAAATTTATGCTGGCAAATAAAAAAAATTCTAGGGGGAATTTTATCGGACAGTATCGGCGAATAAACACTTCGATAAAATAAAAACTAAAGTAGTAAATAACTGGGCATATGATACTGGTACTTTTTATAGTGAGTAGCCCCTTGAATATTTTTTTTAGCCCCTTCACTTTTACTTTTCTCCCCAACATGTCGAACAGAGTACACTTACTCTAGTGTTTAAGATGCACAGAAGTCCCATTTGAGCCACAATAAGGATATATCATGGACACAACTATAAGAGCATCTGTGGCCAGGGCAATGTTACTCCCTTAGACAGATGTTATTTTTGTCGTAAATGCGTAGCTTAGCGATTAACACTCAGAACATTAAATATGTATCCATCTAAAGTTACAGGGGCTTGTGTAATTCATATGGTGCTCCTTTCCATTGCTCCTGGTTTGCATGGAATAATTATTGAAATAACTGTTTACTCCTCAGACGGACCTGTGTGGCATAAAATGGCGCCGTTTGATGTCAGATAATCCCTATGTAGAGACCCTTGAAGACCCTGTTCTAGTAGGATTTTCCCGTTGCATCAACAATGACATCCTATGTGTGTGGCGCCGAGTACAGCGGGATCATGAGCAGCGACAGCCTGACTTCAACAGCAGCAAAGAGTTATGGATCTTTTGGTATGGAGATGAACCAGAGTCACTGCGGCAAGCTCTTTCTCCAGATTTGGGTCTCAAAGGTAGTTGTTTGTTTATTTTGCAAAATTGCAGTTATTGTTTCCATTGAATTCCTCACTGTTTTTCTTTTTTGACAATGTCATTTTATATGTTTGGGAGGGGGGGGGGGATATTTAGTAAACTGATACCATAACCATTGGCACGAAGTTTTTATGAAGATTATAGGCTTTCATCTCTAAGCTCAGAAAAATAATACAGTAGTCTCCGTCTAAGAACTCGCCACCTTAGAACCCGCTGGTGCCGCGAAACCGAATTTTTTCACTGTAATTTACATGCGTAAGAACCCGCTCTGAAATGAAAAATCTGCCTAAGAACCCGGCATTTGACCGAGGAACGAACACACTTTATGTAAAATGTCCATATTAAACGCAAAATTCTCTTTCAAGTGGATGGGATAGAACAAAACCACACAGTACAGTGAAAGAGAACGGTTGGAGGGAAGGTAGGGGGAGGCGAACTGTACAAAGGGTGGAGCCCAGTTACGTCTTTTTGTGTGCAAGCAGGCCACTCCTAGACTAAATTAGCATAGTCATTACCTAAAAATCTATTGTTGTCTGACTCGATGGGCAGAATTTTATATGTAATTGACCACGTGCTTGGTTTGCACGGCACAATGTACTTAGGGCTGATTGTGGTTTTTACACAGGGTATCACTGGGCCTCATGTTGTCTAAAATCGGCATCTGTGATTCACAACTTGATTGTTCAGTCTGAATCATTCCATTCGTTAGCCAACACATCACTGTAAGAAAGGAGTATTCTGCTAGCCATACATCGTAACTTTGACCATTGAAAAAAAAATGTCCAGGGCATAATCTTCATCGTGAGGTCACGACCCAGATCCGAGCAATCAAGGGGGTTAAGCCATGGACACAGGTGGTCATGGGTGGCATCCGCCTAAGTGCCCGGTTCGCCTAAGAACCCGCTTTTTCTGTCTCCCGTTGACCGGGTTCTTAGACGGGGACTACTGTAGAAGGTATTTTGTTTTACTCTCTGCTCTGTTGATGTTGACGCAGGTAGAAAGCCTTACATTTTCCATTCCTATAAAACATGTTGCAGCAGTACAAGTACTCCTTACCTCATAACCATAATGTATTAAAATTACAATATTACTCATATAAGCATTTTTGAAATATTTTTTTCTCACAACAGAACTTGAGACAGGAACTTGGGATCGGGATAAGGACAAAGACAATGGTCTGACTTATGAATGTCGCACTTTGCTTTTCAAGGCATTGCACAACCTCATTGAAAGGTAAGTAACTGGAATCTGTTGTACTGTGCAACATTTCATTTTCCTGTGTGCATTTTTATGTATCACTATCAGACAGAGAAAAAGAATTACCACTGCATTTCAAAGTGAAGCAAAGTTTCATGAATTTAGTTTGAAGTTCAGACTTATTAAGTTGTTAACAGTAACACTGCAGTAGGCATACCGCTATTCCCACCCACTGTGCTTACAGTGAAAATGCAAATGGTCCATCTGGCCTGTGCAGGGCGGAAACCATGATTTTATGATTCAGATCACTGTCCTCTTTGAGATGTAACCACAGTTTTATCGCTCTTATCTTTTCTAAATAAAAGTATTGTGACAAGAACCATATTATTATTAACCAGCGAACCAAGGTTGGGGTCACAAAGACTAAGCTTTTAAAGGCTGTCCCCACGCTATCAAAAGTTGGAGCATGTGAACTGTTGCTCAACAAATTTGCAACATGAATCATGATCTAATCTTCTCTGAAACTAACCATCATCTAGAGTTGTCTGTGTCCAGGAACCAGTCAACATTGGCTTGGAGTATGTGCCAATCAGGGGGGGGGGGGGGGGGGGGGGATGATATCATGCTTCAGTTTCAAGAAAATTATGGCAGTTAGTTTGATATCTTTGTACAGAGACAAAGGTTTCATTAATCATTGTTAAATTCTTAATCCAACATGAAAATGCATAACAGAGATGTTTTCATTATGATTGGAAGTCCCATTGTGCCTACCAAAACATGCCATGTGCACAGCTGTACTATGTACCTTGGCAATGATCACTGACCCAGTGAGTGGCCTTTACACATTGCAAGCTGCCTTAGAGTTGAGCAAGCTTGATATTAGTGATGTTTTCTGATAGATGGTAATATAAACGAAATATTGAGATAACTGAAAAGATGTCACAAAAGTTTTCAGGGGATCAGTTGTGAGAATTTGAGCTCTGGTGATGATCTTTGCTGATACAGAACATGGACTACTTATTTGTAGAAAGGAATTCTTTTCAGCGCCCTTTTGTTTTATGGAAAAATAGTTTAAAAGAATTCACCAATTGTGATTTTAAGCATTATTTGGTTTGTCTTGTTCAAAAGAAATTCTGTTTATTGTGAATTGAAGTGCATTTTATCACCACATTCTTTCAGGAATCTGCTCTTGAAAAATTTTGTCAGACTGGGAAGATGGTATGTTTTGCCATATGAACATGGATCTGGTGAAAATGGGTAAGTAGTTCCCAATTTTCTAAATGTAACAGTTTAACAAGCCAAAAGAATCATTTTCAAGCCTCTGAAACAGAATCAGGTTTAGTTACAGATGTTCTTAAGTAGAAAAAGATGAAATGTTGAACTGAAAAATGCATGATTTTAGTGTGGGAATCAGTATGAAGTCACACTTGTCTTGTGCATGATCTGTAAAAGCACTGGTGATCTTGCGCAGAAGAAACGAGAGTTTAGACAGTTTTTTCAGGATTGTCTGCAACTGTGTGAACTTGTCTAAATTTCAGTCAGTACAGTGTAAACTTTGTGTTTATGGTTACTGTCTCTGAAGTGAGGATAGAGAAATCGTTGATTCACTTTTCCTGATTTTGTTGTCGCTCATACTGTTATGAAAGATTTAAGAAAGATTAATAAGAAATTTGAAATTGAGCTTTACATATTTCCAGGACATTTGGTGTTTATCTAGTTAATTGGTCTTTTGTTTTTTTACTTATGATTACTGAGTGCTAGAACAGCATTACAGAGAGAAAATACTAAGTTCATTTTCAACATGAGCTTGTGGATCACCACCGGGGAGGGGGGGGGGGGTGCATGGTGGTGGAATTTCATCAGCTTTTATCGTAAAGAAGTAGTGGTGATATTTGCCGGAAAATCTTCACTGTCATCTAGTTAGCCATATTTTTTTTCATAGCATTTCTAACTGTGAATGGGATTGAAGGTAGTGTTATATGATTTCATTTTTGTGGATGTGCTCTTTTTCAGCATTCATCTGAGTTTCTGCTTCCACTACTTCCTGCATGGAGAAAGTCAGGTGTGTGCCAGTATTGAAGTTAAGCTCCGCCCACCTGTATGGAGATTGACAAATCAGCACATTGCATTGGTACAGGATAACCAAGCAAGCATACAAGGTAAGGGTATGGAAATATGATGTTGGCATGACAGCAGTAGTGTTTTCTTTATTTATCTTTCACATTTGTTTGGAGAGACTTGTAACATTTTCTTTGGTTTGTGAGCATTTTATTGTAATCGTCCTGTTTTGATTTAGAATTTGCTGTAAAAGATCAAATGATAAAAGCGCAGTCGCTGGCCTAAGTTATACATGCTTAAATTTTTGTCTGTTGTTTGGTAAATGAAAAATTCCGGAGTTTCCCCCTAAGGAATCCTAAAAGAGAAACTATCAGATGGAAAGAAATTTTGTTACAGATATTTCATTTTACTTAGATTGATCAGTCTGTTTAGGAATTTCCTCTGTATATATCTCACACTATCCAACATTTTCTAACACCTGTAATTGTGAGAGCAAAATTCTGTCCTAAAAGTTGCTGACTATTCAAGCAGTGTTACCTTAGTTACAATAAAATGAGAAAGCTAGCAAGATTAGCATGCCCAGATTTGGCATCGCCACCTAGTGGTGAATGCATGAAAGTCATGAACTGAAGTGTTTACAAAGCCAATAAAGGGAAAATGTTAAATTTTGTTCACTATTATGCTGTCGCTGTGTGCTGTGATAGAAGTCATTTATTTTGTAATTATAACTTCAGTTGTTGTAGGAATTTAGTTGCAGTACCACTGTGACACATCCACATCATTGATTCATCATGATATCAAGCATTCTTTTCATGCCATGGGTCCAACTCCCAATGTGATTGCATATTCACAAAACTTCAAAAACTTATGTCCATCATGATGCAAGGGTGGGAGACCGGTATGATGGACATAATTGGTTGATAGTGGAAAGGATTTTTGAGAGTACTTTGCAATAATGATAAAATTGATAATGTGACAGAACATTGTCAAATCTGCAGGCTCAGTTCAAATTTGGACTGCTTTTGGTGTTGTTTTTTTAACACCAATTTATCTGTCACAATTTATTGGAACTATGCATGTTGGTTTGGGGGAAATGTAGAATCAGTGTTTACTTCCCATACTTGTGTAAAAGTCAGTCTTTTTCAAATACTTACGCATTGTTGTGAAGTTAATTTTTTTTCCTATTAATTTAATTTTCAAAGGATCATCATTTGCTTCTTTTTGTCTGAATGAAAGTTGAGGTTTTAAAGCAAAATACTTAAAAAATTTTAAGAGCAGTGTGAAGCAGCCATTATACTATTGCAAAGAAACCAGTAGATTCTTCAGCGAACATGTGAGATGGAATTTCTAATGTGCACAACAATTCTTGCATAGATTAGAGGATTTGCTCAGCACTGGTGGTGACAATCAACTGCTCGGTTATATATGAAAAATGAGGCAACTGAGTTTGCGTTGAACCTTTCTCTTTTCTTATGGATGTATCTGCTATTTTAGAATGTGTCTAATAAAATGATTATACTCAGTTTAAGCAAGCAAAAAGTTTTCACCCTTGAACACACAAAAACACCAAATGTTTATAGTTCAGTGGTACTTTGCTTTGTCTGGCTTCTCACCATGTGTGAAATGCCACTTGCTTGTGGTGTGATGTTGTAGAGGTGGCAGAGAATACTTTATAGAAGCATGATTGATTGATATCCTTGTTTAGAACTTTGGTGGGAATCCTGATGAAAATTCTGGATTTTTGAAATATTTTTCCGCTCCCTTTCTCTTTTCTTCTAATTCATGGTCATTATTTTGAAAGGGAAAGTATTTACTATTGTTCGTAAACCCTTTTTGTGTGTAATGCAACATATCATTATTGCTCCATGATAATGCAAATGGCATTATGTCACAATTATGCATGAGGGCTATAATATTTTAGAAAAGGAAGTGCGCCAGTAGAAAAAAATCCAATAGAATCATAACTGCATCGTAAGTCACCAAATGACAGGAAAGGAGAGTTTTTTCTTAATATCTCAAAAGTGTCAAAATGACTACGCCATTAGTGTAGAGCAGTGACTATGTGCATCAGCCGAAATATGTGTGTATTGCGGTTTGGTGGTGAGGCATTAGCTCAAGAGTTCAGGTAATTGTTCTGTCAATAGTTCCCGCCCCCTTTAGAATGGTTTTACAGGCAGTAGCCCTCATATTTGCCCCACTCATCTTTAAGCCTGTACCATGTTCAGTCTTCCTTTTGCTCTCCCATATGACACGTATGTGTCATCTGGCACACTATCGTTCAGAGAGCCAATATAGTAGTACTATCACTTGCACAGTTGACTGACAATTCCTTCAAAGAGAAAGGTTTTGTTTCCTTTTATTCTTTGGCTTGTCACTCTTGAAGTCAGAATCTTGTGCAGTTTTATTTATTTATTGTTTCTTCAGTGTGGGCGACAGAAGCCTATTTTATTCATCTGGCTCAAAATTGAAGTCCGAATTGTGTCTATATTGGGGTTGTCATTTATGAAACAGGTACAGCAACTGGAGTGTTCTTCCATGTTTGTCTGAATGTCTCTATTACTTTTTGACCTGTAGTTGTTTGAAAATACTTCTTCATACTTACACAAGTCTTTCCTATTTCTGGTGATGCAGCAGTGAAGTTAATATTGGTATTTCTGTGCCTTCGTTTGCAACTGAGCATGCTGAGGAGGCCGTCCTTCTCCTTACTGTCCAGAAATTTGGATGTGGAATATTTTAGTATATTTCAGCAATACTTACTCAAAAGCGATGCAACAAATGGTGGGTTAGGTCTAAACGTGAGTGGTAGATGTGGTGGAAAGTAATTTGATCGTCTCAGTCGGGTAAACCTGCAAATTGATTTACTACGTGCACATATGTCTTGCGTGGAAGGAAGTGCCCGGGCAGATTCAGGCAATCTTCCACCATCCTCGGAAAGACAGTCCGAGAGTTGACATTTTAATTACACTGTAGTATTGTCGTTCAGGGTTCACACGGGTCCTTAAAAGTCCTTAATTTGCATAAAAGAAAAAACAAGTACTTAAAAAGTCCACAAATTCTGAAAATGATGTCCTGAAGATTGTGTTTCAAGTGAAAAATTTGAGAGTCAAATCTTCCGATCGCGCACTCAATAATTGATACTTTGATACACTATGACCAGAAACATTTAATGCATTTGCACGATGGTAATCAAGCTCAGCAGCAGTAGTAGTCTTGATGCAAGAAACTTTTGAAAGAGCAGAACAGTCAATAGGGCTGAGCTGTTTAATGTTAATAAACTTCATGCAAGAAACTTTTGAGGGAGGACTGAACGGCAAGTCATAATGTTCGTACTAGCAGTAGGCTTCATACGGCACAAGGACTGAACTGTAACTGATAATGTTAATAGCCTTGATCCAAGGAACTTTGGAGGAGCATGTATCACTAGAAATGAATTGCTTTTAGAATGTTAATAAACTTGATTTGAAGGAACTTTTGAAAGAGCGTCTGTCAGGAAGACTGAACTTTATCATGTTAAAATAGCCTTGATATATGTTACTTTTACTAGAGCATGTCACGGGAATTGGGCTGCATAGTGGACCTGAAGTAATGGAACTTTTCAAAGTGAATTTACTGTACTTGAAATCTGGATACAGAAATATTCGGTTTTAGTATTGTATAATTGTAATATTTCTTGCACATGGGTACTTGATTTTTTTTGTTTTTGAGTGCTGCATACATGCAATATTTCTTGGTCACCGGCCCTTTTTTTTTTTTTTTTTGTCGAGTACTTAGGAAGCCCTTAAAAAGTCCTTAAAATTAGTTTTCAGGTCTTTATATGAACTCTGGTTGTTGTTTTTGTTTTGTACGCTTTCAGTTATGTCTTACCTCACCTGGGACACTTAGTTTAATGACCTTCATTAATTGATGAAACTGAATGATCTCAATATGTTCTTGATTTATTCTAGTAAGTACGCGGGCCGATATTCGGTTTCCAAATTGTGGAAGACAGACGGGTTAAAACGCTGGATCCGGCCCTGGTTAGTTTTTTTTTTATAGTGTTACGATGTCAGTACATTCTGGATTAACGGTAGCATTGCAAGCATTCGAAATGAAGGAAGTTCGCTCCCTCTGGAAACCGACGGAATACCTGAAAGAAATTATACTACCGTCTGTGCTGAAATTATGCCGCAACCAACCCCCACTCCACTCCTCGTTCGACCCTTTTTTTCATATTGTTGAAATTTTAAAATTCACATGGCGATGATCGTGCAGCGCAAAGCGCCATAGTTCCCGACTACTGAAACACATCCGCTTCAGTCTCACCGTTTGCGTAAAAAAAAAAAAACAACACCTGTCCAGTGTACTGTTGTTCACCGTGTCGATAGCGGGACTCTTTCACCTCTTCAACAGTTCTTTCCTGCGCTCCTGGTTTCTGTTACCACTTCTCTCCACCTCCCGGTCTGTTAACAATCAGTATGTATTATTGAAGCTGCCAGCACCCGGAGATCTCCGGCGTCGGCATGTAAACGACTAAAGTGAATGCTTCTATACGCATCGGAGTGTAACAGTTTGTCTCTTTAATAATTTCTGCCTTGACAATAATTATTGTGCCGTTTGTTTTCAGAGACATATAAATTCTGAAAAACTTTTTTGTTTTAAAGATCATGTTCAAATTATATGCAACAGGACAAATAAAGAAGGGAGAAAGATTGAATAATTAGTTAAATTGCAATCAGGGGAAGCCGATGGATGTGGGGTAGCGTCCATATCCAGAAGCCACTGTTCTTATGCCTTTCTCCTAATGAAAAGTCTTACATGTCTTGTTGCATAATTTGAAATCTCGTCAGTTTAGCTTGTCTTGCTGCGGTTCTCTGCATTTGAAACTGTTGGACATAGTGACAACTAGGAGAAAATCAGAAAGCTAAACACGCACGTTCTTTTATGTATCGATCACAGGGAAGGTGGCAAACATTCGATTAATATAATAATAACAAGATATGAAAGTAACTGTTTAATTAGCCATGGGCGTAAGTGAAAACACAGGATGAAGTCTAGACCAATCAATGGCCACGTCTTACGTCACAGTTCCATCCCACAGCATTAGATTATCCCGAGAAAAGCAACCAGCTCAGGTCAGATTGTTTTGGCGAAGATCAATGACATGTCCAGTCGAGCGTAAATCAATTGATAGTAATTATTTTGATTTAAAAACCTGTAGGTTTGAAACATCTCCAATTATGAGTGACCAGTTCTAATCCTGTTAAGAGCTGTCACTGGCGTAGTTTCTGCAAAGTGCAAACCATGTGATGTTCGTTAGGCAAACGGTACATCGATGCTGATGGGGGGAAAAAATTGTTGGAGTTGGAGAATTTTCTTACACTATTACAATGAGTGGCACAATGTTTTTTGGTTATACTAGGTATAATATGGCAGGCGAATTCTGGAGGGGGGGGGGGGCGGACATGACATCAGTTGTTTGGGTGTCCTTTCAAAAATAGCGACGCTTAAAGGGTCTGATAATATTATAAAGACCAATTTAAACTGTTTTGGAGTTATTCTTGGTAGTATTATCTATGACATTTGATAAGACGGAATAGCGCTCAGTTCTTGAACCGGTTGTTACCATATGCAGACAGACTTCCTCCCGTTATTATTATGTTCGGTGGATGCAAGATGGTAAACTTATGTGACAGGCATGACTTCCTGTGGTTGGTTTGGGGGGGGGGGGGGTATCCTGAACTTTGAGTGCATGGCAAATTTACGGAAATCTTATATTTTATCAGATCTCCACCACCTTTGAATCAATTCTTAATTGAACCGCTCATCTACACCCAGCTCAATTCTGTGGGGTTTTGTCAGCCGCTTGCAGTGGCTGGCGGGCCTACCAAATACTTCAGCTAATTCGTGGTGCTTTTAGACGGATTTCAGATTTGGATCATTTTTAGGGGTCTGGATGCTCACGTGGTCACTGAAACAGCAGGAACGTGGCGTCCGGTCGCGATACTTTAAACCACACAATGAAACGGGTCAGGACAACAGTCTTTGAGCGGCCGCTGTGAGTGAGTTGATACACGGCGCTGGGCGCCCTTAACGGAGGTGGCTCTATTGATTTTTATGTCAGCTGTGGTCTGGCCAAGGGGGAAAAGGAGAAAGATGAGGTTGCCAGAGAAAGAAAGAGGGGAGGAAAGGATTTTGGTGGGAGCAAAGGATAGAAGACTGATGAGATTGGAGTTAAGGGGCGATAGAACTCACGCTCGTTTGGATCAGGCCTGGCCGAATTATGGAGATGGGCTGGACGGGGAGGGGGAGTTATGGAACTGTTTTGTTGTGACGACTGTTTGTTTTTGGTGCTGCAGAAAAGATTAATTTTGTCAGTCGTTTCATTCCGTCCTTTATCCACAAAAATTTAAATACATGTAGTTGTTGTATTGGTTGATTTGCATCTGAAGGTATTTTTATCCAACAAATCAGCCTCGTCGAGCCAGATCAATATTGATTATAAGTCGTCCATTCAGTGACAACATGCCTTACTCTTCTACTGCTGCAATTCCACAGTATACCACACGAGGACCACTCTTGTCTTAATCAAGGGAAGGAACTGCATTTTCAGTTTGTTGTCATGCTCTTGCGGAAACCAGTGTCAGTGGTCCAAATTTTTTCCTGTTTCACTGAGCCTGGGCCATCAAATTTATGTGAACGTTTTGTATGTGTATCCTTAACATCTGTATAACTATAATGTGGATATCTTTGATTTTAGTCACTGTAATGTTCATTATTGCATGTCAAACGAAAGCACACAAGAAGTAGGAGCATGCGAGGGCAAAATAAGTTTACATGTAGTTCTTCCGTGATGTTATCATTGTTTAACACAGAATGGGGCCATGGGTGGGGAAGCTTAGGTCATGGAAGTGATTTTAACCCTACGGTGGTGTGCTTGTATTTACACATTGCTCTCGCGTATTCTTGATACAGATTGCCAGAGCTCCGTTATCTTCAATCTGGTAAGAACGGGTCAATTCATTAATGTAGTTGGCCTTCAGAAAACCAGCCTCATACATCCTTCGATACCTCAAGAATTTGGGCTCAGAAACACTGATCATGCTAATTCAGTGCAGGGGAAAAAGACAAAGAATGGATGTTTTACTCTGTGGGTATCCTCGGGTGCTTGATATTGCCTACCTGAGATCATCGAAACCATGTGCCTGCTGTATTTGAAGTGTACGCGGGCAGATTACGTGATTCACACTGGCTTCAATGATTGGCCGAGTTTTTCAAAGGTCGTGCAACATCCAGAACTAATAAGCCAGCTTCATGTTGAAAACGTGATTGGATTGGGAAATTAAAACGCTGTGTTCAAAAATTGAAATTGGGCAGGGGAGCGTTGGTTATCCATAATCATCGATAGTTCTTTTTGTTACAAGGAATATCCGAGTAATACATTAGATAAGTCAGCTAGCTCAAGACTATTTCCCGCGGACGTAAGTTTTTCCGCCCATCTTTGTCAGTTACCAGTACAGATGCTCATAAAATTAATTTTTAAAAATTCCCCGAAAATGTGACATTCCGATAATAATTCATTACTGAACAAAGATGAGTGCTTCACATAATTATAACATACATGCATATAGCGTTTCAATTAACACGAAAGGGTTCCGCTATAAACTGTATGTGTGTATGTTTCAGAAAGAGAAATCATTCAGTCCTGCTGTGAAGTTGCTTGCTCTGCGGAGGTATAAACATTGAATCCGTCTCCGACATTTTCACATATTGCCCTCCACTTAATCGCTGATCCCTTGTATCTTAGCGAGAGGCTGTTGGAATTACGCAGACCTTTGGGTTTTACCTGTGTTACACTGTCCGTAATTCGTCAGGTTGATCGGGGTCATGTCTAAGTGCCCAGTTTTTGGGAGCGAACTGTTCATCTGCATTACGTCTAATCTATAATGTAAAGGACACCAAAACAAACCAAAAAAAGTGAAATAGCTCCATTATTTGAAGATCTATGTGTCGATGGAATGTAGGTGTGGAAAAATTATGACGGATTCGAGGAAAAATACACTTAGAATTCTGGAGACAGAAAATTCCGTGGCAGTAGTCATGGCTTTGGAAGATTGTAGTGTTTATAGAAATTACAATGTTTGTAAACCCACCAGCCTGCTCGGATGCACTCTATGGATTGTGGGTTTTCCGTACTGTTTTTTAACTGCTTTTTTAAATTGAGGTCACGATAGCGAAGTGTGCCGAGCGCGCGATGCAATGATAATAATATGCAAAAACTTGGCTGTACACGGCCTTGGGCTTCCGTCAGAACCGAGGCCTGCATTTAAGTGCGCAATGCGAGTATGCCGATCTGACTTCGCAGACAGTGCCCTACATTTGCCACCGACCAACATGTGTGATACGCGCGGTGGTTAAATCCGATAGTGGTCTATACATATTCATGACAGTCATTGAAGCGTGCAACAGATTGTGAAGCCCCTCCCCCCGCCCCTTTCCAAACCACATTATTAAGATCACTAGGCTTATGATTTCATTATGTTATTAACGAAAGATCCAGATATCGTTTGAAATGCACAGCATGTTAGGTATGATACTCAACATGCTTGTGGGTATTTGGGGCTGTTTAGGTAATGATCAGCAGCGCTTTGGTTTGATGATCTTACGGCCGAGTGTCCCTGGGATGTAAGTTAGAGATGTAAAGAGTTCACGTTTTCATTGTGTTGTTTCTGCAGTAACCGCTGTGTGTGTCCTATGTTGGTATTGGGAATGATATTGATAAGGATCCTGCTAGGTCAATGTGTCAAGGTCTAGACCGCAGACAATTTCATTCGAAGATAAGTAGGTCTAATGGTTTTGCAGAATTGATGAAGGCAAAGGTATTCTGCTTTCTCACAGTTTGAAATTCCCTCAGCTTTCCTGTTGAGTCATATTGCATGTAACATACAACCAGCCGCCGCCGAGTTCCATTGTGGTCGTTTTTCTAACATGACTTGAGTTGAAACCATAAATGCAGATGATATGATGCAAAGAAGTTTCCAAATGCCACGTCAAAATTTTGAAGAAGAAAATAAATCGCCTATATATTGGTATGTTTCTATGACTAGGACCGAGATGTGAAGATAAAAATTGTACATTACACGGGAATATCCGTGGATGGTGGAAAGCATAAGAGCAAGGTACTAACGGGTATACGCAATTTATACTAAATACCTATCTGGTATCAAGGTAACCATCATTGTTTAAGTTTCTTGTTAAAGCAGCTCCAACTATTTTATGCCTGTTGGATGTCCGCTGCAGTGTGTACGAATCATTTGTCAAAACTAGGCGGGCCACCTGTATAGCCATGGAAACGCCGGGCAGGTGATTTAGACTAAGGACTTATTTAGACCCATGCGGCCGGCCAGCTCAATGGGCAGTCGTTGACACTCGACTTTTCATCGGTAAAACTCGGTGATCGCAGTGGTCATGGCCAGTGTACAGGTGTGAAAGCGGTTTATATGTTTCAGAGTGCCTTCATATGGCTCTCCTCGTTTTGTGCTGTTGTCCCGTGTCTGAAGATTTATAATCGTTCTTCTTGTTTCTCCTGAGGAATGCAACAGTGTTTGTGGTCCCAAAAAATTCGTGGCACATAACCTTCATTCTTTCAAAGCTCGCTCTTTCTTTCTTTCCTCTCTGTTCCAAAATTGTATTGGTAACCGGTTTGTCTTCATAGCGCATCGATTTAAAAGAAAACAATTTACAGGATTTGCACGAAGTGTGTTCTGGAGTGTGGAGTAAGCCAGAAGATAAAGAAGTTGTCGCTCATGAATTTTCGGAAACGGAAATGTTTCCTTGATAAGTGTTCGTTCCAATGGCTATTTGAATCGTGACTGCATTTTAGCCTCATAATTCTTTATTAAGTGCAAGCAATAATGCGGCAAAGCATGGCTTTCGAAATTTGTATCAAAACTTACTATTAAAAACTGAGGAAATGCTTACCGTTCATACATAAAGATGTAATAAGATTGCTTTGAAAACATTTAGCTGCTAAAAGGTCTACGTGCGCGACAGTTCATCAGCAAGTAAACGCATTGTTTGCGTAGGAAATAGTGGCGCTGTATAATCACGTCTGAGAACTGGTGTGTTCAGAAACGTTTAAAAAAAAAAAAAAAGGCGTTCAAAGTAAAGTGAGAAAGGAAGAGCGAGAGAAGCATCCCAGATTGGGCAGCTAATGCTTGGTTAATGTTAGAAGCGACTAATGTTGCAGAAACCAAAGACTGGCAGCAGAGCTCGTTTGCAAGCATGCCATACGAACTCTGCTGCCTCCGAAATCAACTGTAGATTTACGAGAACTTATGTATTACTATGTTGTTGGCGCTGTTAATTCCACCCGTGAGTGAAACATTTAAACATTCGGAGAGGTGGTGGGGCGATCTGTTTGGATCACGGATTACTTTATACGACCATAATTCAAATTGCAGCTTTTTTTTTTCTTGTTCGGGGCGGACAGTATGTTTTGTTTCGTTTTCCTTGGCAGAAATTAGTACTTAGTGAATGGGGTATTCGTAACTTTATTGTGGAGAAATGTCCAATTCTTCGAGCATTGCAAGACAAAAGGCACCACTTCCGATCGCAAGGAACCTGCACAGAAAGTTCTGTTTGTATTCGTGCAGAGATGACTGCATAGACCAATCAGGGGCCAGTCAGAAATATCGGCGCGTTATTTTTTTTTATATAATAGAGAGAGAGAGAGTAGAAAGTGTCACTCAGATATTTTGTTCTAGTCAGACTGATTCGCATATTGCTTAAAAGCATGTATTGTAGATAAACTAATCCAGAAACAAAATCTGCAAACTAGATATTGCTGTTGCCCCAGTTAGGTATTGCCGGACATTAATGTTCTTGACGTTTTCATTACCGCCTTATACTAGTCTCCTGTCACAGGGAGCTTGGACAGACAAAACGGTCACGGTTTTATTCGTGTTTGAGAAAGTTGATGGTAGATTTGTCTTCATAATTATGTACAATTATTGATTTATTTATTTATATCAGTGATAATTTTCCCTCTATGAAATTGAGATCACCAGTCCAGGAATGCGAGTCTTCGAACACAGGCGATGTGCACCATTGTACATCTGGGAAGTGTAGGGTGGTACTGTTTGATTCAGTTTGCGGCCACGCTAAGGGAATTTCGTTTTCCTTTTAGCTTGTTGCTTTTATATCCGCGTGCCATTAAAGTGTGGATTATGTCGTTTGATGGACAAAACAGGCGCAACAATTAAAACCGTGCTATTTTTCCTCCTTTTCCCTCATCGCCGGCGGGTTGAGAATGATATATTACCGATGTTATTAAGTCTTGCTGGCGAGATTAGTGCTTCCGAAATAATATAGACTGCGTGTCACTTAAAATGAATTACACCCCATGCCGATCTGATGGAACACGTGTATGTAGTAGAGGATGTGCGTGAAGACTGCGACTGCGCGTGTAAAAATTAAAATTATGTGGTTTGATGGAGAAGTGCTTTCAGGAATTGATATGGTCGTTAAACAACATTCAGTTATTCCGAAGTTGCTGGGTGTGCCTAAATCCGTAACTCAAAATGTAGAGACTTTACCGACGAAGGAGACATTTTTATTTGCCACACTGTGTTTAATCTCGAACCACAGTTTAGTACACCAAAATATAAACGACATTAGTTTGGCCCCGTTCTCTCCTCTCTGTTCCCGTGCCCAGTGCTCAAGCCTTCCTCTCTTGCAAACGCCCGCCTGTATATCGTCGTAAATGAGAGACCTATCTCCCTGTCTGTGCCCCCCTGCGCTGCGGAACTCTCAAAATATGTTCAGATTATTGCGGTCGATGGCATTTCATCGGTTCCCGGGGCCATAAAATTGTCCGTGGGACAGACGGGTTGTGTGGGATATGTCATTCATCTGCTGAAAATGATGTTTTAGTTGCTGGTTTATAGGAAACTAAATTTGACTACACGGGAATATAAAGTATCATCTAATGAATGCATGAGTTGGGGGGGGGGGGGGGGCTGCCTCCAACCTTCTCTGCTCTCTCGTCTCACCATTTCAGCATTTGGAGATATCACTTTTAAAAAGTGGGATTCCTCTCTCGGCGCCCTTTAAGTTCTGGTATTTAATGGGGAACCACTTGTTGTTTTTTTACGTATACTGATGAGGTAATCAACATACAACCGAGGCTTGGAACTCGGAAGGACTTTGGTCCAAGTATAATGGGACAATTAAAATCCTCACTTTGTGACTTTCACAAAATAGAACAAGATTGCTACAACCCGACATTGAGCAACATTATAATTATGGTTTTTCCAACACCTTATCAGTGGTTTCGAGTGTACAGATTTCCAGTGTTGCTTTTCAAGTTCCTCATGACAGGACAGAAGCGAATCGATTTCATTTTGCACTAGTTTACCTTTTCCAAGTCTTGCAAGTACATGTTCCTTCCCAAGTACGGGAATAAACAGCCAAGGCAATTGTATTAGAATGTCCTTGAAATGTAGGGGGATTTTTGTTGTTATCCTCAGGGTAATGTAAAAGATTGGCCTTTTTGCTCCCAAACATAGAGAAATCCGAAAGAAAAAGCACGTATTGGTGTAAAATAGGGAAAGGTCGGGGCTGTCAGGGGTGAACAAGATCAGAACATATAAATTAATGGTCAGGGGAGGCAAAACAACAACAAAAAAAAGTTGTGTGGAAAAACGAATGTGTCTATATAAATAAGTGTGCAATCGAGACGAGATAATGATTGAACTTAAATGGTGACAAACATGGATTCCATTGAAATGGCGTTGTGACGTCAGCTGTGATACGTTTAGCGTCACGCTTGTTATTTTTCAGCAACATGATTATCGATTAGCTCCTCGTCAGCAGAGGTTGTGCCATCTAGACTTCGGAGCAAAGGAATGAGAGGGGGGGGGGTGGAACTTCTGGGATAGATAATAGTCCTTTCGCACGAACGGTGGACTCTCAACCTCAGGGAGTGCCACCTCTCCTTGTCTCCCATCTCCTGTCCCGCCAACCTTATTTTATTTTCTTTCCTGGTTTGTCCTGCAGTCATTAACACCATTAAGCTGAAAAATCATCTAATATTCTCAGTACATTTTCTTGTTGCAACAATGCGTATATAATGTGCTTTTCTAATATGTGTGTTCCAGTGATGGATGAATGCTGCCGTTCTCTCTCTCTCTCTCTCTCTCTCTCTCTCTCTCTCTCTCTCTCTCTCTCTCTCTCTCTCTCTCTCTCTCTCTCTCTCTCTCTCTCTCTCTCTCTCTCTCTCTCTCTCTCTCTCTCTCTCTCGCGCATTTTCTCTGGCTGCGAGGAGCTTTGGGTACTGTTAAAAGAAAGAAAGAAAAAAAAAAGCGGTCAGCATTTTCCATGCCTTCGGCCTAGGTCTTAGGCCGCCTCCTTGACTTGGTCAGTCTGTTTAAATCATTGTCAAGAATTGCCTGCTGGATCTTTCAACTCGCATGCTGAGCGCCAGGATGTCTTATGCAACTAATTGCTTTCATTGGTGCCTTTTGTTTCATTTTCATGTTTATTTTGAAAGGGAAAAAAATGCGCATACAGTCTATAGTTACGTCAGTAGTGCTCATTAGTGTGCAAGGATGTAGCCGTTGATCAATATGTCTACTCGCCTGAATTGAAGTGGTTGATTCCCAAGTGTAGCTTGCTTTTGTGTTGTATTTTGATTAAAAAATTGAAATGCGTTGTTGCTTTTTTTCCCTTGTAAATTAATCTGGCTTGTTTCCCGACGGCTCATTCAAATGTGCTTGCATAATAGGGTCACTTTGGCTGAATTGAAAACCTAATTTATCTGTAAGGTGTTCGTTTTTGTTTAAATGTGATTCCTTTCGTGCAATAAAATGCTGCTGTCGTGTGCCTGATAATGATAAATCGTTTGTTGTTGTTTTTTTTTTCGGACATTTTTTATATACAAAAGAGCTACATTTATTTGTTGATGTTTTTAAGTCGAGCTTCTGTGTGGGGGGGGGGGGGGTACCCCATTAGCGAGTGAGTTCAATTTTATTAGTCCGCCTTTAGCTTAGATAGGGCTTCATTTTTCACTTTTCATTCTTCAATTTTCATTTTTCACTCTTCATTTTCTTGATCGTTTACATTGATGATTCACTTTTCACTCTCTTGATCGTTAGGGTTTTCCCAACACATGGTCTTTGAACTTAAAAACTTAATACTCATATAGTATTTAGTATCAAACCACACTAGAATTTAATGAGAAATTCGATTCTGAACTCAGATTTTGTCTTTGTGACAAAAAATGTGTTTGAAATGAAAGGAGCCACGCTCCCACCTGTCTTTATTCCACACTAGAAATGAGCAAGTTCATTCTTGTTGTTATTCACTTATTCATCGGTGAAGAGTGAAGAATGAATCTCTATCTAAAGGTCTTTTTCTATTATTGCGATTTTCGTTTCCTTCGTGAAGACTGAACGTGAAAAATGAAGAATGAAGCCCTATCTAAAGGGGGCCTTAAACTTGACCATGTTTACCTGAGACAGTCAGTATTGTGTCATCCTCTTAACTGCCTTTCTTTTTAATATTTGTTTCTTTCGTTTGCCGTTCGAAAAACAAGAAATAAAATTTGTTACTGCAAATGTTTGTTAATTGTCTACTTGCACATTGCCCCAGCCCCAGATCTGTACAAAACGTTATCATTGTTTATTATTCTTGAAAAGCAAAGAAATGAAATAAGAAATCACACAACAGCCCGGCGCAAATCCGAAATTCATGGCGATGTAAGATTTGATAAATCAAGATAGTTCAGTCCCGACCAGATTGCTGAAGTTGTTTAGAGAGAAGACGCTATTTTCGCCTTTGTCATTATGTCGTGGCATTTGCAATAAATCGCCATTGATTAGTTACATGCCTTTGTTTTAACCCTCTGCTGTTATTATTTCAAACGTAGCGCCGCCGGATGATCAATAAACTGGAGCGAATAGGTCAGGCAGCAAATTGTTTCATGTGTGATGCGTCTTGATTTCGGTTGCTAACGTCACTGCATTAGCCGCGTTTAGGCTTTGCTGGCTCTAGCGTAATCGAAGCAGCCGGCGAAGAAGGCAAATATGCACAGTTAATCTGGTATCTGTTCAGAGACGTTGTGTAGCGACTTCATCGGTTCTTGAGTGTGGTCCATTTGATAGGGGGTCGATTTGAGAGGAAAGTGTTGTATGAGACTCACTCTCTCTCTCTCTCTCTCTCTCTCTCTTCTCTCTCTCTCTCTCTCTCTCTCTCTCTCTCTCTCTCTCTCTGTCTGTCTGTCTCTCTCTCTCTCTCTCTCTCTCTCTCTCTCTCTCTCTCTCTCTCTCTCTCTCTCTCTCTCTCTCTCTCTCTCTCTCTCTCTTTCTCTGTGTCTGTCTGTCTGTCTGTCTCTCTCTCTCTCTCTCTCTCGTGGAAATTGTATAATAAAATCGAACCAGCAGTTTATATATTTCTTAAAAGCAGTTTGTCCTTCCACATCTTTTGAATAGTGAAATTGCATTCAAGATAACATCATTATGGAGCAGTGTTTTCTAGGCGGGTTATAAAAACCTCATTTGCACTCAGTTATTGCATGCGATGCACAGCTGACGACAGTGAGTGGCGATCGTGAATTATCACAACAAAGGCCTATTGTATTTATTTCTTTTGCAGCGGTCGAATCAGGTCTCCATTTGTAACTGGCCAGTGTACGCGCCATTGCCACTTTCCGGTGGATTAGCTGTTGCAATTTCAAAACCCGATAGTTGGTCGTCGGATTGAAGGAGGCGGGGGGAGGGTGAATATTTTGTTTTCACATTGCAAATGACATTCTTTGTATTTGGTTTGGTTTGTGTCTTTGGTTTAAAAGAAATAATGAAAACCAATACTCTTCTTTTTCTCCCCTCCTCCTCTTTCCCCTTCCCCACGTCATTATACGTTTTGATGCGGTTGTTAAAACCCAGGCGTGCAACCAGCCGGTTTTGATCGGTGGACAAATTGGGTGGTGACGTTACGGCATTGAATTGCAGTGAGACCTAGTGGACTACCCACTGGAAGTCAATCTCCTGGCGTTATCACCCAATCAGTTGGCTGATCAAAATCGGCAAATAGACGCAAACACTTACATGAGGACCTTCCACTCGCACAGGACGTATTCTGGAAGTTCAAGTAGGATTCATGTGCTTATCTCTTTACGTGGTACGATTTTATATTTAAAGAAAGAAGTGCACTTTTGAGCTCGATGTGTGACATTAAAGGTTAAAACTTGGTTAAAAGGAACCCATTCACCTCGCATGTATTTACCCAATGTCATGTTGTCAATCACAGCAGATGTGCAGTTGCTGTGGGTCGAGCGTTGGTAACTGATATGAAAGCATGCGTGCAGATTTCTGCGCCCCGCGCGGCCGCCGCCACCACTGCCGCCTTGTATTTGCACAGGGCTGGTTGCAATTTACAGATCAATGAATTGCGAAAGCAACAATAGTGCATGGCAGGACGCTACCTTGTTTGGCCTTGTTCAGGTTTTCCAAGTTATTTTCCTCAGACTGTTGACGATGTTGATCTGTAATAGGCACAGGGTACAGTCAGTGAAAACTCGGGGTGAAAGCTGTTGTGTGGTGCAGTGCAAAACTGCTTTCGCGTGATCTCAAGAGGATGAGAGTGGCGGACCGGGTGTCTTGTCGTGTCGTGTCATGGAAATTCGGTCACTGAGATTCCAGTGCTGACGCCACTTAATATGCTGGATTTCCCAAAACAACGCGCAGGATTGAAATCCGCATGTCAGATAATTGGGCTTGGACGAAGGATGGGTGCTTTTCCATCACATCTCAGCCGTTCCTTACTCCTTTCTTTTTTTCTCCTTTCCCCTCACCCCGTCTCTAACAATTACGTTTTGTCAAGATGATCAAGACTTAGTGATAGAAAGCAGTTCATTTCTATCTTTAACGCCTACAGTTTTAGTGTTAGATCAAAGGAGCCATATGTATATCAAAATGTGAATTATAAAAAAAAAAGAATTCTGATTGTATAAAATGATTTGGATGCCACCATATCGGAGTTTGGTATGCACTTTATAATGGTTTATATCTTATGCCAGTCTTGGTGGGGAGCTTGAATAGATATGACTGCAGGAGGAGGGGGTTGAGCCGACAGGTAGTTTGATATGCACAGCCATGATGGTAATTGTAGAGAGATATACATTTGCTTGGGGCTGTTGTTTTTTGTTTTGTTTTTAATAGTACATGTAGTATGTTCGTTCTTGTATTTATTTTGTTCAGAGAAGTCGAGCTATGTAAAAATTTGCCTTTGTGCAGAAATGGAAACCATGGGGAACGCAGTTGCCACCTCCCAACCCTGGGTGAATGGAACAAGGGGGGGGGGGGTACAAGTGGGTTATTGTCTTATTCAACGGTCGGTGAAGAGAATGATGATTTCGCTGTAATCAAACTGCAATTTCGATACTGATTTATGTTTGCCCGATCACCGGGGGGGGGGGGGAGATACGCACGGAAAGGGGGTCATGAAAGAAACGAGCGTGTTGACGGTATTCACTTGTGTATGTGTTGTCAGATCGAAACTCACATTCTGATACTTGCATGTGGTTGGCACCTGCAGTTTGTTGGCTCAGGATGATGCGAAAGGTCAAGTTCCCCCTCCCTTCCAAATGGAATGTTATTGTTGTTCTGTTGGTGTATTACAAAATGACCTTATCACCGACGGCTATGTCGATTGAAAAACAACACAAATGTTCACCCTGTTTTGGGAGTTCTTCAGAGTGTATATGTATATTCCATGCCATTTCTCTCATTCGTGCTAGGTCATTGAGCATGGTCTTCTGTGTCCAGCACTGACTAGTGCACTTTTGACCATCAAAACAAACTTTTACCTTTACCTTTCCATCTTTTATCTGCCTTCCGTGCTATCACCCCGCCACCCACTCCAGTTCACAAGTTTCCCTGCGCGTCTGGTGCCAGTAGAAGTAGTAATTCCGTACTCGGGACGGGGGGCGCACGAACTAGGGTCACTTCGCGGTGCAGCCACAAAGTTATGACTTCCAGTGTTCCGTCTGGCATATATTCATTATTATTTTCTCGCAGTGTCCTGGCGCTGTTGCGTCACGTGAGGGCAGCGATTGTTTCATTTGTGATATTTCCTTTCACAAGTTTAGGTTGTTGTAATTATGTCTGAACCATTAATATTACTGATTAACCTGAAATAGAATTAATCCATATGCCCAGTAGGTCGAGTTTCAGTTGCATTTAAGACCTGTCTGTGTGGGTGCCATGGATGTTTTCAAACCACTGTCGGCGAGAGATGCGATTTTCGTACCTTTGGACATCGACGTGACCCTGACAAACATGTGTGACCGTTAATGTTCAGGCATTGGCTTCATGTTTAGATTCCTCCTGTTGAGTTATGAAATTACTATTACATCCATTTCATCAGGCTACTTACCCGAGGGGGGGGAGGGGGATCCTTCGTTTGACTGGCTTCAAATTGCCTTCATACAGGTTTGAAAAATGAATGTTTGAAATGTAGATCAATGCAGGGCTGAATATTGAACTTATTCCTGAATTGATGTTTTGCGTTTAAAAAGAGTGTAGTAGTGTCCTTGATAAATGAGGCGTGGAAAATGTTGCGGACACATCAAAAATGCAAACAGCATTATAATACAGCCACGAAAGGAAAAAATTGGTTGCCCCACCTTGTAATTGATAATGGCCTGACTTTCGTGATCATTCTATAAACGCGTTTGAACAACATTCCTACCCCTACCTTTCAGTAAACAAATGTCGCCTACCTTTTCCGCTAGATAGGATTCCATTTAATTCACTCCTGCCTAGATGTGTACTCTACCTGGCCAAAGGTGCGTTCACGTCGCTATCTTAAGCCAAAAGATTACGAGGTGGCAATTATCAAAGCCTCACATGGGGTCCTGTCCATGTAAGTGTTTGAAAAGACAGATTATCGAAACTTGAAAGCCCCTTACTTTCTGTATTTCTCGGCTTTCGAGTCTAGGGATTTTGTCGTTGTTTCCTTGTACCCCCTTCAGCTCAAGAACCAGAAACAAGAGATACGAAGTCATGATTGTGTTAGCCTAGATTTATTTTCACCCTAAACTAGCTTGAACGTCACTTTTTTATGTGAAGTCGAACACCTTGGAGACTTTTTTTTGGTGTTCCTTTCTCAGTTCCCCGCCCCACCCCATTCTTTTCAGGAAGAAAATAAAAAAATCAAACCTGCAGCGTACAAGTGCATTGTATTAACGGCAGAAATAACGCACATTGTGGTGTCGCGACAAATTAAATGTCTTTTGCCTGCCAACATAACAAATGCTTCGATTATCCACACAGCACAATAGAACAACAGATAGCCACGCATGTTCGTTTTGCGTCAAAGTGATTCTTCACTCCCGATCCCAGCAAGTCACGGGTTACTGGCTTGTGTCAGGATCGCCATTTGGCAGGATGTGATAAGGGGAATGTAAATGATTGACAAAAGCGGCAGGATTTGGTTGTAACATTCAGAACTGCTTTCAGAGATAGGGTTTGGCTTGTAGTCAAGTGACCCTAGTCAAAATTAATGGCAACTAAGAACACCAGTCGTTTTACCCCAATTAACTCTGTGGAGTTGCTATATCATCATTGCTTTACCTTCCCGTGTTCTTCCTCATTTTTTGTGTTTTCTTATCGCTGTTTTAATTCTGTACCCACCCCACCCCACCCCCCAAAACCGCGCGCGCGCAATTTTCCTTCCGTACCAAGGTATTTTAGAAAGAAAAGAAAAAAATCATGGACCTTGTTCAGCCCTGAGCATGAGACGAGACAGTTCCATGTTTGAGAGTATAGGTTTTATTTCCTAAAAGTGTTTAGCCGAAAGGAAAATAAAGGGCAGAGGCAACATGCTGACAACCTCTTACACCCCATATTCTACTGATAAGTTTGTGTACACCTTTGTGGGAGGTTTTCAGCGGGTTGTCCATAGCCCCAGAAATATTTTATTATTAGCACTGTCCGAGCGAGAGAAGTTACTATGTAAATGCATGTCTATGCTTACTGATTGGGTGGGTGTGGGGGCCTATAATTTTACACGAGTGTTGGCTGAAAACCAGGAGAAAGAGACATTTGGGTGTATAATAATATAGTTAAAGCAATAGACAGTGGCGAGGTTACTTTCGACAGGGGTATCTGTAGGACTCCACCGAAGCATTCGTACTTAATCACTACTATTTGAAATTGTTACATTCTGAAAATATAGAGCGGTCTCATAATTTACTAAATTAACGGTATTAACCTGTATTGGGGCGACATGGCTGCAGAATTTATTTGACAGGCCGTTGATAAATAGGTCAGAAAAGCCAGTTGTAACTTGGCCCGGCATAGTATCGATCGGCCGGATGTCCTACATTGATGAGCAGTGGTGTCATGTTGAGGGTAGAAGGTGAGATGATATTGATCACATTCGTCAGAAGATTAGTAATTACATAAGCAGGGGTCTTCAGTGTGACACAGGGGTTGCATATTCTGGTCCTGAGCCTGTTTGATTTGGATTCCTCCGCCAGAAATACTTCATTAAAACTTCTTCATTATTGGTTTTGGCTGTGCAGGGCAGGATCACCATTTTATAGGCCGCTGGGTCATAGATACTGTTGGACACCCACTCACCGCCCGGTAATAATTAATAAAAACACAAGTCACCAGTTCGGGATTTTTAAAATTAGTTTAGTCAACTTCTACAACATAATGCCATTTAAATTATGTTTTCATTTATTTTATTTTTTTAATTTGTTTTAAGGAGAATTTATAGTCTCACTCAATCTCAGCCGGCCGGGAAGGGGGGCTGCAGCCCATAAAGCCCGTGCCTTAATTTAATCCGCCACGGTTATGTGTGTCAAACCAAGGATTGGGAGTAATACTTTTAATTAACGGCAGGCGCTGAGGAGGGGCTGATAATTGCAATACAGTAAAAGCAGTTCTTTTTCAGTGACCGCCGCTGCCCCAACTTGAAACCCGATAAATACATTATTAATGGCACCTGTTTACGGGCAGGCTCAGCGTTAAGGTATTCAAAACGGATCTGTCTGCTTTCGATCAGGGGGAGGAGGAGTGCATGTATGCAGATCATTACACACCAGATGATTTTCTTCCAATAATGCATCCACGCTCTTGTCTTCCGCACATTATGGTGTTTTAAAATTTATTCAAATGTGCTATCCCGTAATGCGGTTAATAGATCATTTGCTCAGTTAATAGCAACGTTAGTAGAAGTTGATAAGAAGGGAATAAAAATGTCCCGTTGTTGTTGTTGTTTTAAGTAGCAAGGCGACCACCGTGTCAGAGTGCAGGATAATTATGTATTTGCACCAGGTCAGTGATGCTTTTCTCCAAACTGGGCAAGACACAGCGTGTAATTGATTACGTTTTCGGTTGGCCTCCTTTTTGACTGTTAGTCAATATCCCAAGCATGTCTTGTGAAAAAAAATGCTTGCTGGCGCGGCATGACGGAGCGTCTTGTTCAGCAGTTTGGTATAATGTTAAGTAACTAGCCAGTTCCGAATTACAGCTGCCGAAGATCTTGCACATGTCTTCATAAAATGGAATTCATAAAAATTCGGAGGCAAGCATCAGCTGGTCATGGCGTAAAAGAGGGTGATGGAGTCACTGCAAAGCGGCCGCGAAGTGGCTTATCTGTGATTGTACGGCCAAAGTCCATTGTCGGTTACGGAGATGGTTAATCACAACGGATGGTTTTTGTAGAAAAAAAACGCATGATGATTACTTCAGAAATGCAGTTCCGAATTGAAAGTTGAGGTGAATACCCGATAGACAAACCAGACAGGCAGACAGACCTAAATAATCACTGACAAAGAGGAATGTTATGAATCCTGCCGCCAGCCAGGAGAGCGGGGAGGGCGGGCATATTATTATAGTCGGCACAGAGATATTTCTTCGGCGATGCTTGAGAGTTGGGCTGCGAAGTTCTTGGACAACGTTTATGGAAAAGGAGCTTGTAAAACCGCGGGAAGATTAATTTTTTTTAAAAACAACACCTTTATCCTTTTAATGGCCATTGTAAACGGCATTTCCCGCTGATGAGCATTTCAGAGAAAAACTGTAGTAGAGTGTTGCCACTGATGTAGATTTGAATGTAACGCGAATGGTACATCGTTTCACATCGTATTATGTTAGTAGTTTGATTTAGGAAGGGGTTGTGGGCTGTGTGCACGTATGTTTTGAGGAGAACCTCCAGTCCTTATTTCGAGGTTTGCCCGATCTTTCAGCTGGGTGACTTGGTTACAGCTATCGATTCATTCTCATTTTAAACGCATCATTATTTATATGCCCTTATCCCCCTTTACGCATGTATGAAAATATAATTATATTAGTTTAGACACTTTTTATGCCCGCCAGTATTTTCCATGATTCCCCCGTCCGTCCCTTCCCTGTTTTTCGTCAGCTCTCAGACTCCGCCGCACCCACATGCATGAGCACACATGTACGCACGTCTTTAAATGCTCATTTCGTGACATGTTGGTTATTGCTGTGGCGCAGGCCACTGTGAAGAACACTACTCCATCCCGACTACCGACTGATCCTTATCCAGGGGAAAGTGAGAATTGTTTCAGTGTTGTGCCGGCGTGTCTGCTGGTAACTTTCCAAACTGGCGAGGCCATGACCGCCAGACAGGGAGACAGGTGTGTAAAATTTGTAGACTCGGTCAAAGGGAGATCTGCTCCGCGGATGAGATTGCATTGGTGTAGGGCGAAGTTTCTCAAACTGCCGCGGTTAGTGGAACACTTTGAGTGGATTTTGGTTGTCATAACTGTATGGGCGAGGGTTGCGGTGAAGGGAAAAGCTTTAGAAAAAGATGGAAAGAGGCTCCAAAATTTTGAAGAAACGGGGGGAAAGCACATCTGGGAAGAAAATGGGGGAGCATGCAGGGGAAACCATGGAAACCTCGAGAGGCTTCTGTCAAACATTCCATGGTTATATAGCGGAGCTGTCGAGAAATTCACCTGTAGTGATAACAGATATACACGTATTGCCGTAGGAGATGATAGGAACCACACTATTGTAATTTCTTTTAGTCAGAATTTTTTCCAGCTTACCAAAATATACTGCCCCTTTGAACGCCCGCTTGCTGGTGTTCAAAGTATGAGATTTAAGACTGATCTTGTAGTCAACTTTCTCAGTGATTACTGAGTTTTAAATGGCTGTTGCCTTTCTGCCCTGCTGCCCGCGACAGGCAAATCAACAGTAACTTTCCGTATGTGTTATGTCTGGAAATGGCTTTTAAATCCTGTGCTGTAAATGCAGATTCTTGCAGAGAACGTAGTATCTGTTTGTGACTTTGGGAATGCACAGTGGTAAACTGTCCCCATGCTATATATAATTTGCTGTCGATGGTGCGCAGATTGGGGGGCGGGGGGTACACTGACACTTACTTTGATTGTTGTTGTTGTTTATTGTAGTCAGGGGCTGTCCTGCAGTTAAGGTTTTTTACCATTTCATTTGCTAAACGGTGGAAGATAGCAACTGTTGTCGGTAAACTATACGCGCGGGGAGAGAATGGTTTGTGCCACATATTTACAATAAAGGCGGTCCCATAAACGCTGAAATTCTAAGTGAAAACTTAAAAAATACCAGCTTTTGATATAGATTTTTTTAAATAAGTAAGCACGTGAGTTGGTAAGTACCGTGATTTTTGCGAGATAAATATTGGGTATACGTCAGGCTTTCAGTGAACTTGTTTTCATTCTACCGTTGTTGAAATATTTATGTAGCCCAGTACACATTTAGCATCCAGTCGATGATTGTGTCGCAAAGTTCAAGAATTGAATCAGAAAGTGATGGAAGTTTGCAGAAGCTAAATGTCTCACTGCTATGGCATATTGGAAACAATTCTACAATAGTATAGTGGGTCGCGAAAAAGCTGCAGTTCCTATTATGAAGATTTGAGTGAGAACTTTCTATTTCCATTTCGTTCGAAATACATGTACTTATTTTTGGACAAGTCCGGTATGAAGGTTCAAGATTATATAAAGCGATAATTAACGTGATGAGTAAACCCTTTGAACACCCAAGAAATCCCGTTGAAGGTAACCTAGTCAGTGAGTACGCGTATTTTCGGTACAAATGTTACTGAACAGCAGGAATGCCACACGGCAAATGAGAAGAAGAAAAAAAGATACTTTACCTAACAAACTGCATAAAGTCTCATACCTTTCCAGCATTTTTGAAGTTCCTACTTGAGTAACTCCTTTGTGCAAGACCAGTCATTCTGGCATATGCTGACATATGTGAGTGTGCATGAGAAAACCCGGTAGAAGTCGGCAGAGCTGATTTTGAGAAAAACGGCTTTGAAGTGAAAATATGGGTCCGACACAAACCTACAACTTGGCTGTTGTTTAGGGGACCGTGGCATGTTACAGGGTAAACTGTAGACGAGCAGTGAACACTACTCACTATGATCTCTATAACGGCTTTGTAATTAGACTACGGCCTCCTAACAAGATCCAAAAACTTCGACTCGGCTGTTGCTAGGGGACCGTGGCAAGTTACAGGGTAAACTGTAGATGAGCAGTGAACACTAGTCACTATGATCTCTATAACTGCTTAGTTATTAGACTACGGTCTCCTAACAGCAATCACTCCAATATTACTTGGTCAATTAGCTATGGCCGCTAATACGATTAAATGCCGTTTTCTCAAAATCTTGTTTTAGGGGGGTCATTGTCTTCAATTTATCAGAAATGTCTTGTCTTTTATTACATGTACAGAACTCAAAATGTCATGTTGCCGACTTATACCGGGTTTTCTCATGCACACTCACATATAGGCCTAAGACTTGTACTCGTCTTTTATCATTGCATACTTTTTGTGTACGTTTCCGAGAAATTCTCACAGTACATACCAGCTTTAAAATAACAACATTGTTTCAACATCATACTCTGTGCACTTGTTTGACGGACAGCATTCTCGTCCAGCGATGGCTGGACATAACATTCTGTCGTGACTGTCGTATACGCCTGTACTGTGGCGCTGGAAATTCTGCATTACCAGCTCGGAATCAAGAGTGAAAATGGAATATTGAACGGCGAAATTAAATTGGCGGTGGATTGGATCTCCAGTTTTGAGCCAGTCTCGGGAGGTGTGCTTTGTCAGCATCTAAAACTATCGAAGACAGGTGGTGCTTGATTGCTCCGACCATGTTGTTATTTGTGCAGGACGTTTGGCTGAAGCACGCATGGTGCTGTTTGTCTCCTCGAAAGTCTCTGGCGAGTTTGCCTTTGTTGCGTGGTATTCGCGACCATAATTTACCTCCCAAGTGAATTGGTGGTTGACATACATGTTTGTCGCATTCTTCGAACAGTAGGAGGCAAAATCGGATAATCTCCCATCGCCAATAGGAGAAAGCCCTGCTGAACTTTGAATGTGAGAAAAATCGCTGGGAGACATCCGTTGGCAAAAAAATCACACAGAAGTTGATTAAGTGTTTATACACTTTAAAGAACATACAATTTAATAATATCCAAAATATAAATGACAATTATTAAATGTGGATAAGACGTTGGTCGAAATAGCCTGGTACTAATAATTGTCCAACTACACAATACATACAAAACACATGTGAATTTTCGCCATGTGCAAATTTGTGTGGTTTCATTGCTTTTTTGTATGAAACGAAAGTTACCGAGAGTCATTTTTTCCTCACCATCTTAACCACTATCCCTACAGTTTCTTCGTCTCCCATCGTCCATTAGGTCCCTTCTTTACACCATTTCAAAGCTGTCATTCCTTGCCTCACTGTTTGAGGTCATTACCATCATGTATGTTGACTGACAAGCTGACAGGTATTTGCGGACCGGGCCGCTTGGCCCTTACCTGTCTTCGACAGTTGGACTCTTTTAAGTGCAAGGGAGTTGGGGAGGGGTGGTTGTAGAAATTGGGGATGGGCTGTTTCATCTAAGAAACAGCCGCCAAGCGAGACGTCGAGGTTCTCAAAGAGAATTGGAGTCGGCGGCGAATTGTATCATTTTATTACATAATATATCATTTCGTTAACGATAAAATGGTCACACCGGGCAGTTTGCGATTCTCAAAAAGTATTTTATATTTTAATCAACCTTAAAAAAGAAGTCCTTGAACCCAAATATAAAGTTTAGTTTATTGGTCACAGCAAACAGTTGTAGTGTGCCCCCGTCCCACACAATAGGTCAGTGAAGTTTTTGCACCTTGGATTGGGAGAGATTATGCGCTATACTGGTAGTTTCTCCAACGTGAGAGAAATCGCCAGTGAACCCAGATTTCAAATCACTTACGAAAGATAACCTCATCATGACACGTTCTACCGGGGGTGCATGTATCGTCAACATGGTAAAGTTTTGAGATGCCCTGGTCCATTGTGTTTACATAGGACATTAGAGCAGCGAAAGGTTGGTAGTGAGGGCGCCAACAATCTCCATTCTCAGGTCTCGACCATTTTGTGCCTGGTGAGCACCGAGAGGACGAAATGATTGCAAATTAGCGGGCATAGATATCCAATTAATAGGCGTGTATAGTACCCGAGGGAAAGAGGTGGTAGGGGTTCAGATACAAGCCTTATTTTGATGGGTTACAATCGGATTACGTTAAAACTAATTATTGTATTATCAGTTTGCCATTGCATAGAGCAAGTTTTCATGGGGGTCTGCGGGAACAATTTTCATGTCTTTAAATTAATGGTAAAGGAATTGAAGCACAGCGATGTGGTTTATCAGGGCTTGCAGCGTATGGCATAACACGGTTGGTTGAATTATTAGGAGGCGGGGTGGGTGGTCGCCATCATACAGCTGAGTACGAATTGTATTTTCAAGAGTGCATGGAGAAATGAAATGTGGCAAAATGATAATATTAAGATGATTTGCACTTCCCTCTGCTTGTACCGATGCAAACAGTGATCCATTTGTAAAGAATCGGCACCCCTTGGTTGGGGAGGGTCATTGTTGTGGAGTGTTCAGTTGTGTGGGTGTGTAAAATTTGACAGTATCACTTCCAAACGGCGAGAAATTTGACCCACTTTTGTTTCTCCATGTTTCCAAACACGCCGGCTCCTAGTCCCAGACGTAATTGATAAAATCTGAAGAGGTGTTCCACCACCAGAGACTCAGGGCGTGGCCTTCGTAATCAAATGGCCTGACACAAGGGAGCATAGCAAGGCTGTGACGTCACGATATGAGGCGGCCTACGGGAGGCTGGCGCGAGATAGAAATGTGCATTGTGCATTTAGTCTGCAGATACAATAGCTGCCGGCATGTAGTGTTGCCATGTGTTATAGAAAATTGTATTTGTTTATTACTGCTTTGCTTGTTTATAGAGTGCATTTTTTGGATATCTGACCTTTATTCATATTCTCATTGTTGTTAAATGTAAACTTCCATGAAAGTGCTGTGTGCCCAATTGCAGGGGCAACTACGATAAGACTGTGAAGACATCAGTGTTTACTTTTCCAAAAGACTCGGGGACACGTTGCCTGTGGATTAGCAAGATTCCAAGGGCCGATTTCCGGCCTACGGATGAATCTGTGGTTTGTACAAAACATTTTAGTCCACAATTCATTATCACGGAGGACTCAGTGACCAGGCCAGATGGCAGTATACTAACAGTTGCAAGACAAAGACCTATGTTAACTGATGATGCTTATCCCTCTATATTCCCAAACTGCCCGTCGTACTTGACAGAAACACCACCTGCTAAAAGGAAAAGACCAGAAGAAAGGCAGTTAGAGCTGGAGAAACGCGATGAATGTGCGTTCAATGATTGGATGGAAGCTGATAAAGTCACAGATTTTCGGATTTTAGCAAGAAATTGCATTTACACCTTAACAATACATCATGGCTACACAGGCTGCAAAACAACACAGAACAGTCTACATACTAGAGTTTTTATCACATAAAGATTCTGACAACTTCACAAAGCCTGTCCTGACTAATGCTGTACGAGTTCTCACAGATATGCATGTGGAAGTTTACACCGACAGTTCTGGTAATAACATTAATAAACATTTTAAAAAACTATAAAGAACAAAAACACTGGTAAAGGAAAAGGAAAAATAAAGCTTCGTTTCCCTCTCTCTCTTTCTCTCAGTAAGTTAAGTAGCGATTAAACAAATTAAAGGAAAAACAAAAGCAGTTAAACCTGAAACAGAGACACTAAATCAGATTTTTGTACAACTTTGGACCTTCTTACAATCTTAGCTCGACCGTATTGTCAAAAATTAGCACCATTTGCCAATGGTATTTCATTTCTGGCATTTCCATTTACATCAAAGAGCCACAGATGTGTACCAGGGGTCAATTAGAGAGGGAAGGTGCCGTTTCGGTTGCATGCTAACTGCCCCCTTATGACCCTGCAATCTCTTCTGAGAATCAAAGGAGGGCTTGACCTCATGACCTGTCTTAATTAAAACTGATTTTGCCAGCCGAAACACTTCTCAGCACAACTTACAACTTTACTTCACTTGGATAATGGTAATGTTAGCGAATGATGATACCGCAATACAATAATTATCGTGTTAAAATCTGTAAGAGTTTGGTGCTCGCACCAGCCAATTTCGACAATCAGGCTTGCATTTCCGTATGTATCTGTTTTGTTGGCGCTACTAGTTGATGCCTTAGTCAGTGGAAAGTTAAGCCTTATCTCTGAAATAATGATAATCGTCTTGAAGTATAGGATATTAACCCCAGACACCGCACTCATTCACATTCTGTAATGCTGATTAACCTACTAGTATTGTCCTCAGATTTTTCTGTCAATTCTTTCATTTTCAATCGGTACATAATAAAAATTAATTGCTTTGAAGTGATATTTATTAAAAAGATAATTTTTTGTTTGTCTACATTCATAAAATCAGCCAATGAATTCTTTACAGTACGAGTATCAGACAGTTCTCTGAAATGGCTGTTTGGCCAGAACTCTCCTCCAACACTGACATTGTGGTCACAGTTTGACACTCTTTTATCTCATTTTTGTGGTCATAATGTAAATAAGACAACGGATATCAAGGACCAATAGCAGGTCTTTATTGACGGTCTGTACAACTTGACCACTGATGAGAGAATGGAAGACATTGATGACGAGAAGGGATCGCAAGTAAAGGAGAGGATGCTGTTCATACTGGAACAGTTGAAATTATTTTTCTCTTCTCTGAAGAGATATTCCTGTGAGATGCTGTTGCAAGTTTTTCAGATATTTTCATCTGCCCCTCACACCTATTTATTACTTAGAGACACTTTCTTGACACTACCACATCCTTCATACTGTCACAAATCCCAGACTGGGAGATGTAATAAGTTATGACAGGACAACAGTCACGAACAAACAAGTTAACACTTAACAGAACAATCCATCAGACTCACACATTTATTAAACATAATTATACATATAATAGCGCAACTACATACATTATATTATTGAAATGAACTGCCGTACAACGGCCTTATTCTCACACACACTCTCTCTCGGATCCACAATCCGGTAGTTACTCCTAAAGGCACTTCGGCCTCAGCCTCTCCCCTCAGGGTCTTAATAGCACATTAATGATTCACTGGCACCGCCGTCTCTCAACATCACCTTCCTATTGCCATACAACTTATCAGTTCACTCGCCCATCATCATGGCAATAATATAGTATCTCATTCACTCTCATATCTACGTCCCCGTCCGTGGCCTGACTGCCACGACTTTATGTGCCTCTACTGTCCTGCCCCGACAGCCTCACTTCTGGCCTATGTCTGGCCTCCGGCCCTATGCTGGCCTATCCCTTGTGCTCATCGAGGTGGCTCTTCGGCCCGTCCCCGACACCTACAAGAATAACATTACATTGGTATAATACCCTACCATTTCTATTCGCTCCACCTCTCCTTACAATCCATGAAGCGTACACACACTAGTTCACCTTTCACTCACCACACATCTTACGGTAACACACCTCCATCGGAGTACACACTACTCACTCGCGCTACAAATCCATGAACTCACTTTCATCCATCGCTCATGGCGCACATTGCTATATCCAATATCAAGGACTTCCACATTCCTCACATATACTTATTCACATCATGGTAATAGACGAATATAATATAATACATCAATCATAATAATCAATCAACGTTCTACATACCAGTCATTACTGGAAAGACTCTTCCACTAGTCTTCTCGACTGCTCCCTTTCCGCCCGATGGGCTCTTATTCACAGGTCCGCTCCGTCGGACCTTCTAACTTGCAGTGATAGTAATACCGCGCTTTCGCCTCATTCAGACCCCCCCCCCCCCACTACTCACAACAGCACGCTTAACTTGCTTGCCTACCGTGAGCCCTTCTTACTCTACACCCGCTCTGTAGCAATCCCCTTAATTGCACTCACTCCACTCGTGACACATACCTAAAAAGGCCTTTGTGTAAATCAGAGACAAGTTTTGTTAAAGCTGGCAATGGCACGGATTCAGTCTCTAGGCATGTGTGATGGGGAGTGTGAAGCATGTGGTCAGGATTATTCTCAACTAGTTATGAAATATTGTAAACCTGCAGTGAACATTTTCCTGAACAACCATTCAAAACATTTCTCGGACAAAGCTTCTTCAGGGAATAATGCCAGAAAACTGAAGACATACACCAAAAGGACCTAAATTCCAAACATCTCTTTTTGCGGACGATTTTGTTCACGTTTACAAAGGTACGTTTCGCTCTTATGATTATTATTTGCTGTTAATACTGGCTACTAATGTTACACGCAGGCCACTCTTATATATGCACTTTTCTAGACTAGCTGTTCTAGCGGTGCTTTTTATGTTACATGCATTAACATTAAATATGGGAAATATTAAATAGGAAAAAAACCCACAAAAATTGTGGATGTTAACGTACGGATGTTTGGTTTGAATCACACTCGACTGTTTTAGTAACAGGAAACCAGTTTCAGGATAACAAAAACCGATCTTGCCAATAGTCAGGCTTACTCTTTGGCTATTAGTTGGTCCGTCTACACTTAACCCAACGTTAATAAGTGCTTTAGACGTGCGACAGATAATGGAAATTTAAAAAAAAGAGAGAGAATCCATATTTCAACACACCGGCGAGATAGGTACCGGCGTGATACCAATGCTTTTGTTTCTTCACGTGCAATAAACATTAGGGTCGCTACTCGCTCGCCAACCGCCCCATAGTGTGACGTCACGCCAGGAGTGTGTCGGGCCATTTTATCACGAGGGCCACGCTCAGGGTCGACCATTATCCGCCGACAGGCAGCCATGTGCGTCCTCTTTACACCACGGAGGCTGCCAAGCCTACAACATGAAGCACAGTCATGTGTCTTTCCTAGCCGAGTTTTTCACGGCTGCACCGTGTAAACATAATTATAGGCGTTTTATTTTACTGCAAGCCACACTTGCACACGGGGGCTTACCCAGATGTCTGTTGGGGGCATACTCACTAATGTGTTATGGGTGGGGAAGTCGGCATGCTCGGTCCCTGTGACGCCATCAAGCTGTTGCAGCGAAATATTATGTGCTTCCCTTTGAAAGTTGGCCGTGTCAACATGACAGTGTGGCAAAAATGACATGATCACAGTTAAGCCGTTGTTATGTGAAATTTCCAGTCCATACTGATAAGCATTTGTGGCTACGGAAATGCTTTTCGGATATGTCATTAGTTTGTTCTTGTTGCTGTTTTGTTTGTTCGGTTTATATTGAAATAGTTCCCGTTTCGATGAGGGAACAAATTGTACAAGAAGTGCGGATGGGAGATAAATGGAATATTTTAATCGCTTCACATAGTTTTGTATCATCTCGGGTGCTAATTTGTCATAAAAGCTGTCGCCACAGTTCAGCTGGGTTTTTATGTGTACGGAAACGGAAACGTCAAAAATCCATCAAGTAGTGAAATAAAGAGAAGGTTTTCTTGTGCACGGAAATGTCGTTTCCGTACACACGGAAACACTCTTTCATTTTACTACTTGATGGATTTTTCACGTTTCGTTTGCCGTTTCCGTTTCCGTACACATGAAAACACCGCTTTTTACGCCGCAGGGGTCGAGGTGATCATACTGAGGTTGTCTGCCTGAGTGGTTTTGTTTTGTTTTGTTGTTTTCGGCTTCTCAGGGTGTTTCTTAAAGTTGTTACATATTGTATGCCTTTATTGAAAGGTACCACCTGCTGAATCCATGCATGGTTATCTTTTGGGATTGAATGAATAAATCATTCCATTGAATGTTTTTGAGATGTTTTTAATGCCGGGCTTGAATTAATTATTTGCCTCCTTTGATCCCACCAATACTATCTCTGTCGGCTGAAAAGAACAAAATTCTTAATAACATATTGAATTGGTGGCTGTTGTCCTATTGCACCTTTTATGGGGAAGCATTACATTTTGTGCCCTTATATAAAAGAAAGGTGTTTTTTAATTTTATTTTAATGAGAAAATTTAGTTTGGAAATTTGAAAGGAATTTTTGGTGTTAAAAAAAAGACGGGGGGGGGGGGTGTTTAGATCTTTGTCTCATTGAACGAATGGAAGGTCCTCTACACGCTCACGGGGTGGGGGGTGGGGGTTACCTCGCTCAGTTTCCAACAATGGTGCAGTCAGACCGCTGTTTTATTCAAGGGGACCATTGCACACCCCGGGCAGTCGGAAACGATCTTTATCTCTGCAGAAAACGCTCCTAGATTTGCTTTTATCGTTTGCACCTCATTATGAAAACTGAATACTTTCATGGTTTTAGCAATTAGAACCCTGGCCCCATTCTTTAAACAAGGGCAGCGTGATAATCGGTATAGCTGTCAGTAGGTTCACGCATCGCGGAAGTGGTTGGACATGGTTGTGCTGTACAAAATAGTAAAGAGTAAAAGTTACGTTGTGCGCCACTTTTCAGAACGGTTCAGACAGACGGTTCTTGAACGTGTCTCTTAAATTTTAATGGGCCGCCACCGACTTGGGTAGTAAATATATCTTGCCCTTTGCTTGTAATCGCATACAGTTATTCTCATCAGCAGACATTTTGCTAACCATCCTTTCTTCACCTCACCAAACCCCGATTTCTTTCACTTGACCGACGTGTTAAGCATCTGCGCCTTTTTGTTCAGCGCTCGTTTTATGGTTTGTTTATGTTGTGCAGAGCAAAGCGCGCAGAGCGTGCCACTGAGGAGATAATACTGAATCTCTGAACGTTCTGTGTTATGCGTGTTCTCAAACGGTGGCCTGGTCCAATGGAGTCGTTGTCGGGCAGGCATACTTGAGACTGATGAAATGAAAGGAGAGGAAAACATATACCGAAGAGGGGGGAAAGATACCAAGAAGCAACCATGTGTGGTAAATTCATAAGCAGAAGCGGTTTTCAACATTTGTAACGCTGCATTTTGGACACTCACTTCTTGAGCGAAATAAGTGTCTCCATTTTTAGCGCCTTTTCATTAAAGCAGATACCGTGCTAAACGATAGCTGTGGGTAATAAGGTAGTTCCCACTGGCTAGTAACGTCATTATAGCAAAAGGCAATTCGTGCAGCTAAACGAACATAAATCGCACACGGGGCGCCATCTCGGGGTTTAACGCACGAGTACCTAGTCTTCTCGGATAAGGACGAAAAAATTCGGAGGGCCCGTGTGCACCATGCGCGCGTTAAAGATACCTTGGCAGTTGGAAATCGTAAAGAGCAGGCCGAAAGGCCGCTGCCCGGGCGAAATTGAAATTAATAGATTAAAAATTTATCCATATCATCTCTTCCCCCCCCCCCCCCCCCCCGCCAGAACAAGAAATAATAAAACAAGTAAAGTGAGGTGTAAATGCCAAGGGCAGCGAACCTCCTAAAATAAAGACCTCAAATCAATCTCGGGGTTGAAGTCTAGTTAAAGAGGATCGCTGCCTCAAGCTTTTACATGTTTCTGATGCGCCTTCTCTGCCTTAATCATTCCCGTTCATAAAATATATACATGTTTGCGAAGATCTGATACAGATTGGAGAATTGTCCTCACGCCATAAATTAACTGTTAATAATATACTACCTGGAAATGTGAGGGTTTATGTGACTTTTTAAGTGATCGTTTCTCCTGTCCTGTTTTCGTGGCATAGCTCACGAACGTTGACTCACCCTGTCTTGTTAATGTGAAATTAGACCAGAGTAGTGACGGAATAGTGCATCCGGCAAGAGAGGGAGAGAACTGCCGGGGGGGGGGGGTATAACTTGATATCAAAGGGAAGTAATATTGGCAGCATGGTACGAATACATGAATACATTATTCCAGACAACAATCGGATTTGCAGAAAATCTTGTCCAAAAAAAAAAAAAAAAGTCTCCGGGCAGCATTTCATTGGGTTTTCCTATCCAAAGTCACGTAAAATGGGAATTTGAGCAATGGTTGATGAAAGGGTGTAGAAAGCGAAGGAAACTCCCATGATCCGCCGCTGATTTAAAGATGTCGAAATGCAACAGGAAATTGAAATGGGATGCTATGGCATTACGCCCGCGTGTATCTGGCATTTATTAAAGGTTTCACTATTTTCAGATACGAGCCTGGGGTTTGTACTTTCAGTGGTAATAACTTGTACTAGCGCAGGGCTAGACATGCTCTTGCATGTGATATTAAAATCCGTACAACAATTACACCACAATAGCTCCGACTTTTGGTCGATTCATTTGCTGTGAGGAATGGGGAGGGGGCAGTGAGCAAGATCGATATGGGCTTGTTACATGGCATCTGCAGGTCGTATGCCTCATGGTTACAGGACATGTAGAAGCGGGAAAGGAATGGCTGGGGTGGAGTCAAGAATGGAGGGAGGAGGACATTTTTGTGTGATTTAGACACTGACAGAGGCATCCGGTGAAGTGTTTCACGATTTGTATAAAGAACTTGAGAAATATTCAGAGTCGCAGGCATAGGCACTGCCACTTCATTTTCTTCTTTTGAATTAATGAAATAGTTATATGGCTTAGGGGAGCAGAATTAGTTTGCTTTTAGGTTTGTATGGAATGATAGTGAAAGTAATTGATTTTCCTTTTCCATTTTTCCTGCCCCGTTGTAGTCTTGGTATGTGTGGAATTGTATCTTTCGTGCAGGGAATCTTTTCTTTAAAAAGAAAAATGGTGTGCCTTCTTTTTGGACATGCTGTTGCTTAAAAAAAAAAAACGTGTTTATCTCTCTGCTTTTATTGAGACCGTGTTCTTTTGTTTTTTTCTTCTTCCTTTTCTTCTTTATATCCTCCGCTGCTGCACCCGACAGGGTTGTGTCGACTGTGTACACTTTACTCCATTAGCAGCGGCTGAAGTTGTCATCGTTATTTCTTTACAGTGTATGTCAGAATTTGGAAGGGTGAGTGTCTTACATTGGAGTAAACTTTGGAAAATTTGGTAAAATTTGAAGTAAACGACACCATAATGCGGAAGCGCAAGAATGTCAGCAGTATCAGGGTGAAAACTGCCGCAACAGCATCTTGTGATGTGTCCAGAACCGCCTGCGATGCGCGAGTAACTGACTTACGCCCAGTACATGAAGGTAGATTTAAATGGCATTCTATTCTGATTCGTCTGATATGCGGTAAGACGCGGAAGGACTCCTGACAACCGACTCTGGGGAAGAAGTTCATGGAACCGTCTGGACGTTCACCGCCGCTGGTAAAACAAGTCGTTTTTAAAAGGGAGATCTCATCAGCTTTAGGAATATCAACCCTACCCATGGCAATTGATTTTTGTTTGAGTCGGCCTCGCTCACCCTTCATCCCAGCGAGTCTCCGCGCCGTCAGTCGCGCCATCCCATCACCAACTCACGCCGATCAGCAGTGATCCGGGGCCAGAACACCAGTCGGGAAGTTCAGCGCAGATTTTCCCCAATTGTGGAATGTATGTCTCAACCCGAGCCCCGTATCTCATGTGGACTGGCCGTCTACGGTGTTAGTGTATGGCGCAAAAGACGGGATACTGAAAAGCTACTTGCAGCATTTGTCACTTTGTCGTTTCTGACATTCAGTAATTGTTCAGTCTTGTCAAACAATTATGGCATCATTTCCTTCCCCTCACCCCAGGATCCAAGAGTTTGATGACACCCTTTAATGCCACAATACATTCACGAAATGGTTGAGTCTCTGTAAACGGTGAATATTGAATTGCGCCTAATGGGATACCGGAACTGCGAGTTTTCATAAGGGAAATAATGAATTTTCAGGACACTATTGAAAAATTAAGTTTCGGTTTATTTATTGATTATTGACCGAGATAGGATCTCTCTGCTTTTTTTTTTTTTTTTTTGCTTTGGTTGTTGTTTATTGTAAATAGCGCAATGAGAAGAGAAGAGAATTACTGGTCTGCTCCCTATCAACCACAAGACCAACCATAAGAATTGTCAGTGTTGGCTCTGTTTTGTTTTGTTTTCTTCTTCTCCTTTTGATATCACGACTCTTCCAGAAACGGGAGTCGTCCCGGATAGAAACGTGGAATAATGAGCACGGTGAGAAATATCCACCAACCATTGCCGTAGAATGCTATTTCAGTCCTGTGTGTGTATGTGATCTTTTATATTTTTTTCTTTTTCCACTTTTCCCCTTGTCTGTCACTCGCACTCCCGACGTCTTTAATACAGTGGGCAAAGATTTCAAGCAGAGACAATGTATTCAGTGAACAGTAGGAGCAGCGAGTTTCTGTCAACAGATCGGATGAAAAGTTGCTCGTAGCATGAGGGGGGGGGGGGGGGGCTGGGATTGGAAAGGCAAAACAAGCCAGGGGGAGAACCTGGACAAAGCGCCATGAATCAGAATGAAATGGTCCTCAGTCATCACTGATGATGTCAGGTATCGGGATTCTCTTTCATCTTACTTCCACCATCATTTTTTTTTTTCAAACATGCCGCCCACCGAGCTACAGACTTGGTAACTACGAAATAAATTTCCCTTTATTGACAGATGTAAGAAAGATTCACTTAAGGTGCCATCATACAATATTGTACGCCAGTTACACATTTATACACCATAGAAAAATACAGTGGTTTCGAAATTCGAGGTTATTGAGTTAGCTTCACGCGTATTGCTTTGGACTTGTTAATCAACTTAATGTGACTGTTCATATGAAGTTACCTTTCCGACTTCGGCCCCGCCGTTTGATTTAGACCATACAAGTTGTTGCACTTCCATGTGTGAGTAGTTTGCTGTTGTTGTTTTGTTTTGGTGTTGTTTTTTTTTACTTTCCCAAGTCAAAGTGGATATTAAGCCTGCCAAAGGGATGCGTGCATCCCATAGAAAGAAGCCCACAAACGACATATTTACGCAGTCTTAATGACCTGTTCCCGCAACACAAAATACGGTAATCGCGCTGTCTGACGAAGACAGACACAGTCATTGGGATTTTGCCTTCCATCCAATTACGGGTAAAACTAGACCCTGGTAGTTTGAATCAGTTTTAGTTCGTCATTTGTTTTTCAGGATCACTTTGTCTCTCCTTATACTGTCTCTCTCTCTCCGCCTCTCTTCCTACCCCCACCCCACCTATATATAGAGGCAGGTTGATTCCTTGATGAGCAAGGGTTGTTTACGGAATAGCGAGTGCAAATGATTCACCCATGAGCAAGATCCTTATCTGTATTACGTAATGTCCCGTTGCATAGTTTCACTTTGCTTGCTCGTTAATTTGTGAATATAATATCGAGGGGTATTTGCTGTACTGTTGTATGTGACATTTTGCCGATTTGGAGGTTTTTGCCATGAAAGTTATTCTCTCACACCTAATTTTATTATGTATAAGCGTCACAAGGTTGTATTTTTTTAGTGGCCTTTTAAAGCGTTTCGACTTTGAAGCGTATTGAACAAAACGCTGATTTTACACTTTCAAATTTCATTCTCTCGAAATGGCAAAAATGCCCATACCACATGGAAACTTCCCGACGTCATGGAGGCAGTTTAATTTTTGATGAGCAAGGTTTGTTTATTGAACAGCGAATACAAATGATTCGCCCATGAACAAGTGCGTTAACTGCATTACGTTATGTCCCGTTTCGTAGTTTCACTTTGTTGCTTGCTCGTTAATTTGTGAATATAATATTCACTCTTCAAACATGCTTTCAGCTCTGAGACGACTAGGAATGTGTGGAACAGTAAAATCTGCTGATCCGGTTGGAAGCATTGAACCAATATTTTTGCGTGCACGTGGCTTCAGTAGCTCTTCTTGTTCAGAGTATAAATTTAAGCAACCGTGAAAATCCACATGACAGTGGCATTTTCAGCATTATGATTTATTCATTTTATTAAGGGGGTAGAACTGGCTGAGAGGGGCCAGGGACGATTATTTCACCTCTCATATTTTGTACTTTTATGTAATTTGTTTTCGAAAAGTACTGAGATGGGGTTATTTAAAATTAACAGTGGACGCAATCATATTTAAGTTGTTGTATTTTCCGCACACCTGATATCAGTTGGATCTTCTCTTCTTTCTCTTCCCCCCCCCCCCACCACACACACACACACATACATTTAGACATGTGTCAGACCAACGGTGTCTGGGGATGACAGGTCCTATCGAAGAACACAAATGCACATCAAATGGTTTTCTTATTTTACGATTTCTGTAAGCCTGCATTTGGGGATATCTTTATATCAGCACGAATCACTTTAGCCCTGCGCAATGAAGGGTGGTTTCACTAGCGTTACGCTATACGGTTTATATGTCTCGTGTTAAATTCGCCATTGATGGAAACGCTTGAGAGTAGATACCGGTCATATAAAAAAAGTTTCAGCTCCATGTATGGTATTGAATGAGAGCTGTTGCCATGTGTCGAGTTGATTTGCAACATGTCACACATCTAAATGCACAAGATAAATGAGTGTATCGTGTTTGCTCATTAATTGTTGGTTAATTTCTATGTGGATCGGTTGTTGTGTTCTTGAGATTCCATTTGGTTTTACTTACTTGTTATCAGCCTTCCTTCACAAAAAACGTCCCAAAGTGTGACCCAGTACCTTTCAAAAGAAACAAATAGGAAACAAATGCATTCATTTTTTCCTGGATATAAAGCATGAGAGATTCCGAGTTCAAATCCCATGGGTGGTACCATTTTAGTAAAGATGTTTCACTGCTCTCTCACGTTAACTGTTTCCACGCCATTAAGGATGGACTAGTAGCTTTGCTGTAGTATCGTGGAAAATTCTGCTGTATTTTTAATATAAAATCATGATTCTAACGAAAAGCCCCTTCTGAAAATGATAGTTTTGCGATCGGTTGTCTCACCCACCACTTCAGTTGTCTGCCCTGACCCGTCGCAACACTTATGACCCATTTAGCTCCTATTGCGTCCCAGATTGACAAAATTGACACCAGGGATAGGCGCCCTTACCCGCGGGCAAAATCTTTAACACCTGCTTTTCTGCCGCTCCATCTTCTCTGTCCCCCACACTCATTATGGGTTTATTGAAGTTGTTGACATCATTATGAAGTTTGAGTTAGGAAATGGGGATTGGGAGGATTGGGAAGGGAAAACAGGTGGGGGGGGGGGGGACCTGACTTATAGGGGGAAGTAAGGGGGGGGGGGGGTCTAGGTGACCTGAATATTATACTTTTGTTGTAGGATGAGTGTCTTCATCCCTTTGGGAAGACACTTCTTCATTCATAGTTTTCGTCGGTCTTGATACTTGCGTGGCACTGGATCTTTTCTGTCCGTAGCTTTAGGGAGAGATTGGGACGATAAGGGGGATTCATTTGAGGTCTTTATTTTAGGAGGTTCGCTGCCCTTGGCATTTACACCTCACTTTACTTGTTTTATTATTTCTTGTTCTGGTGGGGGGGGAGATGATATGGGTAAATTTTAATCTATTAATTTCAATTTTGCCCGGGCAGCGGCCTTTCGGCCTGCTCTTTACGATTTCCAACTGCCAAGGTATCTTTAACGTGCGCAACGTGCACACGGGCCCTCCGAATTTTTTCGTCCTTATCCGAGAAGACTAGGACGATAAGGGGGAGACATGTTGGTCCTGTATTATAGTAAACAGCTTCAGTGTGTTAACCAGACAGATAATTGGGCAATATAGTTTCAGGATCTCCAGTGATTTTTGGGGGCAATATTGTTGGTTTGCGAGGGCTTCGGCCAAGGCTATTGGCCTTAACATCGCAAATTATCCGTATGTGTTGTGTCTAATAGTGCAAAGTGCCCCCCTTCTCCTGTCCATGCACCTTTCGAGTTGTTTGCAGTTTGAGCGGCTAATTTCCTTGCACTAACGTAGCCTTGTTACGTCTTTGACGTTTCCTGCTTTCTCGCCGACCATCGATACCCTTAGTTAATCGGATACCTGTGTTGTAGTTGACATGTAGGCTTGAATCAGTACATTGCCATGGCGTCCAAAACAGTGAATGAGAAAGGTCCGCGTGTGGCATGTTACCAGTCGTGTAGTTAACTTGACGCCTCGCACTTTACCAGACCACTGCAAGAGAGGCTATTAAAGTATTGAGTAGTGGAGAATGGTTTTAGCGTCGCTGACAGACGGATGTCCCCTTGGGACCAGGCAGCCGTGAGAGAGGGGTAACGGGGCGGGCTGAGGAGGGCGAGAGACGGGACGAGGGAAAATCAATAAGAAGAAAACCTCTGTCCTCTGGCTGGGGTAGTTTTGCCGTCTGTGATAGAAACATGGAGAACTGAAAAGGCAGAACTGGGAACGATTTACATTGTTGTTGTGCCCCTTCAGTGGCTTGATCTGTCGCCAGAAAATTAACGCTGGTAATTTTGTGTGGCAGTTTTCTTGCCTTTTTTTTAATGCCTATCCATGGATAAATCAGTTGGTCAGTTTGTTTCCCTGACTGTCCCACCCCAAAACAGTGTATTGTGTCTGTCAGCCCATGAGCACTTTGTCTTTCTCTTTCAACACTTAGACTGCACAGTCCACCTCACCCCAGAAACAATAGAGTATCATTCAATATGGCCGTGTATTTAGCCCACAGATTTAGTGGACAGGCGCGGTATGTTTAAGAGCTTAAAGGGGGAGACCTGTATTACCTCAGTAGATCATGTTTCATTTCCCCTGACCGCATATTTAGGAGCTGGGCCGGCTGGTTCATGAGCTGCCTGTCACAAAGGCCAGCCGAGCCGTGTGATTGAATAAAATAATACATACATTATGAGATTAGGCCAGGGGTGGCTCACTGGAAATATATGGCGTCAGCTTCCATGCTGGAAATTACATACCAGTCTGTTGCAAAGCACATTATTTGCGGGAATGGAGTTTCAAACTCGGGGAGGGGGGGGGGTGAAATTTCTTTGACAGGCTACTGCAACATGAGTGAGGTTAGTTGCAGGGGGGGGGGGGGTAGATTTCTGTTCTGTAGTCATGCTGGTAGAGGATTTCCCACTGGTCTTGTTGTTTTTTTTTGCACTTATGCTTTCTTGTGAACCATTAAAGTCAGGATTGCACAGTTTATAATAAACCCATTCCACTTTTAGAGAAAACTAATGGAGACTTATATGGTCACTGTTTGGCAGCTCAGATATGTAAAACTGTGTGTTCAAATTATCACGTCAAGTTCAGAGACACCGATATCAAAACTGCTTGTGTAGATATGACTCATCTTTACACTGCACAAAAGATCCCGTCAAGAATGTGCAGGCAGTCATAATTATTTGCTAGACCTTGCTTTTTGAGCTGGATCATTCGTACTTTCATCATTGAATTCATTGCAGCCCAAGCAATCCCAGTGTGGCTGGAAGACATGGGATGTTATTGTTCATCTCATAAGCGTCATTGCCCCAGGCAGGAGATACATGCCTGGCCTACAGTTTCAGTTCATCTATCATAAATGTTGTTTGTGCAGACATCACAAACTGTTATGAGATCAAAGAGACAGGACAGATGTTGTTATGTTCAACATCTTTTGCATGTTACATTGATTGCTTTCAGGCTGGGTCAGCATTGATGGCTTATAGCATCTAAGTGGAATGAATGTATAATCAAATATGTTGGTGTGGGTCATGATTCAATTTTCCATGTTGTCCTGTATTGTCCTGCCCATTGATAAGGCAGGGTTTTCATGTCGTTTTTTTATTAGTATTTGTCTGTTTGCCTGCGCCCGTTCTGTTACCTTTGTATCTCAGTTTGAATGTCATATCTTATAGTTTGAATGGTGGAAATTTCTTTTCTTCACTTTTTAAAAAAATTTATTTATTTCGGTTCAAGCAATGATCGTGATTGCCACTGTGTTGTGTCATGAACATGATTGATTTCATTATATTTGTTTTGTGCTACTTCATATCAACCTCTGCGATTAAATTATTGATGTACTTCATAAGCATGGGTGCATCCTGTTCTTTGCTTTTATTGTTATTTTTTAAAATTAGAACCTTTCATGAAAGGCAATATCTCAGCCACTTTCCCATATTTTGAACAAGTTTGTGTGTGTGTGTGTGTGTGTGTGTTATTGTTTTTTCAGTAGAAAATCATTAACACTCAATTAACCATTGTATTTTATCTTGTTTTCAGTAATTCTGGCCCCTCATGGCCTGAGTGGAATGCTCACTGGTGTGACCTATCCAGACAATGATCCCACCTCCACCACTGCCAAGATGTTTGCTGACTGGGCGGGCTACTACCCCATCAAAGACTATAGCAGGGAGGAATCTGGTGCCAACAGGTTGCCTAATATGGTGGAAGTCATTGTGGGTAAGTCGTGCCTTAGAGATATTCATTTATTGTGGGACTGATATGTTGGTGGGTTCATTATATTTTCTGTTATTTTGACTGCATTTAATTGTATCGATTTCTTCCCAGTTCTTTTTTTTTTTTTTTTCCCCCATAAACCAGGAAATGAACACCCCACTTAGTCTCACTCCAGCTGTGTTACTTAAAACATTGCAGTTGAGCACTGCATATGCATGTAATAGTTGTATTTGTTACCCTGCTACAAGTGTACCTTTTTGATAAAAAATGCTCAGTTGTTTGGTGCAGTGGCTGGGATCATTTGAATGTCACGAGCACTTAACAGGATAATTGTGCACAGTGACAGTTTTTAAGCACTGTAGCTCCAAAGATGGTGGCAGTAGTGGTTACCAGGTCACAAAATAAGCAATTAGTGAGGAAAAAGATAATCTATTAGAATTAAATTTATAAACGCCTATTGCCTTTTCTGAACGGTTGTGGGTTTACATTTGAAGGCAGTTTGTTAAATTTTCTGGCATTTCAACATAACATCAGATCAGGAACTAGATGGGGGGAAATGTTTTGTAGAGTGGAAAGAACAATTTGAATCTCCATTTCTTGTGTGTTATGCATTTTTTTCCCCCCCCCGTAGGTGGCACTAGAATGCGCTATCCAACCTGTTACGTCCTGGTCTGTGACAACGAGGATCTCAATGGCAGCAACAGTGTCCTCCAACCTCTTCATCCCTCTTCATTACCAACCTCTCATGGCCGCTCCTTGACTAGATCTCTGTCTCAGTTCTCTCCTCCTGCTTCTCCTGGGGAACCTGGCCTGGGTCTGGACCATCATGGGATGAAGATAACGCCCCTGGTGGGTGCCACCCCAGGTCAGGGAGACAGCTATCCCTACATCACCCCAACAAAAGCGGAGGTTGTGGGCTACCATTTGGCAGAGAAAGTGCGACAGGATGCTTGTGTGAGCGTTGCACAAAACAAAAGGTTTGTAGATGAATAATGCAAAGCCGATGTGAGGAAAGCTTGAAACCCGTTTTACATTTTTTCTTTTGAAAAGATGCGGCAAATTTTGTGGTACACATCAAGTAGACAATTGAGCTATTCTCACAGCCAGTCTGATGTAAAAGAAAAGGAACACCTTTAAATGTGTAGCTTTTACTGATAATTAAAAAATTAAAACACAGTTACTAGTGCTCTTGCAAAGTGACATTTCTCAAAGCACGAGAAAAGTGAGCATCATAACCTGGTCATGTTATAAATACAAGACAAGATGAGACACACACACACAAACACACACAATTGGTGTGCAGAACAGACTTGCCTGCGGGAGCAGAAACTGGTAATTAATTACACAAGCATCTCTGTGGGGATGATCAACAGAACCAAATCAATAATGCTGAAATTGATTGCCCATTTCTCTGTTGTTTTCTTGTACATTTCCACTGCATCAGCACAGGGGAATGTGCTCTCGGCAGCACCATAGAGATTGCCAGTATGCTGAATTTGCAGTAATCTTCGCACTTAAACCATGCTGATACTAAACATTGGCCCATTGGAAATAAATGCATCCTGTCCATGGGCCCAACAGTATTGGCCTGATTAGGATTGGGGAAAAGGTGGAAATTTAACTGCCTGTTTAATATGTTTGCCCTGCAGAAAAGTATACTGTATAGACATCGTGAGAGCTGATTGGGGGGGGGGGGGGGGGCAATGATGTCACATCACAAAATTTAAATTACTGATGCAAGAGATAGACAGTTTTGTGCTTGTCCTGAAAAGTAACCAAAATCAGTGACTACAGTTTTGGGGAATGGTGACGGCATGTCCTCTGGCGTCCACACTTTTGTTGTGTTGTCATCCAGCAATTTCTGGATAGGAAAGTTAACTTTTTGTGTCAGTCCTTATTGTAGATCATCATAAATTCTTTGCTCATGCCACAGATTGTCAGATGTTGTGATGAATAATGATGAGCAGCAGCAATCTCAACAACAACA
>OZ007576.1:35536789-35815737 GCA_963931925.1 Onchidella celtica | reverse complement strand
GGGTATGGAACTTTGCTGATCCAGCCAGCAAGGTCAACTGTAATTGTGTCAGGTAACATCTGAGTTTATGATCATCACTCTGATTTGAATATTCTGGTAAATAGTCGATACAGGTTGAAGGAAGGTATTATATGAGCCATGCTAATTTTTCAACTTTCTGCGTGAAAATAAGGATAAAGGACAGTTTTAAGTCAGCAGTGCCGTTATTGTGCAAGAAGTGCAGATTCCCTGAAAATATTTGAATCTTAAAATGGGTGCTGTCTGCCATGCATCCTAGTTATATAAAATTATCTAATATTTTGTTACAATGGAGAGAACAGGGAAGAATTAATTTTTTTTTTATACTAGTGTGTGGAATTGAATAGACAGTATCACGGACATGAAAATGAGTAAAATTGAATAGGAATAAGGTTTTTTTGTTTTCACATTTAACTTTCCTAGCAAGCGGAATCTTTTTTTAAATGTATGCAGTTTCCTAACTATATAGTAATTGTTCTTATAAACACTATTGTTAAATCTTCCAAATTTCTGTTGGAAAGTACTCTGTTGTTAATTAATGACTGTCACAAAAGATGATGTTATGTCATGTCAATGTTGGTTCTTATCTTTACATCGGTGACTAGAGTTCGAATCTTTACAGAATTAGATTGGGAAAAATTACTTGCATAATTTTTTTATTTCTGATTTGCAGGCATCGGAAAAAGGCTCAGGGTAAAGGCGCAGTTGGCGGAAAACATGGGAAGGGTGAAAAGTTTGAGAAATTTGAGCGGCAGTTAAGTCGTCTTAGTCGAAACTCAGTCCCATTCCACAGGAGGGGGCCACAAGTAGATGATCTACTACAGTTTGATGTGGATCCAATGATGAGTCAAACTCTTCAGCAACCCAATCCTGCTTTTTGCCCCACGGGTACAACAACCATGGCCAGCAGCAGCAGTACCAGCACCACACCACAGGGCCGTAGTAGCACCCCTATGCATGACAGTGTGGTACCTATGGACACACCCAATTCAGCACCGTCCCCTCTGGACGAGCCACAACCTCCAGCTTCATCAAGCATGGATCCCACCATGCCTACATTAAGCCCACATCCGCCCAGCAAACTTTTGACTGAGGGAAGTAGTGGGAGAAGTGGGGCCGGGGCAGGGGGGGATTCTTCTCATTCAGCAGCAGTTGCAAATGGCAGTAGTACTAGTGCAGGTGTGAGTGGTGGTAGTGCTAATGCTGTGAGTGCAAATGGCAGCAATAATAATGGTAACACGAACAGTACAGGTGCTGGCAGCAATAATGGTGTATCCATAGCAGTGACTAACGGTGGTAGTAGTGTTTTAAATAGCAATGTAAATAATACAAATGCCAGTGTGAACAGTTTGGCAGATATCACAAATAAAACTGTGGAAGACCCCAGCATTACTGCAGCAGTGAAAGGTAGCACCACTGCTGCACCAGTCTCCAGCATGGCAGACTCGCAGCAATTCTCATGGAGTTCTATGACCTCAAAAACTGAAAGCATCAGTCACTGGGTGCACTCACATCAGCAGAGACTTATCAGTGACAAGCAGCATGAGCGCTTTTTTGACACAAATTTGAAAAGGCCAAGCTTGCCCACAAAAGGTTCAGACAGTGATTCAGAAAAAGGAGGAGATTCTTTGTACGATTTTGAGACTCTGAATATGTGGTAAGAACATTTTGAGAAGTGTATGTTATTTTGCTGTTATTGTTGTTGTTTTTGTCATTGTTTTGATTATTGATTGTCTTTCTGTTTCGCTGCTATCACACCCTCATCCATCTTGTTTTCATTTTCCTCACCCATCTTTTCCTTTCTCCCCCCCAATTTCTTTGGTGTGTTTTTTTTCCAGTCACATAACCTTCGCCGTATGTTGTGGGTCTAATGGAGAAGCAATTAAAAACATCTATAATTATCTTATTTCTGGGAATTTTTTCTTGAAATTCCAGGTATTCTCAATTATGTCATTGCCTATCGTCCCATAGTTTAGAATTTTTTACACATATATGTGTGCTCATCAATGCACATGCATTTTTACTATTTCTACCAGTAGGTCCCAGGATCTCACAGACAAGACACCACACTTTTAAAGAGTAATTTATTTACTCTAGGATTTTTTGTCGTACCCTTGGTCATCCATCCTGGGGTCTCAGATACACAAAGCTCCCAAAGAAGATTTTATTGCTATATCCCTACTCATATGTTTTGGGGTCTGACAGATACCATACTTTTAAAGAGAGTATCCTAATAAATTGTTCTTTAGGAGTGTGGTGTCGGTTAGACACTATGATGTAAGCCGTGCATAATTTTCAATGACATATGACAAAGGTTAAGATTTTCATCATTAGCTTGTATTTTGTCTCTACCGAATTCCTTTGCACATTTCCTTGGAGCAATAGACCCAGATCTTCTCACTTTGCAGTTTTGCAAATAGAACTCTTTAAATGAGGAATAAATCATTGTGTTTAGTTCTGGGAATTATTATTAAGCCTTTCTTCAGTGCCTCAATCAGCCAGCCAAGTTTTTAATTGATTCTTTTAAATAGAATGTCATTAATCCTTCCAGAATGTGTGAAAACGTGTTATTACAGCATGAATATAGGTCAGGCTTTGGTATGGATGAACTTTTATAATTGAGAAAATGGAGAATGGGGTTAAAAGTAAATGTCTCATGATGCATTAAGAGGTGGCATTTTATGATGAGGTGTAGGGGAAGTTATCAGTGTTTTTCAGATGGGGTGGAACCGAATCCCCCCCCCCCCCCTTTTTTTTTTTTTTTGGTCTAATTAAAATTTCATAGGTTTAATCCCTTTTTGTTTAATTTGCATTGTGGTTGTTTTGTTATTAAAATTCCCGAAATATACGCGCTTGTAGTTTAATGGCTTAGTCTAATGTGAGTCAGTGACTTGTTATGTGAATGTCCTTCCGAAGTATTTTTCAGCAATAACAGTAGAGATAGCTCTCCATAAAGAAGATCCAGGACAAATGTGATCATTTGCCGGGACCTTATTTGTTGTCGCACATCACAGTCACACACTGCATGGAATTGTTGGGAGTAGAATTTATCAACCACCTTTTTTTCATTTTCTGACCCAAGCTGCTTGTCTGGTGTTTTTGTTTGTTGTCTGGTTTGGTTTGTTTTTTTTTTGTGTTTTTGTATGTCATAAGTAATAATAGGTGAAATTAATTTACAATTCTCTGATATCTGTCACCAGGATTGACTTACCTTTAAAGAAAGGGAGGTTTGAGCCTTTGGGAGAGAGCCTTTCAGGAGCCATGATGGAACCATCATCAAGCTTTGCCTCCCATTCCCGGAATGTGTCACTGATGTCAAGTCCTTCCCCGCCTGATCCGGACCCCTACGAGTTTTCTGATGAGGCGTCAAAAGACCCCAAGACGCTCACTACTCGGTCAAGGCCCAGCAGAGATGACAGTATGGCCAGACCTTCTCCATTAGGCAAAATGGTGAGTGGAATGAAAAGGGGAATCAGAGACACGTAAATTCAACTTTTGATACTCACTCAGTACATTTTTTTTGTCTTCATTTATTTCAAATGTGCTATGTATGTGAATTTGTAACACAAAAGTAAGGAATTTAGTTTTATGAGAATGCATTTTTGAAGTTTTCTGATGTAAATGTGATTCCAGTTATTTAGTTTCATAATTATAAAAAATGCTGTCTCCCATAACTCACTCAAGGAGATTTTCAGTTTGTAATGGCAATTCAAACACCACAGTAACCGAACTGGGTTCATACAAGAAATGAAAAACTGCAAATCTCACTGACAGTCATACTTGATTTCTATTCTCATCTCCCTCATTCCAGGAGGACGATTCACGGCCATCATCAAGACAAGGCCCCACTGATATGGCTGTGAAAGAAGAAGGGGCAAATGGTGAGCAAGGTCAAAAACTCTTCTATTTCTTCTTGATGTTGTCTTTAGCTAGCTTCTTGGTGTTATTTTGTGTCAGGATATTCCCTGTCAAGGCCAGGAAACTTGCATGCTCGTTACGGTAGGAACATGATTGCCTAAGCATTACTTCCTCAAGGGCAATCAATTGTGATTGCCAGACCAAGTTGGTATGTGTTCCAGTTAATGAAATAAAGCAGTTACCTCATAATGTAATTGTACGGGTCTGGTTCTCTTCATTTGGCCTGAGAGCCACTGTGCCATCCAGCAAATTCTGCACGTTCATGAAATGCAGTTATACCTTTAAATTGTTGCAGATTAATTAGGTAATATCGGGTTATAAATCTAGTTGTGGATCAGATAAGTCTTTTTGTTTTAATTTCTGTGAACTAATGTTAGTGTTTAATACAGGCTGAAAGAAAAGCCCATAACAAACAGACATATCCCCTTATGTTGTACAGTTGTCATCACCATGAATTTGAAGTTTATCAAACTTACTAGTGGATTTTAACCAGATTTATCAGTATTATCATGCCAGGCAAGTGAGAGTTTGTTCAGGATAAATTCAGCTGCAAAATAACTTTTGTTGCCCACGTTGTTTTTTTTTTGGTTGTTTTTTGTAGGTGTCCTCATTTCAGTACGGATAATTTAGTTGAATGATTGCTTGAATTTACTGATCTTTAGAGATTACAATGTTTTACTTAAGTCTAGCATGGGTTAAATTGTTTTGTTGGCCTCCTTTATAATTCTCAGTTTTGCAAGTGTGATATATGTATTTTGTTCGTCACATATAAGAGTAAAGTATTAAAAACTTTGTCATTTTCTATTGTAAATACCATATAGAGTTAAATAGGCCCTCAAAATTGTAGATTTCATTACCAAACCTTTAGCTACACATTTATGACCAGGATTCATGGTCAGACAAGTGTTTTAAATTTGCTTTTATATAAATTGAATCATAGAATGTATACTCTCAGACTGCATTGTAGCTGACAATTGCATTTTTTATTTGAAAAGAACGTCAGTTCCGTTGAAACCAGTTCCACAAACATGATGTTAGATGTTTTTATAGTATGCTTTCATATTTTTAGAGTTTGCACCAATAAAGAACTATTTTTCATATGAAATTCTGCTCTTAATTGAGAAATGCTAAGTATAATTTTTAATGTCTTCTAAATGTTCATTTTCTACATTCATTCAGATCTGGGTCAGTTGGCATCACCACTGACACCTGGTGGCAGTTTGACAAGAGAAAGGGATATCCGTGTCATGGGAACTGATCAGGACCTCTTACAGATCTTTCAGTCAGATTCGGAAGAAGAAGATGAAGATGGCGGGGTGAGTGAATCTGATTAAAGTTTGATATATTGCAAACCTGTGTGCACTGGATTTGTGTGAAGAAAAATAAAATTATTTTTGTTTTTTAATTCAGTAGATTATTATGTACTTGAGTCAGAAAAAAATTATTACAGGGGCTCTGGAATTGTTTCCTAACTGAATCTCCCGAGAATTTGGGAACATAAATAATAATGTCCATTACCAGTGCACATTTAGTTCTGTTTTCAAATGTATGCTGGAATGTCAGCTTAAGATAATATGGGGAGTACCTGGCTCATGTGCCATTTCAGAGGCAGTTCGTGTGATTATGGGTGTAAAATTTAAAAATGAAAGTTTGATAAACCTTTTTTTTTTAATTTGCTGTGGGGGGGGGGGGGGGGGGCAGATTACAGAGCAATGGAGCAAAATGTATTTTCAAATATTTGAAAATTCGGAAAGACATGTAGTGTTGTTTTTGGTTGTTGTTTTTAATTTCTGAACATTTATGACACACTTGCAGCCTCCTGATTCTGGCATTGGCAGTAAATCAACTGATGATCTGAAACCTATAAGGATACCCAATGGTTCTCTCGGCACAATTGGTGAGTCTTGTAATAGTGAGAGTTTTAAAACACTTTATAGTTTTATTTGATAGGGTAAAGTCTCTTGCAGATGGGCAGTTAAAAACCCAGTACGAAATCTACTTGTTTCACAAGTTTTGGATGAGGCAGTCTGTGTCTGGGCCTTGAAAGGGTTCAAACATTTTTGAAATATATATACATTAAAATATATCTATATATCTTGAGCATTTGTAATAATCTTGCTTGAACCCATGGTCTTTGCAAAGATTATTACAAACGGAGTAATATAGAAAACCTGTTAATGGTTTACTGTTATTTTGGTAGGTTTTTAAGTTACCCTTTTATCCAACAGCTCCCCTGGACCTTGGTAGGATGTACCCCACCCCACCCTCACATGAAACGAACAAATCTCACTCACCGGAGACCATGACAGATGGCACCAACGAGGGTATTCTCACAGGAGGCTCCATGGTGGCCTTTCACAGTACAGTGGAGAGCACAGCCCCACCCGTTGTTGACCCCATTACCAATGTCAAGGTGACTGATTTGTTTTTCTCACTCTTTGTAAATAACATGACAAATATAATGTAAAATCAGTTGTTTTGATCAGGAATATTGGTTGTAAATCTTCATTTACTTTCCATGTTGTCTGGAGTTCTTTTTCTGTGGCAGATACACATTTCAACAAAACCCCATTCTTTCTTTAGTCAGCCAGGAGCAACATACAAGGAAGTCAATCTCAGAACTTCTTCTGACCTGAAGATTCAGCAACAAAATAATGCTATTACTACATTCTTTGTGTAGGTTTGTAAATTTAACATATGAAATTAATACTAGAGTGTGACTGTTAAAATGCTCATGAATCTCATTTTTTCATTTTTCTTGAAATAACTGGGACATTGAAAGATAGTGTATTACAGTATCATGTTTCTCTTTTATCTCCTTCCTAGTGTGATGTGTTTTTACAACCCACCATGGCAGAGAGTGTGGGTGCCACCAAATACTCAGCTGTGGACCTGCCTAGTGGCCGTTGCTCACCACTGCCAACTGTGCAAGAATACAAGCCTAACTGGAACTTTGCAATGCCTCTCATGGATACCCAGCATGCCCATCGAACGTAAGCTGCGCTGCTTCCCATTTGTGTGAAAATGAAATGTTGATGTGGGAATTATTTAATATCAGAGAATCATCATGATAGTTAGAACCTGCCACTGGCAGTAATTACAGAACATGCAAATACACAGTTTGTGCATTGGGCATGCTATATGAAAATGCTGAACCATACGCATTCTGAGTATATTGATTTGTGGTTATACGGTTTAGTGTACTGTTTGGTAAACATTGTCATTGTCTTGATGAAAACACTGGTTCAACTTAATTCCACAACATGTCTTTTAAATAAGTATTTCACATTTAAATGTGTCCAAATTTTATAGCTGTATTTTATATTAAGGCTTGAATGTTATGTCCTTCAGGAACTACATCAACCTTCCTAGTGTGGAAAATATCTCATCAATACGAACAGTAGGCTCGGGTGCAGGCATTGATGCAAGCCCTGCTATTTACAGCAACAGTCAGCAGCGGACACCCCTCAGCTACGAATTGACCTCACCTGCGTCAAACTCTTCTTCCTACCTCAATAAAACCAACAATTCCATAGACAATCATGGCACAAATAGTCAGTTACCTGAGGTAAGATGTCATGGGGGGGGGGGGGGGGGGGGGGAAGAAATCCGTAATCTTTTTTTTTTGTTGTTGTTTTTTTTTAACTTTATGGATGATTATGGTAAGAAAATGATGTCTCTCTGTTTCCATTCTCTTTGCCATTCATATTGGAGAGACATTCTCAATCTTTTTGTAGACATGGATGGGGAGAATGCAGGGAGAAGAAAGAGAGAAACAGAAGCAGGAACAAGTCAGTTCAGAAGTCATTTATGATAGTATTGGGACTTACAACTAAACCATACAATAACTTCCCTAGGAAACTAGCATGTGAGCATGGCATTATGTGTGATTTTGTGTCTTTGATGTTTTGAGAAGAGGCTGATCATTGAAAATGATATTCATCATTTGTTCTCTTGTTTTCTGTTCACAGGCCAACAGTTTATTATTGAATGTGTTATTATGTGACTCTATTCTGAACCTCTTCAAAGATCACAATTTTGACAGTTGTACCATCTGTGTGTGCAATGCAGACATCAATGGTGAGTTTAAGTGTTAATTTTCTTGTAGATTTTATTTATTCAGTTTTATTTTTGCCCTGATTCTTTGGGGGAAAAGTCATTAAGATAGATAAAAACCCAGTATAAGGTCCATCTGGATTCTTAATTGTGTTTAAGAATGCATAAACTAACTTTACTGTGAAGTATATATATAGTTATCATAACTCTTTTCTCTATACTTTCTATCTAACATGGAATCAGTCTTGAGGTTTGACACCCATATGAAAGATATAGTTTGTGTGTTACAGTCCAAACCACTTATCTCGACATGGCTTTTCTCAACGTTCTGGGCAACTCGACATAATTTTTAGGTCCCAACCTGTTCCTTCTTTAAAGATACTAAATATTTCCCCATAACTCGACGTGTTATTCCATTCTTTCCTCTTATGTCGACATATTTCACCTCGACTAGAGCACAAGTGCACTAGATCTACTACTGTGCTGCCGTAAATGCCCACGCAACTCCCTGCATATAAGATCTCTTTATTTCTTTTTTGCAGTGTTAGGGGTGAGAGTGGGGGTGTGTAGACACGGAGGACGACCCTTGGCATCAGTAACGCGAGTGTGGAGTATGCATAGGCGCGGGGCAGTAAAAGTACAGAGTACTACAGACTTTTTTTTTTTGGTCAAAAAACACTTATGGGCCTTTGATACTAGGCCTTGACCTAGATCTCTTGGTTAACAGCTGTGCTGTGTGTGTATCGGTATCATCACTCTTCCTCTAAAGAAACAGCCATGTCGAGGTTAAAAGAAATAGTAAAACAGCATTTCGCCGATATCGGGAAATCTTTGCCACGCAACGCTGCACAACCATGATATAATATTGATATTGAAGGAACTGGTGACTGATAGTGTGCCGATAATTAAAAGAAAAGGGGACATAATTGCGTTATTTATTGGAGATTTCCCATAATGGTGATGTTTGATCTCTCTTCTTCACCCCCTCTTCCACACCTAATCTGCTATTTCTACTTTCTCTTTACTCGACGCTAGTCAGACAGTCCCGCTGATGTCGAGATATTAAGATTGCACTGTAGTTAAGATCTGCAGGAATTATATAGAAGAGGAAGTAGGAGAATTATATTTTCGGAAGCTGCGTAAAATGTTTTATCTGTTAAAATCTTTAAAAGGGGGATACTTTTTATCAGATCGGTGAGAGTGGTTTATGAGAGAATTTTTAAGTATGTTTATGTGATGAATGGAAAGCTGGCTATAGATTGATTTTGATTTAACTCATGCATTTTATGTTTTTTCTTGGTAACAGGCAGTGACGTCAGTGTATATCTTCCTGGCACCAGTGAAGGGTCTTCATCAGGTTTTAAATGCAGTTGTGCATTCAGTGCAACTGTCAATCGCAGGTTTGGTTATGACTCAGGCCTGTTTTATGAGGATGAGGTGGAGATCACTGGCCTACGACATGACCGATATGATCATCGCAAATCTCCACTGGTGCAGCTGGAACTGCCCAAAAACAATGGCGATGGATCTCAATCAACACAAGATATTTCACCTCAGGTAGGAAACATACTGTATGTCCCTATATTTAAGAATCATATCCAATTTTTTTATGAAGCAGTATTTAGTTTTAAATATGAACATAAAAATAAATGATGTGAAACTCATCCTTCAATTTATCATGTTTCCATAAATAGGACAAAGAAATTTTACACTTGTAATAAAGATTCATTTTCAGGTTTCAAGACCATTTTACAGATATCTTCAATATTCAAGACAAATAATGGTGATGTAATTGCGAATGGAAGTATGGATAGGAAATACAAAATCATGTCGTTTGTAGTAGAAATGATATGGGCACATTCTTGTGTTTCCAGAAGCCAACCCATTCATTTCTTCTAATTTACAGATCATGAATCAACTTCTCGGCCAGTATGCCACCCCCTTCTTGTCATGTATAGGCAGCCACCACATCAACCTTCTTCAGATGTCATCAGATATGTCATACCAGCCCACCTGTGTTGATCTTTTACAAATACGAGGTACTGGCTGCAGAGTTTACACAAGATTTTTTTTTTCTTCTCTCAGACAGAAGTCATTTGCTTCATGAGTATGAATATACTGTCCCAACCTCAGTGTTATATGTTGTATCCTATAGTGTCACGTTTTAAATTTGCTACAGTGACTTATTTACATTATTGGCAACCTTGTCTTGTGTTTGCAAGTTTTTAGTTTTTGATGAGAAGTGCTGTTAAAAGTCATGACGAGACTCCTGAACACAGTTTCAAAACCTTTGAAAAGTTCTTTGCAGTTAATGGTTCAACACAGATAATCAGGTTAGTCATCGATTTGAAGAGAAAGGGAATCTCAGACCCTTTTTGTTCTCGAGTTGGTGATATCCAATTGTTCTGTCCACTCCGGTAGATGCCAATGATGTTGTATGTCAAGCCCTGGAAGTGGCCAGGCAGGCCATGGACCATTGCCTCTCCAACAGATTTGATGACCACTTACTCAAAACAAACTGTATGCACAAGTGGCCTTACCTTAGAGGTATGTATAAACTCAATTTTATTCATCGAGCATAAGAGATGAACAAATCATAAAAGCACATTTTATAGGAATATTGATGAAAATTGTTAGCTGATGTGCAAACAGTAAGAAGTTGTAAAGCCTGATGGTCATTTTGACTGAAGCACAAATTGTTTTGTTGTTTTGTTTTCAGCTTTGTTTGATGGTTTTGAAAGATTTACCTAGAAACAGATTAATAAATGCAAAGTTGGGAGCTGATTTACCTTTGTGTGTGTACACTCGGTTTTGATGTGAATTTGGACTTGGTATATCAGTAGTTTCTATGATTTATTTTGTTCACAGGACCTGGCTGTGTACCCAGTAACCCACAAGACATGATTCAGTGTCTCAGGTCACTTCATCCCATCCTCCAAATCGCCATTCAAAACAAAAGAGTCACCAGGTCATGGGAAAACACATACAAGCTGCAGGGCCCTATCAGCTGGAAAGATTTCCATGAATTGGCTGGTAGAGGTGCGTGACTGTAGCAAAGCAGTTGTCAATATTCTCTGAACCTCAAAGCAATGGAACAAATCCAGTTTCTATCATTCCCCTAGTTACTTTATTATTTTCACAGTTCTGTGGTTTTGGTGTTTTTTTTTGGTTTTTCTTTTAGTGCTCCCAAATTTTTAAAAATGTAGTTGATATTGAACTTCCAAATAACAGCTGCTGAAGACCAAACCTGCAGTTTTCTTACCAAATAGTTTTCTTGACACATGAAGATTGTCAGGAATTACACATTTTACTATAGTTTGTGGGGAGGGGGGGGGGGGGAAGAAGACAAGTGTGAAGGGTCCATGATAATGGACTTTATACTGTCTGTGAAAAGATAAGTGTATTGTGAAATAAGGAAATGTTTTTATGGCCTGGACCCTCACATAAGTTTATAATCCTTTCATTTTTTTTTTTCCCCCCCAGGAACTGAGGAAAACCATGAACCTCAACCCATTCCACAGCTCTTGGTTGGTCATGATAGAGATTGGCTATCAGTGTCACCATACAGTATACGCTTCTGGGTAAGATTTTGCTGTTAATCCTCTGGAGCCTGTAGTACAATTCAGGAAATACTATTCAAGGAAGGGAAAGTAGGAAGAGAGGATGTGCAGGTTTATTCCTTGCAATGGAGGGTACTTCATCTAGTTTTGTAGTGAGGCTGCCACAGGAGATGCCTGTTATCATGTAATTTCTGAGGATTAGCCCTGATGTAAATGTTAGTACAATGAAATGCTCTAATTACAGTTTACACTGGTCAGTATCATTATCTATGGTCAGGAGGATTATAATTCCCTGCCTCCGTTTTCAGGACAAACAATTTTTGGAGCCCTATGGAAAGATGCGGAATATTCTGTATGTGGTCGTAGCCCCAGACAATGAATTCGTCCTCCAGAATGTTGTGTCCTTTTTCAAAGACTTGAGCACTGTGTATGAAATGTGTCGACTCGGGCGTCACTGTGCCATCACAAAGCTTCGAGATGGTGTCCTACGTGTTGGAAAACAAGTGGCAGCAAAGCTCATGAATGAGCCTGTAGATGATTGGTTTAATTTATTAGGTGAGTTGGCTGTTAAACTTTTATTTTACAGGGGAATATGGATGTTGATGTACTTAACAATAATATCATCTCTGCTCAACAATAATGGTATATATCAGACTTATGTCAAAAGGCAGCAGACAGGTCATTGCATTCCTGAGCATGAGGGCTATGAGATAATATTATGGAAAAATGAATCATCCAAAAGAATCATTATGTCGTAAGTCACCAAATGACAGGAAAAAAAACACTAACAGCGTTTTCTTAGTGTCTCAAAAGTCCATTAGTGTAGAGCAGTGACGATGTAAAGCTGTGCGGGAATCTCTGGCATATTGATTCTGTGGAAGAAGGACAGATATGATTCACTAGGTGTAAATTTTTATTTTTTTTTAAATGTGCTGTCCATGGAGTAAAATCCTGTTGAATAGCGATCAGTGTCTGACTGCGGGAAATTTTTTTTTTCCAGGTGATTCCAGTATGGCATCCAAACTGAAGTTGTACGCACAAGTCTGTAAGCACAATCTTGGTAAGTTTTGCTATGTCAATATTTGTAGTCAAATTTATAGGCTCTGTTTGATTCTTTGAGCAATCTTCCAGTCCTGCCCTTTCTGTACATCTACCACTTTGTAATTATTTATATTACTGAAAATGATCTTGTCAACTTTTATCTACTCTGCTGCTCATTTTGAAAGTTTGTAGTTTGTAATGAAAATTTGTGAGACTTTTCATTTGAAAGTTAAGTCATCCTACCTTTGTCTGTTTAGAAGTGGTGAAGAAAGTTCTTTTGAATGTCAATCATTTCACATTTACATGTACCACTCCGCTGCTTATTTTTATAAAAATAAGGTGTGAGAAAGTTGTTATTTGAAAATCAATTACTTTCTATACCTGTCTAGCTAGGAGGTGAAAAAGGCCCTTTTGATAAAAACCAATTTATGTAATTTCATATTCGTCAGCAGTTTTAAAGGTGTTACAAAAGATTTCTAAAGCTTTTGTTCAGTGTTTAGGTAGTTTTACTTTGTTTCAGTCCTCCCAATCCTGAGCAGCAGCTTTCACAAGCTTGTTTATTTGACCTCTTACTACCCACTCTTATTTCATCAACTTCAGCCCACTTGTATGGAGGTGTATGACATCGTTATGTACTTTTTAACATCAATGTTTTCACATTGTTGTCTTTTTCACCAGCTCCAATCTTGTGTGAACCAAATCTGGACAAGTCTGTCTTTGACCAAGGCTCCAGCAGCTCACACAAGGCCCAGTTCAAGATGCCTGAGCCTGCAGCTAACTCCGCAAGACCAGCCACCCCTGACAGCCAGGCCAATGCAAACTCATCACAAACAGGTACTCAGACTCCAGTCTTACAGGCAGGGGGAGGTGGGTGCATGGATGTAACTGCTTCTTGTGGCAAAGACTGAGGAAAATTCTGGAGTATTCCTAAATATCAAATAATATTTTTATAGCACTTTTTCATTTATAGCTAATTTTCTGTTGTATAATTAAGTCATCAGTGGCATTTATATTAGCAGGAATTCTGATATTGAATAAAAGCAGCAGCATCCACTTTGCAAAACTCTTCCTGTTTTTAGGATATCAGGGGAGACCAATGGAAAGTAGTAGTGTGGTTTTATCCCCATTAATCATTTCTGTATGAAATGTTATTGTAAGCAGAAAGGCACTTGCCTTTGCTGACGTTTGGTGCATCTTTGCTGGCACATCTGTTTCTCTTCCTGCAGTAGACTGGAAGCAAATTCTGAAAATTAATGTGCCACATTCCTGACAAAATATTCTCAAGAAACATACAAATGAAAGTTAGCAGAAGTTCAGCAATATTAGAGAACTGAGAAATGTGAAAATGCAGAAATTGGGTGTTAAAAATTCAGGAACTTTATTTGATAAAAACCTTTACAAATATTACACTTAATTTCAGATTCCTAATTGCTTGTCTGAAGAATAGCATATTTGTATCTACTTGCAGATGGTAGCCAGTCTGATGGCAGCTCTCAGCAGAAGGAGGGTGGCCATGAGGGTGAGAGTAGTACCGATGAAAACAACCCTGATGCCCCTGGTATAGTGGTGTACTTGGTGGACCCATTCTCTTATGGTCAGGAGGGAGAAGCCATTTCACGACTAGCCATGGTGGGCCTGCTAAAATGTTACCAGCAGATGTCCCTGCCAGATCACCTGGCCAACAATTTGAGCTTGCAGGTTAGTTGATTCCATATTTCCTTCCAAGAGGTCTTTATTTTCCTCAAGAAGAATGCCTGAGATTTATAGATACAATGTATCATGACTCAAGGTCTATTGCAGAATTTCATGGTTTTCATAGTTTCTGGAGCTCGCTCCATGTCAGTATAAGAATGTACAAATTCATTTATACAGTATATATGCACTTATATATTTGTGTATGTAAGCCTATACTGATGAGCCGCATTTTATTGCACAAAGTTCGGATAGAATTGGTTTTAGAATTTTTCATATTGATCCATGACATGTATGTACAAAATTTACCCATACCCACTGTTTTTTCTCTACAGCTGGTTCCTCTACGCACCATCTTGGAGCACAAAGAAAGTTCTACCCGATTACAGAATTTGAAGTCCATTGCCTTCTCTGTATTTACCTCTTGCAAATGGAATCTCAGTCACAGCATCATGGGTAGATCACTGACAGGCTTTGGTCCGGCAGCTGCTGCTGAGCAGTTCTTGAGGAGAAAAGAGGTATAAAATTTTCATATTTTTAAGCAAAGGCATTGATCTTACCTTGTAAGATACCACATCAAAAATATAGACTTAAATACATCGTAGGATGAGAAAAACCACACCAATCATTGTATAATTACAGTTTATTGCATTTTCATAAAGAAAAGAAGCAGTGATGTACAATGTACTGTTTTGGCCTGCAAGTGACACTGAAACAGAAAAAACAAACAACTCAATCAGATGACTTGCCTTTGTGAAAGCCCCATTCATTTACAACAGAAATACCTTTCAGTTGTTTTGATTTGGAGATTGGTGTGTAGAAACAGCACCTGAAAAATGCATATCCTCATAACTGCCCACTTTCAGGAATAACATTTTCTAAGGTGCACTTTGTTTCAAGGAATATTGTATAAACTGAAAGCGTCAAAACCAGCTGGTATTACTCTGTTTTTCTTCATTGTCTTTCAGCAAACTGAGAATGTAAAACTGTACAGTCCACCTTTTGTACTGGCATCCACCAAAAATAAGCAGAACCAGATAATGGAAGCCAAAACTGACCAACAGACCATTATATTCTGTGGCTATTGTCTGTCAGAGGACCAGAGGTGGCTATTGGCTGTGTGCACTGATGAGAAGGGAGAGATGATGGAACACTGCACTATCAACATTGAAATACCAAATAGGTGAGTAATGGAACCATTGTAAATGATTTTTTTTTTGTCCAAAGAATCTTACATGGAGAGGGTTTGACTAAGACATGCGTTATGATTTATGGTTTGATGTATTTCTTCAGGAATTATTATTTTGCAGTATTTTCACATTTTATTTGCAGCTCACCCTGGTCAGAAATGATGAGACTAAAAAAAAGATGTAACTAGATAAAGAGTTCTTTAAAATGCTAAATTTCAGGTTCCTCTAAGTTAACGGTAACGTTTTGAAAGTGCCCACCATTCCTCTCTCTGTTTTGAAATTACACACTGTATGTTTAGATAAAATGAGTTACCATGAGACTTTAGATTTTGCCAGTGAAATATGTAGTACGTGGAGGTGAGTAATGTTTTGATTTCAGTTTGAAACTGCGCCACACTCAGATCCAGGTAAAATAGGTTTCTAGTTGACAGAAATGCTTGGTTTTCTCTTTGCAAAAATGCAAACAACATTTTTACTAATTGCCAGTCATGCTCAGGAAAAAGGTATGAAGTTACCTGTGAATCATCTTTAACAGTCATATTGTTATCCACTGTCATCCTTGTTCAGGAATCGGAGGAAAAAGGCATCAGCAAGAAGACCAGGTCTCCAGAAGTTATGGGACTTCATTCTTGGGGTGGTATCAATGACATGCAGCCCTAGTCGTCTTGTAATTGGTCGCTTTGGACGTATGGGACATGGAGAATTGAAAGGTAAATTTGAGCAATCAGTAGCAGGGCTCCTATCATAAACATTGTATTTTCAGACATCAGAAGTTATTAGTCATAGGATCTTGTGACCGTTGTGTCGTGTTGATGAGCTTTCTCATAATTGAGACTCAAAGAGTTTCAAGAATTTGCTGTGGACGGAATCCATAGTGGATGTTGTACTGATGTATTTGAGATTCTTAAAACTTGTATATCATTGATTTAGGAAAAATATAAGAAGTGCATTTGATTTTTAAAGGTTGGTCGGGCTTGCTCAGCAAGAAGAACCTGCAGAGTGCATCTCGGAAGCTGAAGGAAATGTGTGGTCAGTGCTCTGTGATGGGACCCTCTGAGGTGCCCTGTGTGCTCAGTGTCTGCCTGACCTCTATGGAAACACATCCAAGCTTTCAGGTACAGGGGAAATCTCTAGTGTTGAAGTTCATAATACTGATAATTAATCAGCATTATATGTTAGATCAGATGTTTGGAGTATAACGAGTGTAAAGGGCAAATTCAACCTATTTTTAATCAGTCTTAAAATTAAGGAAAATGATTCGATACATTTCTGCTGATAAAAGTAGTTAAAGTATTTATTACTGGTCATTTTTTTGTTAATTTAAATTTCTCTTTTGTGCAGAAGTCTTGGCTATTCACTAAAAATTAACAATTTCTGAAGTTTCAAACTTGATTGGTTGAAAAAGAGAATTAGTCACAAGGTGAATATAATTTTTCTGTAAAAGAAGAACTGGCTGTAATCTATACTAATAAAAGTGAAACCTTACAATTGCAGCGCACCTTTCGCTACTCCTCTGTTAATGCTGATTCGGTGGCCCTCAGATTTTATACAGCGCTTAGTAAAGACTATCGTCGTGTCGCCGGCACAGAAAATACAAAAATAATTAATAACTCGCAGAATGTTTATATTAGTTTCTAGGTTGCGACACATTGGCGTTCGGTCTATTTTTTTGGCAAATGTACGTAATTGAGATTGGTTCCGGTATCTGTATCACACTCACAAAACAACTTCCGGTTAGGACTGGTCTGAATGATGAGATTGAGGATTAGACTATCAAGTATGAAACTTTGTGTGTTCTCAATGTGCCTAGACTAGGAAAAAGAAAGGGTCTGGAATTGGGAGATTGACGCTGCAGGACCAAAAGTACAGGTTTGTGTTTTCAATATGCCTAGGAAAATATTATAATTATTTCTTTTCCATTAATACATGGCGTTATCACTTCCTGCGATGTGCAAACAAACTAACCCGTGAGCAAATCATAGCCATTTGACGGATGCTGGCGGGACGCGCAGGACGTCAACGCGCAAAGGGAGAGTAGTAAAACGTATCTAAAACACAAACAAACAAAGAAATAAAATAAAGCTAAAGGAACAGGCAAAATGAAGCAGGTTCGTAATAATCACCCAGAACTGAAACTAATAAATTTATTTATCCTGGGCAGGGCCGAGAACTCAGCTAGTAAACAATAAAGAAAAAATTATTTCATTTTACGCTCATGCTGCGAGAGGCGTCGAAATTTGGCATCGACTTTCCAGGCATTCATTCTGCACGGGTGCACCAAAACGACAAGGTCAAGCTGAGCGCACAAGCCATACTTTCACGAGTCGGGTCACTGTCCTCTTTGAGATGTAACTACCTTCTTGTAGCTCACTGTTCCTCTTCTAAATCAAAAGCATTGTGACGAGGACATGTTAACCAGTGAACCACTGGTCGGAATCACAAAGACTTGGCTTTAAAAGGCTCTCCCCACGCTATCAAAAAGTGTAACATCGACATTCGAACTGTTGCTCAACAATTTTGCAATATTGTCTCATTTTCTCACAAGCTGACCATCATCTAGAGTTGTCTGTATCTAAGAACCAATCAGAAACAAGCAAGCTCTGAAATGACCTTTGCCCCAAATGCCCACATTGGTTCTTTAGTAGGTGTTAATCAGGATGAAACCATTGGGGGGGGGGGGGGGGGTGGCTAGTTATCATGCTTCGTTCTCAGGAAAATTACAGCTGTCAGTTTGGTATCACAAGTCAGATCATTGGTTAGAGACTGACAGGCTAAGGTTTTGCTGGTTAAAATTCATTATCAAGCGTGATAAGGCATAGCAGCAAATGTTTTCATACCGGCCAAATAGTTAATACAAACCAAACCACGTAGACAGCGGTAGTGTGGTCATTGTACATCGGCAAGGGTCAATGCGACCCAGATAAGATTCCTCGTGAGTGAGGTCACTCACCAGACAGTGGGCTGTAAGCCGTAGCGTGCAGGATGTGGGTTGAAGACTAAATTTTTCTCACCCTCAATATGGGGATGGAAATCTGATTTTTACCCTTCAATTATACTGTTTTTGTATAGGTGGTTGTAGATGCTCTCAAGCAAGAAGAGAAAGTCAGCAGCAGCATACCGCTACAGACACCGCGAGATGCCAGTTGTACACACATTCTTGTCTTTCCTACATCAGCAACTGCTCAGGTAAGATTGTGCATTTGCAATTTTGTGAGAATATTTACTCATACATAGCCTTTGAACAACTTTACAGTTTCTTTGAATGTCATCATATTAACATTTTCATACTTCAAGAAGTCCCCATATTGCTCAGGGCTGCAAGATTTCCATGAATTTGAGTAATTCCATGGTTTTTGCCATTTCTGAGACTCACTTAGCCTCCACACCTGCCTTCTGCTGTGGCAGGGTTGTGCTTACTCAGCAGAAGCTGGCCACTCCTTGCTTTGCAGCATCAACTCTGAATGTGGTTCGGATTTGAGATCAATGGTACCTGTAACTTGCAGCCCAGATTGCTAAGAAATGTAAATCTCATGCTGATATAATGATATTAAAGATGTTTTATATGCATATAAGTTTGTGCACTATACCTGTGTTATCTCCAGGTGAATGCCAACCCGCTTCAGCAAGATCCACAGAATGACTTCACCTCCCATCTAGAGTTGGATGATGTCTTCTCTGACATCAACCAGATGGGAGAAGACATTGGCTTTTTGGACATCTTCGGGGACAACTTTGATGCGCCTACTACCTCACCCCCAGGCTCTCCCACTGGCAATACCAACAGACAAAATTCACGCACCAATGGACCATCAGCAGTGAGTACCTTTTGCATGGATTCTTAGCCTGTACAAGCTTGACATGAGCAATGTGACACAGAACACGATTGTATAGGGAGGTCATGTGTTGTGGACAGGGTTAGTTGGTTTGTTTTATGGTTATTGTATTTTTGGCCAAGAGAAAATATGGGATGTCAGGATTTGGCAATCTGAAAGTAAGAAGGGTCAAGAAAAATCCATACTATGCAAACTTTCTAAATATATAAAATCGTTGGAGTTTTGCCTTAAAATACTCTAAAACAAAAAAAAAAAAAAAGGTCTTTCTGCTTTCTGTGACGTGACTGTCCCACAATGACAGTAAGGTTATTACAAATTTGCGTTGTGCCTATCAAGAAATGGCAAAGGGAGAATACACTACAAACTGAGAGCAAATTAATGACATCTGTCTGCATGTTGTCGGAATATAGCATAAATATGTTGTTCTCCATTCACACTCTACTGGTTACAGAGAGAATTGCAAGGTTTATGTATGATTTCTGTGTTTACCACTTTATTTAATTTCTTCACATCACAGAGTATGGCAGAGAATGTGTCGGATCCACAAGATGACTTCAATCTGCTGCAGCAACCTTTGGCCATGGGGTACTACATCTCCACAGCTCCACCTGGACCTTTGCCCAAATGGTTTTGGTCAGCCTGCCCAGAAAATGAATTCGTTAGCCCACATGTTTTTAAGGTGAGCTCTATTTATAAATGCTTAAAGAAATGTGAAGAAAAAAATGCCTTCAAGTCGTCTAGCTGTGAGTCAGGATCATCAGATTTTGTAAATGTGAAATTACTTTATGCATTTGTCATAGAGAGTATATCAGTGCAGATCTGATATCTGGACTTTTTTTTTTTTTTTATGACCACATTAATCCAACAGTGTATTGAAAGACTCTGTATTCTATTCTGCTCTAATGTGTACCATAATCTCTTCCTGCACAAGATTTTGGGAAAAGGCATAAGTTTAAGAGATCAGTTTTCCAAGCTCATGATTAAACCAGAGTTTCATCTCAGTTTGGCATGCTGCTGTTCAGGCATGTTTTTTTTTGTCTTGGTCAGTGTTGACCAAATTTTTCTTTGCTTACTGTAAGCTGAAGACAGTAGAAAAATTGTCTCTGCAGGGGAATATTGATTGTTGGAGATTAGAAAGGATCGGTTTGTAGACAGTGAAAGCTATGAAATCAAGCTACAAGAAACAATTCATTGCATGGCATGTCATTGTGCAAAACTGCCTTAGGACAGTGACAAAATCATTACAAACATAAGTCTATGAGTGGAACATTGTAAGGCTCTGAATGTGGCACTGGTAGTGATATCCTACCATAGACAAGCATCTTTCTTTCTTGTTCTTTTTTGCTGGGATAGAGTATCAACCTAATGCCTTTTACTGATGATATCCTCCTGTGCTGCTTTTAACTGGAGATCTTGTTGTATAAGAATTGTTGACTAGTGGCTTATGTATATGATTATACATTTTGTACCTTGTATATGCGCAGAATTGATGTACATTTGGGCACTGAGTGGGTTATGATAACTGTGTGTTTACAATAGAAAAACACGGCTAAAATATCACATTTGATATTTGTCCCATTTAGTCTGCCCTGCATATCCATGAATCTTCACGCCATGATGACTTCCTGCACAAAACAGACAACAGAAGTAAACCTCATGCTCTGGATTCTCATATGACATGTGATGTGCTACGGTAAGACACTTGAAAGGCTTCCTAGTTTAACTGTGGTCACATTGTTGGAGCATTAGCTGTTACCATTTTCATTGTTGAAGGAGTCACTTATTCGACCACATGAAATGCAGAATGTAGCGTTACTGAAGACATGAAAATATTCTGTATTTGAACACACAGTAAATACTTGTTCATATTCAGAGCAAGGTTTTTAATATGATGATAGCAATTTGTACACCTTACTTTGGTTAGGGTGATGCAAGTATAAAAAAAAAAAAACTTTCAAAGGGGTTATAAAGCACTGCAGCTTGAGATCATTTACTTTGACAGTAAAGTTCTTTAGTCAGCTTCCTGTTTAAACACAGTGAACTGATATGTCAGAGATTTTTCATCTTACTAATCTTGACTGTCAGTGGCTCACAGTTTACACATGTAATTTATTTTGTCTGCATTTCAGCATATTTCCAGTGTTATTGTCTTGAACTGAAATGTCATTTCCTAGTATTTTTTTTCCCTTCACTTTTGTAGGTACGTGCTGGAGAATTACAACTCTCTGTCCTGGTTGACCTTCAGTCCAGTGCTCAACGACCGCCTTTCTTGCCTGCCAGTTCATTTTGTGGTGCTTATGCAGCTTTACCATGCTCTCCACACATTTGTCTAGAAGCAGTAACGAAAAATGTACCATGAGCTACCCTCTTGCGCAAAGCTGATGAGAGAGATTTATGCATTTCACCACAGACATTAAGACTGAATGCCACACATCGGGCAAGGGCTCACATGGCTCAATTCCGATAGCATATATGGATGATTTCATATCCTGGCCACATAGGTGAAGAGATATTATTTGAAGATGCTGTCTTTGTTCATCATATATGCTAGAAAACAGAGTTGTTGTCTTTTCCTTACTGACTGAATTTTTGAGACTATCCCAACAAACAGTAGTTTCAGAATATTTTAGGAAATCCGAAAAGAAGTTATTATGAAACTCTGAATGTATGCATTGAATAAATTGCATTTTAAATGTGCAGCATCGGATTGTAAATTTAAAGAAAATAAACGGAAAGTTTGATGTGGGGAGATATTATTGAAGCATCTTAAAATCTGTGTGGGGTTTGTGTTGGCGAACTATCTGTTTCTGGAAATGTCAGCAGATTGGTGATCATTCTTGAATTCGACATGCCTTGTGTTAATCATGTATGTGGAAAGACATGTACAGCATTGCATAGCAGTAGAATTGATACACAGATCATTTCCTTGATGTGACATTCAGCAAGAAATGCCCACATTTGTCATTGGCATCACATGAAGCCTAGGCTGTGTTATTTTGGCACTAGTCTTATAAATATGCTGATATGTATACAGTAATTTCCAGAAAACTGTAACAGCTGACTGAATTTGTATTTCCTTGGTTGTGAGTCTTGGAAGAAATTCCCTATTCATCATATATAAAATTTAATGACTTTGGCAGCATTTAAGATTCATTTGAGATCAATTTTAAATAAATCTTGGGTGCATCAACTGTTGAAGCATTCAGAGAACATTGAAACTTAATTACATGTGCCACTGGTCACATTGTTCAAGAGTCAAAACTACTGTGAATAATGATCCATATATAACTATACAGATGAGATGCTGATCATCCAAAACTGTTGATTATTTGTATTATGGATGCTTTGTTTGCCATAAATATTATTTACCTGAAGTGCGAGGGGAGGAGATTGGTACTGGACTGCTTGAATAGCTCATAAATTCATCTAGTCGGTAATCATGGGTATCCTGGACCAGGGGAAACTTTTGTGTGTACACTTTGACATCCATTAGTCTGCATTTCTTTCTCTCCATTGATTCACATTCTTATCCAGCACTATCACATTGTAAAGTATGTACAGTTCATATACAACATGCATCATACACTTTTCATGACACAACCTACTCAGACACAAGAGCTTAATGGTGCATGGTCATGCCTTACTTATGTCATAAGTTTGAAAGCAGATTATGTCCATTTCCCCCTTTTGAGTTTAAAGATTAATTGTTTGAACAATAGTTGTTACCTTTGCAAGCTGGCAGTGCCCTCCACTGTTTTATTTTACATGTAATTATAGGATCTTCAAAGCAGACGTATGTCACAAAAGCATTGCTATCTATCTGGAATATTTCCTGCAGCAAGGGAGACAGGTGTTTGAAGATTTACTTAGTGACACAAAAACATGTATTTGATAGTGCACTTAGGATTAATTCAGTTTTCCCCTCTGCTGTATTGTGAAAGATTGAACTTTGTTACGAAAAAGTCTCATGCAAAACTGCATTTATAACTGTGATATTAACATCGCTATTAGCTTAATACTAATACTGGAGGTTTCCATTTCTTTGATACCTTTATCTGGCTAAAGATAATTTCAGTCTCATTGTCACATAATTTCAGTCTTTCATATGTGATATATCCACATATAACATGTTAGCATGAGCAAATTCAGTTTCTCCCAGTTTTGTCATTAAATTAGAGATTGGGGTTTTTTTTTGTTTTGTTTGTTTTTTTTAATTTAGTCTTAGTATTTTTATCAATTTCTCACCAGAAATTTGCATGCATAATTCAAGCTACAGAAACTTTTAGTCAGTTAAACTTTTGTATGAAGATATTGGTTTCATATTGACTTGTATATTATGTTTGAAGGAGATTCACTGGCTTCTGTACAATTTATTTTCCCATAGTGCTCTGTGAGTCAGTTTTCCCCAGTGATACTTGGCTACCCATTTTGATAGTTTCTGACAAAAGATGCCTCTTAAGCAGCATCCTGTCTTTTTTGTGAGCCTTTTCTTGAGCTGAAATAATTCAGTGGATTATTGACTTGAAATAATGGTAAAAACGTTCAGCTTGTGAAGTGTAGAAGTCTGGTCACTAATTGCGAGAAATCTGTTTTGTCATTTACGTATTTTTTTAATTCAGTTCTTTAATTAATGACATTTTAAAAGGATTTGTTTTCAGAAATGTCAGTCTCCATGAGCAAATCTATACAGTTTTGGGAAAATGAATCGGACCTGATCGTTAAAAAAAAATATAGTGATGAAAAATGTCTCAAAACCAATGCTTTGTACATCCACAAATGAGTTATTATTTTTTTTATCCATTTGTGTGGAATTAATTGCATCTCATCATAAATTAGATGGTGCCACTTTTACTGCATGATTTTTAAAAGTTGTTTTGGATCTAGAATATCTCAGCAACATTTGTCCAGTGGTGCTACAGTCTTGAACTTTAACCCTTTCATCTCTTCATTATGTTAGTTGTTTTTTTTTTTTAAGGCCTTGACAGGCTGATTTGGGCCAAGCTAGGGCAGTGTGTATTTGCAAATTCTCAAATGGCATTACAGTTTTGTAAATATTCACAAATAAATGTTGAAAAAGTACCCAAGTGTTGTAAATCATGATGAAGGAAAATGACAGGCTATAAACTGAGGTGAAAAGGAAAGTATAGTAGCTTGTTGAAGGTTCCATGTTGAGAATGGAGACAGAGAAGGAAAATAACATCTTAAACAAGCAGTACAATACTGCTCCATAAATTTCCCAATTGAAGACATATTGTATAGTTTCAACTTTGTTGATTTTGAGCTTTTCATCCATTTTCCCACTACGTTTGCAAACAAGTCACAATAATGGGATTTTAAATATATGCTGTAAGTGTAAGGTGTACACCATAGTGCCCAGTATTCAAGTGAAAACAGCTGACTCTGTGATGTAGGTAACATGGTGGGTTAGCATCTTAGCACTGAATTTGAGACTCACCCTGTACATCAGTTGTAGTGAAGGGACATCTAGAAAGGAGACTGCAAGGTTAGCTTCAACTGTAACGAAAGCACAGTTTGTCACTTCTTTGTTTGAAGGAACCTTGTAAATGTAAGGTTATGTTACGATATTCGTCTATTCAGTTTGAAGTATGAAGTGGTATACTGTACTGCCAGGTCTTAAATATTTTTTGTTTTACATTTACACAATTTTGTTTGAGCACATCTTAAAATTGTGATACCAGAACAAAACTTAAATGCTTACTAGAGTCGTTTTGAGTATGGGAACAAAATAGTAAAATACATAAATTTCCTTTTTCCAAGAATTTTTACCAAGTGTGAACAGTAAATAAAAATATTGACTTTGGGTCTGTAAACTCCATATATATATTGATATTTGTATATATGAATACAACCATTAAATTTGTCTATATTATGCCATATTACCATGAAGTGAAGGCATCATTGAATTTGAAATGGCAGGTGTAACTAGTGGATTGTGTTTGACACGATCTGTGTGCTAATCCAGGGTTCACAGTCTGACTGATCCGAAAGTGGAAGGAAAGAAGAAATATACATGTAATGTAATTGGCAGCTAAAATAATTATTACTCGTGCGTATGTATGCAGTATTCCTACTGCAAGTGTCAGGCATTTCTTGTTTGGGAGCACCTAAAAATTTGTACTGGACATCTTTTCCTGCCTGCTTCAGTTTTTCATCAGCAAGTATTGATGATGAAACATGAATGACATCATTTCATCACATTCATTTTCAGCTATATCAGACATGAAAGAGCATCCTCATCCCTAGAAAGAAATCAATTCTTAAATTTTTATAGAGACTGTCAGCAGCTGGCAGAAAGTCATGTCATCCATCATGATATCTGCAATGGAATTTTTTATTTCTTTTAATCATCTCCAAATACCAGACAATATTGCAGACACTATTGCTGTTTTGAGATTTGTTTAGCTCTAGCTCGTGATTATTTTAATGACCGCATAAAGATGTTAAGTGCTAAGTTCTGAAGTTGAATTTTTGTGGATTAACCCTGAGTAGAATAGAATCCCTTGAAATCAGACAGAACCAGTGAGTCAGAACAGGGAGCAGTGCCTTTGCCAAATATGTGACATAGACTTGTCTTAATGGATAGTAGTGATGGACTGAACCCACAAAGGCCAGTATCCTGTCCCTATTACAGTTAAGATGTCTAAGGACAGCTCGTCTCTAAGAGATATAACTAAATATAAATAACTGGGCAGGAAATTTAAGTTTAGCAAATTAGAAAGCAGTATTTGCCATCTCCATGCCATCCATTAGTTAGCAACTTTGAATTCTACTGAAAAATGGCACTTTAATCAAGTCCCACAACAAAGCATTGCAATCATATTTGTATCCAGGTTATGCTTGTGTTCCAACAGTGACATGCAGAGAATGCCAGTATATATCTTTTGTCTCTTTGTTGTTGTTGTTTTTTTTACCTACATTCAAAGACAATGCATTAAGTGAAACGAGGGATGTGTATAGCATTATTCTGTGAATTATGAATGGAAAAGCAGCTCATGACACATGGCAGATATCATGTCAGGAGTGGGCTACATGTGTTGATTCAAAAGACATACTCGTTTGTTTTGAATATGGTGATTTATGTATGGTCACAGTAGGACTTTGGAAAGATGACAAATGTTACCCATGGAAAGAGATTGGGCTGGTGCATGTTTCATCTAAGATAAATTGTATTTTATCCTTATGTATCTACCAAAGACTTTATGTGATGTTCATTTTTTGTTGTTGTTATTGTTGCTGGGTTGTTGTTTTTTGTTGTTTTTTTTTAAATGACTGATAAGATCGCTACTTTGTGTTGGATTGAAAAACCAGATTTTTGGAGGAGGGGCAACCAACTGCTTGCATTTGTCACAAAATTGTTTCACTAAATGTCTTGAATTTTGTTAACTGCTCTGCCACTACCTGATATAGGCGATGTTGTCATGTGTATGTATATCGTGTAATATATCAAAGCATGTTCCCACCCCTTACAGTCAGTCGATTTCTCTTTGTACAGCTAGTCAACAGTCTGCTGTTTTTCTATGAAAACTACATGTGTACATTTGTGGTTCCTTATTAAGTATCTCCTGTAAATAGATCTTGATGTCTGTGCTTTAATTTATGAATGTGTTTTTATAATACAGAGAAACACTGCATCATTTTTAACTCTTTAACAAACAACAAAAATAAGTTCATACTTTTGTGTACATTGTACAGTATTTGTAAACATGGCTGCATTTCATGTTATTCATGACTTATTGCCTTGCCGTTTGCAGAGCATTGTCAGCCCCAGCTAGATTTTTTTTTTTTTTTTTTTTTTAATTTAATATGTTGTGTGGGGTCACATTTTGTATAAATATTTATGTTTGTGAGAAAAAATTTGTGTAACTTTCTCGGTTATCTCTTTTCAAGTTTGAATGAAGAGTCAAGTGAAATGTTGGTGATTTTTATTTGTTGTGTTGGGGAGGAGGGGGTGTCATCTGCTCATTAGTTCTCTACTTTTATATCAAGTCTGTCCTTGCTCTCATTTTTGTGTGTGTATGTGTTATCAATCATGCTTTAGTACCAGGTAATACCAGATAATCAAAAAGACATTTCTCTAAGATGTGTTTCTAATGAAAGGAACTAGGATCTGACATCATGTCTGTGGAAGAAAAGACTGTTAAGTTGCAAAAATATTTTTTGCATAAGCAGTATTGAATAGTCCCTCACCAAAATTTTATTAAGATTGTATATAAAGAGTTTTAACTGAAGTTGAGTAAATATACAATGGTAATGCCTATGAAGCAACTGAAAATGCTCTTCAAGCAAAGTGAGATTATTATGTGAGGGAAGGAAGTTTCATTGTAGTACCAACATTAACCTATGGCCAGCTTTTGTCTTACAACCTGGCAAGCATTGTTGGAATGTATAAAATGTGAACTCTTTTTGTTAACACCAGCAAGTATATAATATAAACAGAATTGAAGTGATTTTTTTTTTTCAATTATAAATCACAGCAAAATATTTTTTTAGGAAACTTTTGTGAAGAATTCAGAATGAGTTTGTTGGTCATTTGCCCATTGGCTATAGGTTAATGGCTGGAGCAAGATGCATGTGTTTTGGAGGGTGGGAATGCTCAATGAATGTGAACTAGATGCTTATGGGAAGTGGAAAGACAGTTCTAATGATTAAGAACAAGGGTGATGGACACTCTGTTGAGTTTTTCCCAAGCTTCTATGTTATTTTTTATGTCAAGTGCGATTTTCTACTGCCGGATTGAAAAAACTCAAAGACTGCAGTAGCAGCTGGAATGATTTTTTTTTAATGATTTTTATTTGTTGTTTTTCAGTTTGGGGGGAGAAAAGCAGATTTGCAAGGTTAAATTATCTCAAATTTTCGATGGAGTATTCTTTGACTTTGAACGACAATCTGTGATGATTTTATTCCCCCCCTCCCAGGATTGTTGATCAGCGACAGCCACATAATTGTACATATTGTATCATCATGTCTGTTATTATAAGTTATTCTCTAGCTGGTCATATCATACAATAAAGTAGTCATTGACAAAAAAATTTTTGAAAATAAAAAGTCATGATGCAGATTCACGTGTTCTGTTCTCTGTACTTGTGTCAATGTTGTACGTTAATATGGTGGGTGGACATTGAACACAGCGAGAGCTTTAATTATGGACAAAAAGTGACTAAAATGTACGTGTGTTCTGAGACCTGAGTAGGATGCGGTTTTTTTTCCTTTTTTTGGGGGGGTTTGATGATTTTCAGCTCATAAAACTTACCAGCGGTTTTTATTTAATTAGAATATGGTATTTATTCTTCACTGGCTATTTAACTCCTTTCCCCAATGCTCGAGTCTAAAACTTATCATTCTTCTGTGTTGCTAGAGATAGGCCTGGTGAAAGGTCTGCATACGAGGGGCAAACCAAAAGTTTTCCACTTGAATATGAATGAACAGTCTTGAAACTTATTGTAGATGCACCCCAACTTCTTACTAGAGTGCATGCAAATTTTCGGAAATTTCTGTTCACTATTCTTGGGGATAGAAAACTAGCGAAAGGAGGTGTTAATCATCTGCTGATACAAGCATCAAACTGGAAAACATTGAGCTCGGGGCAGTTATAAAGTTTTTATTTTTACAAGGTAAAGAATTGCAGGGCAGTCTCATGGAGATGCCAGCAGTTTACTGAAATGATTCTTTATGTGAAATGATAAAATACTGGTGTAAGAAATTCAAATGTGGAGTAATGGCCATTGCGATGGAACACCAGTGACAGGAAAATGTTCTGAAATCAAAAGGCTTGTTGTTTCTGACAGAGGTGTGACAATTCAGCTGCTGAGTAAGGAAACTGGGCTCAGTTGTGTATCAATTGAAAGAATCCTGAATGATAACGTGTCTGCAAGATGGGTTCCTTGCCTTCTGACTCCTCCCCAGAAAGTGCAAAGAGTGGAATGTAGCCAAGAGTTGCTTCGACTGTGTGAGCAAAACCAAACAGTTTTTTGAAAGACTTGAAACCGTGGATGAAACTTGGTTCATCACTATGGCCCTGAGTCAAAAAGTCTGCTTCAATGCCGCGGAAATCGCCTTCAGCACCAACACCAAAGAAAGCAAAGTGGAAAAGTGATGTTACCCTTTTTTTGGGACCATGAAGAGATAATACATGTAATAACAGACTATCTTGAAAATAGACATAAGATCGCTGGAGACCAATACAGTACATGTATTACATGTATAATATAACTAGATGAAGTTCCCGGCATCATCCGGGATAAACCTGTGAACCCACCCTTCCATCTCTCTCTCTCTCTCTCTAGAAAGCTTCCCATATTTTACAGTCTTACTGCAGATTTCATGCGCACCAGAGCACTACGCACTCATTTCTGGTAGGGAAATTACGCGTACCGAATTGAACGCGTATTAATACATCTTTTCCGGTGCATTGGGCTTACTGCAGGGAGCCAAAACAAAGATCATTGTATTTTACTTTTTTACGACTTTTAGGCTAATTTAAAAATACCTGAAACTTGAATCAATATAATCGGCCGATACAAAAGCGATTGGACTGGATTCGTTGACACTTAGGAAAATTAACTTTATAATTTTTGAAAATGTCACTTAGGCTGTAGCGCCGAGCAAAAAAATGGGCCAAAATTGCACCACAATGAATTACTCCCGCCACTTTTTTTTTTTATAACAAGATATAGCCGCCCTGCACAGTTACACACTTCTGCCACTGATGGATGACCTTGAGAATAGAAGACCACCTTTCTTTTTCAGAAAACCAATCTTGTGCCGCTACTTTCACTGCATTATTACTTTCAGAATGTCTTCCTTTCAGGTTTTTTTTTTCAGTTTTGGGAACAAATAAAGTCTGATAGAACCAGATCTGGTGACTGAGGTGGATATGGTAAAATTTCAAAGCCACGATCTCGGGCAGTTTCTGCTGCTTTCCTTGAGCTAATGTGCCCTGGTGCATTTACGTGTAACACACCTTTTCATAGCTTTCCCTTTGTGCTTTTAATCGCTTGCCTTAACTTTTTTCAGTTGATTGGAATAATATTATAGAGAAAGACTAAGGTGTGTGCTAAATTTCAACCCTCAACCTCTATTCATTCAATATAGACGGAAAACGTTTGGTTTGCCCCTCGTACTTTTAGCCACTGTGCATTTATGACAAAACTACATGTACCAATAATGTGTGTAATATTGATTGTATCAGTTTTACGGGGTTCCTGCACCTCCTCGAGAATAATTTTCCATGGCTTTCTCGGGCTAAAACATTATATTCCAGGGCTACTTAGCAATTAGATGCAAGACACCTCCTAATTTCAAAATTAAATCTTTTCCTCGGAAAAATCGTCTTGGAGGCGGGATCGCTGTAATTTTCAGAAAATCACTTGAACCAAAAATTGTTATTAAACCGGAAACTAGCTACCAACCTGAAACATTTGAGATTATGGAGCTATCATTAGATCTTGGCACCAAAGTCTTTCATTTTGTCTGCATTTATCGAGCGTCAGGCAGTAAAACCAATTTTCTGAGTGAACTTGAAGTTCTCCTACCACGCTTAACCTGCGAGAAAGGATACCCTGTTCTTTTGGGTGATCTTAATTTTCATTTTGATTCTGAAACATCATCTGAAGTAAAACGACTTAAAGAACTTATCGACCAATGCAACATGTCTCAGATAATCAAATGTCCAACTCATCGAGCTGGTCACATCTTAGATTTAGTGATCATCAAACAAACCTTGAGCACCTTCACCAACACCGCCGTCCTAGAAAAACTCATTTCGGATCATAAAACCATCGTACTCGATATTGATTTCGCAAAGCCAAATATCATCAAAAAAGTTGTGTCGTCCAGAGACATAAAAGGTATCGACATCAATGCCTTCAAGACGGAAATGGCCAATGCTCTCGAGAACTTTGAAGGCGACATCACATCTTATAATAACATCCAGCAAGATCTACTACAGCGACATGCATCTATCAAGACCAGGTCAATCTCCAACAGACCGTTCGCTCCATGGTACACCCTAGATGTCAAAGCAGCCAAAGCAGAATGTCGCAAAGCAGAAAGGAAATGGTTAAAGACAGGTCTTACAGTCCACAAGGACATTTTCAAACACCAGAAGAACAAATGGAAATGTGTTATTAAACTTGCAAAAAAAGACTTCTATGTCACTAAACTTCAAAATTCTACATCTTGTAAGGAACTTTTTAGTATTTGTGATGAACTCACAGGGAAAAGAAAGGAAACACCTCTACCCACAATTTACGAGAACAATTTGTTGCCCAATGTTTTTGCTGATTATTTTGATAAAAAAGTTACAACTATCCGAGAAAATCTTGACAGTTTTGATGCCATTGATCATTTTGATGAGTTTCAGGGAAATCCTATAGACACTTTTGGTGTTGTGTCGAATGAATCTGTAAAATCTATCATCATGGCATCGCCATCAAAATGTTGTGACCTCGATCCTATTCCTACATTTTTGGTTAGATCTTGTATTGGTGAACTGGTTCCAACTATTACAAAAATAATAAACAACTCTATTTTAAGTGGGTCTGTCCCTGATTATTTTAAAACAGCCTGGGCAACACCACTTTTGAAAAAAACGACTCTTGATCAAAACATGTTGAAAAATTATAGACCCGTCTCAAACCTTCCTTTTCTTTCAAAAATCCTTGAAAAGGTGATATTACAACAACTAATGTGTCATTTGAGAAACAATGACCTGTTGGAACCATTTCAATCTGCTTACACAGAAGTAACCACAGTACTGAAACTGCACTATTAAGAATCATGAATGACATATTAGTAAAGGCAGATTCTGGAAATATTACTCTGCTAAATTTGTTGGATCTATCAGCAGCGTTCGACACCATCGATCACGAAATCCTGCTCAGAAGGCTAGAAACATCGTTTGGAATCAGAGGGGTCGCCCTTAAATGGGTCGAATCTTACCTGTCAAATCGCCACCAATTTGTTGTAACCAACAAAATAAGATCTTTTTCTTATGCGCTTCAGTATGGCGTACCACAAGGCTCAGTGCTTGGTCCTATTTTGTTTACTATCTATACTATTCCACTTGTACATGAAATAAAGAAATTTAATTTACAATATCATTTCTATGCTGATGATACCCAGCTCTACAGTTCTACCGTGCCATGCGATGTTGACAGCCTTCTGCAGCAGGCTGGAAACTGTATAACAGAAATTAAAAGCTGGATGAACCAAAACAAACTGGCTCTAAATGAGGATAAAACTGAGGTTATTTTATTAGGCCGTGAGCGGGTTCTGCAAGAAGTGGACAGAACTGAGATGATAATTGGCACTAATTCAATAGAAATTTCAAAAAAAGTAAAAAACCTAGGGGTTTACATTGATTCAAATCTTTCTATGTCATCTCAGGTTAGTCACCTCATTCGTATTCTATACATGGAAATCTGGAAAATTGGTAAAATCAGACATCTTATTTCAACTGAAACTGCGGCTGTTTTAGTAAATTCTTTTGTACTTTCAAAGCTTGACTATTGCAACTCCCTTTTGGCTGGAATTTCACAAAAAAATATTAGAAAACTCCAAATTGCTCAAAACAATGCAGCGAGACTTGTTTTGAAGAAAAAGAAAAGAGATTCAGCACTGCCACTTCTGCAGAGTTTGCACTGGCTGCCAGTCGAGAAAAGAATAATGTACAAATTGTCATCCATTTGTCACAAATGTGTCAATAATACTGCTCCATCGTACCTAGTTGATTTAACTGATTACTATGTTCCATCTCGTCAACTAAGATCATCATCTGACACTACAAAATTGAAAGTACCTAAAATGAATCTGTCCACTGTAGGAGAAAAGTCCTTTTCATTTCTTGGCCCTACCATCTGGAACACTCTTCCAAAGACAACCAGGGAAATTAATGACATTGGTTCTTTCAAACGCCATCTGAAGACCCATTTCTTTCAGACAAACTAGGCTAGGTGTTTTTCGGCAGCAACAATAGTAAATATTTTTGAATTTCTTTTGTGTATGCGTGTGTGTGTGTGTGTGTAAGAGTTTGTTAAAGCGCCCAGAGCTTGTCATCGACGGGGTTGGGCGCTATATAAATGCAATATATTATTATTATTATTAAGAACATTGGAGAAATTTATTTATTTTTATTTTTGTTCAGTTTTTTTTCGTCCACCTTACGAATGCTTTACAAATTCATGGTTCAGTGCCATTCACACACATTCTTGAAAAGTAAGTTTTAAGAACTTCTGATCAACAAATACATGTATTGCAAGTAACATGCAGGACCCAAAAATGCCGTTTGTTTCCATGTCTAGTGTTCAAGCATAGTAGTAGTAGTAAATCCACTTTGAGAAGTACATGTAGTAATTCCAAGACCATTAATATTACATGTATGCAGTTTAGTTCCCCTGACAGATACTCTAGTGTTAAAGATGCCTTATTCAAGTCTAGTACTAGTACTCCCACAAAAAAAATAAAATCCTCACCATTCAAAAAATAAGATTTCCCCACTATCTTTCTCTCTTTGTAGCCATTTTCTCTCCAGCCTTCAAATTTAAATGCAATATTCAGCTGTACAGTTTGATTACACGGGCTAAATGGTTTTGACTTTGTGAAAATTAGTGACCTAAATAAAATAAACCATACCATTACCAGGTCTCCTAAGATTAGGGTACAGCAACTGATACTGGAGAATCTGGAATTTGGTGATAAGTGCAATAAGTAGGCTACAGTGAAGTTAGTGCATTTTCATTCTTCCTTAAGCGGTTGTGGGCGAGTGTCTGGGTTGCGGGAAAGCTCAACTTGGTCCATTCCGCAATGTTATCTGCCCATTTCTTCCTCGGCCTGCCTCGTCTTCTCTTCCCCTGCACTGTTCCTTGTAGTATGGTCTTGGAGAGCCCATCTGCTCTTGTCACATGCCCATACCATCTGAGCTACCTTTTCTTGACTGTGGTCAGCAGGTCTTCATAGTGCCTCATTTGTCGGGTGATAGTTTGTCGGACTCCTTCGTTGGTGATGTGGTCCGTGTATGAGATGCCAAGAAGTCTTCTGAGGCATCTCATCTCCACTGCCTGGATCTTCCTTTGTAGCTCTGCATTCAGTGTCCAGGATTCGCATGCATACAGGAAGATGGAGATGACCAGTGCATGCAGGAGCTTGACCTTGGACCTGAGAGAGATGTTTCGGTCTCTCCAGATGGGCTTGAGCTCCACCAATGCTGCTGTTGTTTGTGCAACTCTTGCGAGGATTTCGGTCTTTGAATCTTCTTCACTAATAATGGCTCCAAGGTACATGTATATTATGTACAAACAATTCAAAGTGGTGTTTGAATTACATATATACACAGGTATGAATGTCACTAAGATTAAGAATGCAGTTTCCCTTGTTATGAACTGCATAGTGTCGACACTGCTCTGGTCTGATCACACTTTATAAACTGTCAAAAATGATTTTGGAGGCGATTTTGGAAGTCCCAGATATCTCTTTAGAAACTGTTAGTGTTAGTCCACAAAAGTTTATACTGCTCGCTTGTTTCAGGTTCAACATTTTGTCCATGTACAGTATATCATTCATATCATATGTATGACTCATGCAACCTTGCCATTCTCAAGCATCAAGTCAGGGGAAACAACCATCCTATTACGATATGAAGAAGTACATTTTACGTTCTCATTAAATTTTAATGGGAGCAGAGTGACAGTTTCCTGCCATTTCAGTTTCAGGCTTTTGCAAAAGCACGATATGAAGAAGTACATTTTACGTTCTCATTAAATTTTAATGGGAGCAGAGTGACAGTTTCCTGCCATTTCAGTTTCAGGCTTTTGCATCATGCACGTTCACGTTTAATTCTTTCCAATTTTGTTTTCTTTCCTATGTAGAATTAGGTAATCCAAACTGCCCCGCTGAAGGGGTGAAATCCCGTTTTGGCATAATTTTAGGCCAGCATTACAAGGATACTACTGCTGTGTGTTTATGTAAAACGATGTGTATCCTACATCAAAATAAAGTTAAATTCTTCCTTTGTCAAAACGCATGTACAGTAGACAAAGGTTAAACCGAAATCGGCGGGAACACGGGTTTGTTTTCGGTTTACCGATAGGAGGTTTGAAAAATGCCAGTTTCAAGAGAGGTAACCCAAATCACTGTCGAAGAGGACATGTAAACTGTGCATTTAAGCAAAAGAGACTAACAGTCAACACGACCTCCGTTGCTCTGTGTTTTTGATTGAGAATGAGGATGGGCGATTGCTCAGACGTATGGATACACGAAGCATGGATATGCGGGCGAATGTGCGCCAACTCTCAGAGTAGAGACATGAGTGTGGACGGACAGTACAGAACTGCCGTCCTGCTGATCTCGTTACCGTGGCCGCTCACGATGCCGTGAACTACGCTGTCCTCGGTCACTAGTACACGGTATCGTCTTTCCGATGTCATACATTTTACACGAAAGGTCACCCGCGATGCGCCCAGCGAGGTTATTTTCATCCTACCCCTGTAGTGCTGCCTCTCCCATATAAGTCTATACGACCTGGCAGAATAAAGCATGCTCTGCTAGTTGTTTTTTTTTGTAAGGGGGGGGGGGGGAGAAAGATGGTACAGTAACTTGACTCGGCCTATGGCAAAAATCACAATGGACTGGCGCCACTGAATCCAGCAACTTTCTTTTCGGTTTAACAGTAGGGCTATTTCGGTTTAGCGCTGGTTTGTGAACAAAGATAAAGAGGAAAAAAATTCGGGGATTATTCTGTTTTCTTTCGGTTTACCGCTATTTTCGGTTTAACCGTTCTCCACTGAATCGTTTGTATTGTTTAATGTGTGTAGCCATGTGTTTTTATTGCTTGAACAAGACAGTCTTGTCGTTTTCGCCCTGAGCCGCACACACCGATTTGACCCCCTCATAGCAAAGGATTGCGGAGCGTCGCACCAATTATAACGCACGTCTGAAAATAGCTCACACAGAAAGCCAGATAATAATAATAATAATAAGTCATTTCTATAGCGCCTGATTCCACAGAAGAGTGCCTAAAGCGCTTAACAGTTCTCTCAGTCACACAACACACATTTTCATCAACCTATACCTAATCACTGTCTCAAGAATGTTACATATCCTGCGTATACGCTTTTGTAAACAACGCTGTTTTAAGTTTTCTTTTGAATTGGATCAAGCTGTTTGAATGTTTCACATGATCAGTCAAGTCATTCCACATTTTAGGTGCACACACTGAAAAAGCTCTTTCTCCCATGATTGTTCTTGATCTGGGCACTACTAATAAATTTGCTTCTGCTGATCTCAATTTTTTGGGTGGGATGTATTTTTCAATGAGCTCTGCAAGATATTCTGGTGAGCTTTGATTGAGGCATTTAAACACAATGCATAAAATCTTAAATCGAAATACGCTCTCTAACAGGCAACCAATGAAGGTTTTGAAGAACTGGTTGATTATGTTCTGATGTTTTTGATAAAGTAACAAGTCTAGCAGCCTTGTTCTGGATCTTTTGTAATCTATAAATAGTTGCCTCCGGGATACCAATGAGCAAAGAGTTGCAATAATCTAGATGACTGACAATAAATGCCTGGACCAGAATCTTTGCGGTCTCTTCATCAATACATTTTCTGATCTTACTGATATTCCGCAAGTGAAAGTGCATTGTTTGGCAAAGTTTTGTAACATAGGTTTTCATGGACAGGTCTGAGTCGAAATAGACGCCAAGGTTCTTAATGGCTCCAGATGTTACGTTGATGGTAGTACCGTCAAGATTTAAGTTATCAGTTTTCACATTAGATCTAGAATTTTTTGCTCCAAGTAAAATTATCTCAGTTTTGCTGTCATTGAGTTTGAGTTTATTGTCAAACATCCATTGCTTGACATCCTGTAAGCAGTTCTCGATGGCCTGGATCCGTTATTGCTCATCACCTTGGCAGATGGGAATGTACACTTGGGTGTCATCAGCGTACAGGTGATAATCCAATCCATGACTGCTGATGATGTCTGATAGGGGTGATGTGTACATGATGAACAAAATGGGCCCTAAGACAGAGCCTTGAGGCACCCCATAGATAAGTGGTGCTGATGGTGATGTTATTGCACCCCTTCCAGATGTTGAGGAATGAATGAGAACTGATTGTGATCGGTCAGTTAGGTAAGATTTAATCCATTATAATGCCTTCCCTCCAATCTTGAAATATGATCTCAGTCGCGCTAAGAGTAGAGCCTGGTCAATCGTATCAAATGCAGCGCTGAGGTCAAGAAGAATGAGCGCCACACATTGTTTCTGGTCTGCATATCTGATGATGTCATTGTGGACTCGCAAGAGGGCAGTTTCCGTAGAGTGAAACTCTTTGTAGGCAGATTGAAATTTCACAGAGAGGTCATTGTTGGTAAGATGCGCCTTCAATTGCATTGCAACCAATCTTTCGATGACTTTAGAAAGGAAAGCAATGTTGGAAACGGGTCGATAGTTGCTCATGTTGTTGCGATCGAGGCTGGGCTTTTTGAGAAGAGGGGTCACGAGTGCTTGTTTTAGTGCGACCGGTACTGTGGATTCATGAAAACTGCTGTTCACAATTCAATGTACTTTTCATCCTGTTTTAAGTTGAAATTCCTTTAAAAATTGTTTGTTGAAAAGTTTGTTGACCGAGAAACTGGCGGAAACTTTAATAATAGATCAGGATCAAAATTATAGGCAAATGAACCTCAGCCTTTGCATTTTTAGGGTGTGCCAAAATTAGACTTTGGGCATTTTTCGGCGCCAAGCACCGACTGTTTTTATAGACTAGACCCACCCAATGCTTAATTTCGTCACCTTTTTCTGACACTCAGTTCTAAGACTAAGACAATGGCGATGCAGTTGACCTCCTTTTCAATTCAATTTAAAAAAAAAATAAAAAACATTATTTTTGTCTCCCTTGTAAGAGTTCACACAATTGATGTCGGATGAAGTTTGATGACTAAAAAAAGTAAAATGGGATGCTTGTACTATACATATGTATTTGTACCCCTCGATTGAGCGTAATGTACAACCCATTGACTTGGAAAATGATAATTTTTAATGCTGTGACTCAATAAACCGTCATTTTATGGGTGTTCAAAGTTGGACTATTTATATTGTGCAATTTGCAAAAGGTAGCAAATTCAAGGTGTTTTTTCACTTTTGAAAATGCCATAACTTTCAAACCCTACTTTAAACCAGAATGACGAATTTGGTATCACAATTCTTGGAAAAGCAAGTTTCATAACATTAGGATTAGACAATAACTGGCGAGTTGTGATAAAAACTAAAAATTAGTTTGGACTACCTAGTGTAGTAGTAGAATCAAGAGCAATAAGAATTTTAAATGGGCTAAGCAAGTCCACTGCCCCAAAATGTTAGGCACTTTTTGCACTATCTCATCACCGTTCCCTAAGACTGTAGTCTTGGTAATGGAAACATTTGAAAAATCGATTTTTATTATGTTGTCAGGGACACGCTGTCTAATTACAAAGCCAAACAGAGAAAATACTGAGTTATGTTCATTGTTCAGCAGTCCTTATAAATCAAATACTTCAGTTCTCGCCCCTAAAAACAGCCATTTTTATACAGTATTAATATATTATATTCAACTACATTCAAACAATCAAAGCTGCATCGAATGGTCTTGGTTACTTATAGGCTAAGCCAAAAAATAATCAAATAGCAAACTCGCAAAAATTCATACATATGTAGTTACTAGACCACCTGTGCTAAAATAAAACATGTTTTTGCTTCTCCTTAAAAGTACACCTGTATGTATGTAGTCACAACTGATTAACCTACAGTTTTAGGGAATGGTGAGGATCTAAGCCTTTCAAATCCATATGGAAGCTCTCCATTTATTGGAAAGAGTTGCAAATTGTCAATGAATGTGACTGGGAGTAGTGAAATCACACGTGTGTATGTAAATTGAGAACTTTTTTTAAAAACCATCTTCAGACAGCCACCAGTTTGATGATTGTGTTTTCACATTTTTGGTAGGCCCTGAATGTATTATAAACTTGTCTTGAAAGCAAGTCTGTTATTCTGGTTTTATTCTTAAGATTAGTTTCAAGTACAGAACATAATATGTATTTGATGTTGTATCGAGTTTTTAAGGTGAAGTGACATTTGTGTCATCACGTCATACAGGTACAACACATGAAATTTCTTGAGTCCGGCACAGAATTTTCCCGATACAAAAATGACAAAACTCACTGTCCATATTTATCAATCATGTAGGCCTACATTTAATTCTACTACTGTATAATCACTGAGATTTCTGAAGCAGAAATTACTGTATCCCAGAACTGAATTTTGCCTCCATGCGATACATGTACATATGTATTAATTTTAAAGTCTTATGTCTAGCTCTGGCATGACATGTTGACATGAATCAATAAAGTAAACCACCACCAATAAATGGACTAGGGTTCTAGATGACCACATTATTCCTGTTCATTCTCTAATCAAAAGTAATTTTATGATGAAACAAAACTGTGTGACTTAAAAAAAAAAAAGACAAAAGTTTAAATTCACTGCATATGAAGGGGGATGGGGCTTTGTTCTTTTAGGAGCTGAAAGGTGACCTGAAAGCTGTTTAAAACTTGAACTATCTAATGCCTAAAGTATGATCACTTACACCCTCAATGACTGTTTAATCCACTTCCAGACAGATTTTGATTTACTTTGCAATTTAGGTCATGTGTGACATTTTCAATCCCACCATAGAATGGCTCATATACCATGTGAGTTATTACTGTATTTCTCTAATCTCTACTCCTACACTTTCAATGATAAGATGAAGTGTGTCTGAATGTAGGGATGCATTATATGTGGCGCATTGCTGATGCTGCTCAGCAGTTCTCTCAGAAAGCTAACTAAATCCAAGTCACTCAAATGCCAAAAAAAATCCAAATTTTAATTCCTCAACAAGATGGACAATGACACTTCTTTGAACAACAGTCAATACAAAATTACAGGCATGACAACTTTGACAATAATACAAAAACATGCATGAATGTGACCACAAAACTACACAACAGTACTGGTGACAAAGCTGTATGCATTTGAGATAAAGACCTTTCAAAATGGCAAATGATACCCTTTGAAAACAATGCCAGAAATGAGTAAACAGCAGAATCTGAACTGGAGTTTCCAACTTAATTCTGAATTGAGGTGATTATAGAACATCTCCAAGATGCCATTCTGGCCTTCAAAAACTTTCCAGAACTTTTCACTGCACATCAGATCAGTATTTTTAATATACATTCCACTATTAAACATTATCTCAATCATCAGTTTCTATGAAAATACTGCAAAAATGTATTTTTCCCTGAAATTTCACTTGTTAAAAACATTCCACAAAGGCAGGTTCACGATATCCTCCATTTTGAACATTATACATTCGCAGTGAACACATATACAATGAGTTTCAATGCAAGAAATGTAATTCACTGCTTAAATTTCTGCAATCAAAATCATTTCAAAATTGAAACAACAAACAAAATGTAAAATATAGCAGATGCATGATAGTTGTCAAAATTCAAAATGCTGGCTTTTGACTGGGAAAAACATGTAGCCTACATGTTATAAGTATTTTGGTAGAAAAGAACAAATAAATTTACTCATTAAATTTCAGCCATGTTGTAGCTCTACACTACCAAACAGTTTGATCAGAAGTGCATGGATGATACATGTATGAGTATGAGTGTACAGATGTATCTGCTAAAAAGTTAATGGAGGAAAAATTATGAAAAAAAGCAGCAACTCACATCTGAAATCCAACACACAAATCAAATACGTTGTATCTATGCCATTCATATTTCTTACACTTAAAATCTTTCACTGGCTGCCTTGATAGTTGAAGTTTTTTTGCCACAGGGTATGATGCGACTTGCAAATGCCAAGAGGAGCCTGGACAAACTGTCCTTTTCAATCCCCATCAGGAATGTGTGAGTGTCTTTCTACGCAAAAAATGTCAGATCTAAGCCAGTCTCACTCCTAAACCATGTGCATATCCTTCTCTATTGGATCAGTGATGCACCAGAAACAAGTCTTGTTGTGTGGGTCATTCATTTCCCTCTCATAGTACACCAAATATAACTGAACTTAAATGCTTCTTGCGCCATTTGACCGACAAACCAACAAGAATGGAAACAGTTTGACAAATGACCACGACGGAGATTATTAAAACAATGTTAAAGATTGCCAGGCTAAACAAAGTCGATTGGCGTCATGTGAAATTACAGCATATATTTGCTGAAGTAACTGATTGGTGTGATGTGAAGGGAAAATATTAATTACACTTTGCTTCAAGCACACTAAAATGAGAGGGCACATGATCATCATTCACATTCTCACACACACTTGTCAGGCACACTACTAGTACTAAACACTGATTCCAAATGTACAAACAACAGAGTACACTAATAACAGATACGTCATGACAAAAAAAAAAAAAAAAAGCAAGTTGATGAGATGATTTAACGCCGCTTCTGGAAAATGTTTCCTCCTCCTCTCCCCCTTTGACCTCTGCCTCGTGCAGCTGTTGAAAAAAGAAAAGTAAATAAAGAGAACAAAGTAGCCTTTCAATGCAGCTTACAATGTACACCAAAGACAAAAATAAACTGGATATGAGATGCCACAAGACACTCCTGAATGTACTTACATGTATACAATACAACTTTTGTCATTTATTGCTGAATACATTCATGTTAAAAACTCCTGACTGCTGAACAAGTTAGTGTGCTACTAGCATATAAGTTACACGAGTAATGTTTTAATTATTCAAAGGAAATTTTTCAAGCTAGTCTCTGAAGTTTTTCCTTCTGATTTCTAAAGTTAAGAATCATGTGTATCAATTACTGTAAAATACAATGTACATATGCTTTTTGTCCACATATCACTCATAGTTTTCATTTCAAACCCTTTCTCCCAATCACTGAATTTCCTTGTTATATGAGATGACACTTATAACTGCCCATTGGCCAATTCCGTAGTGGTAGATTAAAAAAGTAATAAATCACACTGACAAAATGAACAAGCAATGAAACTTAATTTTGTGTTCTTGAAGATTTTCAGTTGTGTACTGTGGCTTTCAAAAGTCAAACCTGCAACTATTGCACAACTGTATTTGATTTCGCAATTTTTTTGTTCCATCCTGCAGTTTTGTACACAATGAGCTGTACTTTAACAAAAAAAAAATAATTAAAAAAGCGATAAAAATCCACAGTAATGCAATGGTACTTTCACTAAACATTGGTATGCCTTAAAAATTGTTCTCTAAAGCATGTTATTCACAACTTAATGGCAATTAGAAAACACAGAGCCAACATGTTTTGTTTTTTTTAACCACGTTGCGAACCATCTCCCCTGTTTGAGCCTTCCTATCACTATCTTCTTCAACCTCAACTCTCCATAGATCTAGATACCTACCATTGCAGCCTTTGAAATTGGACAAAGCTAATTGTGACTTATATTTGGGCCAGTGCTGACTTACTAAAATTGTATTTTAGTTTTATAGCACAGTGCTGACTATCATACATGTACTATATTTAATAAATGGATACTTTCAAATGGGTCAATGTTCACCCATGAATCCAGACTGTGTAATGTTGACCAATAATGGTTGCAAAAGTAGTGCAATTAGAAAATTGGAATGTGCATCACTTGGCCTGAAGACTAAATAAGATGTTACATAAAAAAAGGTTCCATAAAGTATAAAGTGCAACTGCTATGGTGAGCCATCAAGAATTATCAACTAGCACACTGCTAGCACCCATGCACTGAAAAAAAGTGAAACGGCAGCGTGGTGGGCATCCATTTTCAAGATGCCCCAGCTGAGTAGCACTCTGCTATATGATCAAGGAGAACAATGTCATATGTAGGAAGTTAGATTTCCAGATTTTGTTTCCTTTGCAGCAAAATGGTCTGGGAGTAGGCTACTAATCTAATGTCTGAAAAGTTTGCAACAACATGAAACATGGGTAACACCGACATGCCAGACATAGACTGTTACACAGAGTATGAAATAATAACTTTTGCCCCTTCAGTACTCCTCCCTTTCTCCTTCAAAGCTTGTCATGCTTCTGTTAATGTTAATTCTGTGATTTTTTTTTTAAAGGGTGGGTGGGTGGGAGGGAGGGAGGGAGATCTGGTCTGCAGCCTACATTTTACATATATTGTAAGCTCCCTATGTTTAACACATTCTGTATGGTGTCATGGTTTACATCGGAACTCGTATACAATGGCATTCATGGGACCACTGCAAAACTGCTGTTATAAGCCAGGTGCCATTATAGATAGGCCGCGTTCTTTCTCACCGCTTTGGAGAGGTGCAAAACAACCGCCGTTCTTTCTCACCGCTTTCGAGAGGTGCAAAACAACCGCCATTCTTTCTCACCACTTTGGAGAGGTGCAAAAGAACGTCGTTGTTGGCCGCGTTCTTTCTCACCGCTTTGGAGAGGTGCAAAACAACCGCCGTTCTTTCTCACCGCTTTGGAGAGGTGCAAAACAACCGCCGTTCTTTCTCGATGTTCATTTTGCTACAAATTCGATCCTCGAGTTTTCTCTTTCTGGATTTCTTTTTTTCCTTCAAGCGTTTCGGAATTTGAGATTGAAAAACAAGTGTATGTTGACTCTTCAAAGTCTTTCAATGCTCGTGAGAAGCTGTCAAAACTTGCAAACGAACTTCCAACCTTCATAACAAAACTGGTGAAATTTCAAGTTTTAAAATTGAGTATGCTGCCGTTCGCAAATGAATCAGTGAAGATTGACAATTGACGAGATCAACTAATCAAGTGCAGATGTGTGACTCTGTGTAAGCCTAGGCTCCTCTGTATATCGTTTATAAACCAGTGGACGAAAGTGAAGTATAGTCACAACAATGTGTTTGCGCATGTGGAAAAAGCGGTGTGAAAAAACGCTGGTTTTTATACACCGCTGAGAAGCGGTGCAAAAGGACAGCGCATTATAGATAAGGCCAAAGGGAAAGCACTTATATAAATTTATAAATACACAGGGCTTGTCCCGGAAGCATTGTCCCTACAGATTTGAGCCTTGTTTTTTACACCCCTGTCCACCTCTTCAAATAATTTTGCCTCCATTTTCAGTTCCTCTTCTTTGTTGCCATCATAATATCAGTGCAGTTTGACTTTCTCAAAAAGTGAATGGTGACGCATTCGCTCGACAGTAGCGTAGCAAGTGACCACAGTTTTGGTCAGGCACAGATTTACACACCAGGCACGCGCAGAATGTCAATGACCACTCCCTTACTTTTAGGTTTACACACACATGTGCCAACCTCGTGGGTCCTGTTTACTGATTGGTCATACGTTCAAACAAGGACAAGGGACTAACCACGTGCGACTAGTCTTGCGTCATACCCCCCCCCACCCTCGCGCATTCCCTCTCGGCCCATCTCCCAATAGGTCTCTCAGCGGCGCAACATTTTGCTCGATGTATTCCCTGCCGTCGGAACAAAAAATGTCGTAACAGAGGTGTGCTGTATGTGCCGCCATTGTAAACACGTTTTTGTTTTACTTATGAGAAGAGTGTATGAAATGGGGATTTTTTTATGCCCTTGTAGTTGTAACCAAGATCCCATTCAATCCGAGGCCGTTATACTCGAAGTCTATGTATAACATTTTCCTTTTGTTTCAGTTCACCTACAACTAGACTATCTTAGGTCTAGATTCTAGATATGTCTAGGCCTACGAAACATTTTGAGTAGGTCTTTCTGTGATTTTCATGATGGAGCAGGAGACACAAAGCTATCTTATTTATATAATAAGGCTTTACTTATTAATCAAAACATTGATATTTGGAAGAAGTACCATTATGAGTTCCACAACTTTAGTCACTAGTCAGGCACATAATTCATATCGAAGTGTCTAGGCACACGACATATCGTGGAAAAAGCGTGGAGAGATTTTTTCACGACACGTTTTTCATCCAATCAGAGCTTACCGTTTTCTGACTCAAAATGGCGGCCCCCACTGAGCGGGAGGTCGGAACCTGGGGGGCGTGAGGGTCTAGTCAGTTTGTTTCAATGGGCGGTAGTCAGATTGACTAATCAGGCGAAAAGGGGCTGGGGTAGCTGTATTAAGTCGTGAAACGTCGTGAAAAACTTCACCAAGGTCATTTCCACGACATGTCGTGGAAAACTTCACGGAGGCGATTTCCACGACATGTCGTGAAAATAGCCACTTCCAATTCATATTCATCTAGATCTAGATTCTAGGCTACTGAATGTTAATCACCAATGTTTTTATATTTCGTGAGTGTTAATCACCAAGCTGTGCATTTTACTATAAAAACATCCACCCATTTGACTAACTCTATCCTTGTGCTCCCGTAAAATTTTCTTTTTATTGCCAAAGAAGTGAAAGACAAACCTTGTGCTCTAAGAATTGCTGATTTTCCACGACCAGCACCACCGCCTTTGCCTTGCACTTTCTTGAACATAGGTGCATTCTTCAACATGTCTGGAAGTACGAAAAATCTTATTTTGCTGCCTCGTATGTACACGTTCTCAAGCTGTGCCACTCGACCATCTCTGTAAGTCACAGTAATATTAGCCATTTGACAGTTCATATTGTCTTCTGCCTCGATTAGTTTTCCTCTATACACTTCGCCGGTAGATGTTTCACAGGTGACGATATGGCCTTCGGCCTCGTGAAGAACCTTAATAGGAACTCCAATCGACATGTTCAATCTTTTGCTGATTACTGTCTCTCAAAAATATTCACAAAATAATTCGATGGTCTGGATTTACATTGATTCAGTCTGTCCGCTTTTTCCAGCAGCAACCAAACATAAACAAAGAATGGCGGAAAGAAACGCACAACATAACGTTTCCGGTTTTTTGTTTATGTAGAGTTATCCTTCCTTTTACATTAAAAGGAAAAAACGAAAGGATGCACACGAAACGAAGTGTGTCGAGGTTGCGATTTAATTTACAAGGAAACAGAGCGATAAACCCAAAAAAAGAAATATAAGAAATACACGCAGCCTAAAAACTGGCCCAGCAACCGGACAAATGATTGGTTGTGAAGATGGCTATCATTCAGAGGATTGGAATCATTCTTGGGAAATATGATCACTATCACTGATTGGTTATAGTAATTAACCCTAAACCGAAACTGAACCTGACTTGTAGGACCTGTAAATTGGTGTAATACATACATAACCCATTTCACCAACAGAAATAGCGCAACCTACAAAATGGAGGGACCCGGATTCAGGGTAAACGCGACTGTATTTGATAGTTGTGGCACTTCAAACAAATCAACAACACACAAACAAAATTATTAGGCCTCCTGTTAATACTGTTATTGTTATAGTGTTGCAATTTTTACCTGCAGTTCTGATACTTCTTAACTCATCGAAGATAGTCAAGAAAACACTATTATTCAGTAACCGACCACATATTTTCCAATCCAACTTAAGTATGGTCAGCAAGGTGATTTTCTCGGTAAAGGGGGGGGGGGGGAGAGATATGGTTATGGTCTGAGGTACGAGTTAGGCCTATATTTGCCACATAACCCTTTTACTGGCGAGATAGCTACATCTCTTTGAAAATTTAAGTTCTCCAAACGTAGGGTAGATCGTCGATCAGTATTAATCCCATGTGCCACAACTCCCCCCTCCCCCCATTCGTTCATTAGCATCTCCTTATTTCCAAGTTATCTTTTGTCTTTAGCTAACTCAACATCTGAGTCGGTGTAATGATTGCTACCGGTATCGTGTTCTTACTCCTTTGCCAAACTCAGCGTGCGGAAGTTATGTCTTTGAGACGGTTTCATACTCTCAGTTTCACGTCCCCGTATGTTCTTCCAATTAAAAAGCTTGAAGAAACATTTGTTTGTGTTCATTCTAGTAGCAATTCCTTACCCTGGTTAGATACTGTGTGTGGGTGACAGACGTTGTAAATAAACTGAGCTTCAGTGTAATTTCATATTTCACTGTATTTAACGGACTTCTTATTCATTATACTCAGAGGCGAATGATAATTTACAAATTAGGCATACCGTAGCTCTCCTCGGGAATGCAGTGTTAACACAGTACATGTATAGTTAATCAGTACACATGGACTTAGTAGTAACGAGATGCAATGGTCTGCTAAAATGTCTCGTTATAAAGAAGGTCTCACTACTCCAGTAGAAGGGCCAAATCACAAGGCAGGGAATATACATGCAGTCTCAAGAAACAATACATCCTCAGCTTAAAATGCTAATAGTAATACACTGTATTGCATTTTTTTAAATTAGCCTAACCTTGCTTGGCAAAATTATTCTGATACATAACGGCCTAGCTTTGCTTGTGTTGCACGAACAAGGCAATACATCAAAATGATAATGTTTTCGGAAACTGGCCACGAAAAGGGCGAAGATCTACGTCTTGATTTAAAAACGTTTACACACATGTACAAACTTCTTTTCAGATCTGTACAGAACAACTTGTGGTCGTGATCGTGCCTAGGCGCAGTTAAACCCAAACTCAAACGCAAACAAACTGGTCACACTTAGGTGTAAGTGTTATACCGGTATTGGTCATTTAATTAGACTTGGAAGCACCATTGTCATATGGAAAGCAAAATAATGTGTTCTGGGACAAGATGCCTTCAGTCACTTAGTGACACCAGGGCCGTTTAGCATCATTATGGGCCCCTGACCAAAGCAATAGATTACGCCCCCCGCCCCCCAGCAACTATTCATACCGTTGCATGCGTGCGGGCCCTAAACCCTTGGGACCTCTGGGCAACTGCCTAATGTGCCAATGCGGTCAGACGTCTCTGAGTGTCATTTGAAGACTTAACTTCCTCTGTCTTTCTCACTGGGCGTTAGCGTATACAATACAATGTGTAATTTTATTTGGTTAGAATCCTGTGATCCGTCCCCAAGAGAAGGAATTGATACTTATTCTTAGAGCTGAGAAATTGTTTTGCTGGTTATATCCCCTGTCTTGGGTGAACACATTGGCTACACTTAATTTCAGCCTTCTTGCTTGTGAGATAAACTGAAATCACGCATAGTTGGTCTCTAAAAACACATTAAAAAATATATTTTAAAATGGCAAAAATTTATTGACATTTGAAATTTGCAAAATGTGAAAGAAAAGATGGTATCATGCTCACATTTCACACCGTGTCTACTCGATTTTTGTTGTCGTTAGGCTAGTAAGGCATACTTGTAAAATACAAAAATAGAAGTCCATTTTTTGTTTCGCTTTGGTCCTCCCAAACTCCCTCTCGAACATAGATAACAACTATGTCACACAATACTTTGAAATCGGCCACGAACGGATAATATGTAGGCATAGGCCTATGCCATTTCTTCTACCCGTGATCATGAATTGACGCTGTGGTCCTTCATTGTGATCATGACGTGATTTTCATTATGAATAGGTCACGACAGACACTTTGTCTGTAGAGAGATTTGTCGGAAGTTGTACTGGATGTCCCTAAAGTCTGGACCCGTCAGCAATTACATGTATATTTTGAAGAAATACACGTAGAATTTTCAACATCATTTTATTCAGTTGGAATACATGTATTAACATCTTCAAATTTTTCATTCGTCCTTTTAAAAAGAAGTTGGTGTTCATGTACATGTAATTCGTGTATTTCATAGACACCATCACCAATAGTTTGTATAGTACTGTGCAACGCATAGACAATAGGAGATCCTTCCGCGGTGCCACGCCTCATGTTTTTGTTATCCCTTTCCGCATCGCCCGACTGCCCGGCCTGGACCACTAGCGTAGGCAGATTCGATAAAATGTCTAGAATGATCAGTAAGTCGGTCTGACACAAAGGTGGAAATCATCTTAATATGAGTGACTGTGGCTGTAGGTTTGTATTTGTGAGAAAATTAGGAAAATTCACGCTTGGGTTCTAGTATTCTCTGGGCTAAGGCACAGTTTTCTCTCTCTCTCCTCTCGTCCTAGGCCATGGATTAGCCCGAGCGTTAGAGACGAAAAGAATTTAAAAAAAAAAATGTAATGAATTGTAGCCTATATTAATTGCATGCCGTTCTAAAATCAAATGAACAAAGAAGCCAAAGGAAAAAAAAAAGGAGTGGAGTGGGCTGGTTGTGGAGATGCATGCATCAATTGTTTTTACTCCATCTGTACAGCTGGCACCGACAGGGAGCAACCTTGAAGTACCGGTACATGTACATATTAAGTATGCTCGATTTTGGCAATTTTTGACAACCCCCCCCCCCCCTCATCACACATGCACAGAGTGTCTGATTTTCAACACTGAATTGGCTTCAACCCCCCTCCCTCCGCCCCGCTCTCCATGCACGACAATTAGAACTATGATTGTCCCCGAAAACGTCCAGGGTGATGTTTTAGAACTTCTTAAGTGGCTTTTTGTGATTTTGCATATTAAATATATATATAGTCTTTGATGTTTCATTGGATAGGCCTACATGTTATAGCCTCAACTCGATTTTTCCTAAACCTTTTTTTTCTGGAAAAAAAGGAAACAAAACGAATCTTCTTAAATCTACAACCATAACTGAAATGACAACTGACACTTATCAGAACCCCCCCCCCCCACCGCACACACACACACACATGCTTTTCACAATAGGGTCATCCCTCCTCTCTCCTTTCCGAGCGTCTTTCTTGGATGGTCCCACTCGGTGAATGTGTTGCCAGTTAAATATCATTGCTCAAGTTCTGTGGCTCTCTGTGTCGCCCCTCCTCTTCCATGACCCTGAAAACTGCACGATTCTGTTTATCAGTTTCCTTCATTATTTGTCTCACTTTACTACTTTAAAATTGTTTTTTTTGTTGTTTTGTTTGTTGTTGTTGTTGTTGTTGTCGAAATCTCCCTTCTTTCTCTGCATGCCAATAACACTCAAAATTTCACAAACACTGGGAAAGGCAAGTAATTCTGTAACCGATGAAGCGGGAGGAGGAGTTGATCCGTGTTAAATTTAACTTCGACAACCTTAGATAAATCCGAGACTCTTTATAAATAAATATCGCTAAATTTTAATTTCAGCACGTCTATTCTATGAGGTTTTCCGTCTTAACAGTGGTCTGTGCGTACGCCCATTCAATGAACTGTTCAGGCTTGTTGTACAATGTCATCGGGGCAGGCACTGTGTATCACCGCCTATCATAATTTAATTATAGAGGCCAAATCCTCTCTTGGATGATTATAATTATGCATACAATCATTCCTAGCTAGACCCAGAAATGACGTATTATGTCCTGTGTGGGCAGTGACGTAGCAATATGTAACATCTTCGCATGCCCTACAAACCGCTGGGCCTGTGATAGCCACCATGGCGATTTGAAATAGCCCGTGAAACGTGAAAAACAAATCGTGAATTAAAAGAGTCTGAGCTAGAAAAAGCAATAAGACCAAGGACGATGCACCAAGAATAATACTAAAATAATGAATGATCGATAACGTCATACTATCTATTCTCAGAATGTGTCAAAAACTACTTTTCATTTTCATGAATGGAAGCTTACGTTAGAATTAAAAGCGACTGCGCATGCGTGGAATTTACCTCTTATGAATGCTGCACGTCATACTTTGTTTGTGCACGGAAGAGGACCTGAGGAGCTTGTAAACAACATCAAGTCTGTGGTTTAGTAGCTTATATACCAGAGCCGCGATATTCAGAGGACAGAAAGATGGTAGGAGCAGTATTGTACAGGGTGAATGTTCAGTTTTAGCTACCGAAGGAGATATTAAATGGCTGGAGTGGGCAGCGACGGGGAAGGCGAAAGCATGACTGTGGATTTCTGTGAAAAACAAGCCTCAAATTCAGCTCAAAACTTTGTGCATAATTTCTTAGCATTTGATCGAAACAATCCGGCAATAGGTCGGACGAGAGATCCTTATGATTATGCAAAGAAATTCACCGAGTTTTTCATGCGTTATTTCGATTATGAACTTCGACGATCGTCACTTCACGCTGTGAATAATCACCACACGGAAGTGAATACAGTGTCCGAAGCCCATGGTGCAAGTCCAGCCGAGTTCACGGCACGGCCAGGAGTGGTTCCTCAAAATGGCAGTGACCACACACATCATACTCACATAGACGATTATGAAAGGGACAGCAGCCCTGATAGGGGTGTGAGCCCTTCACGCAAACCCGGCAAGGGTATATTGAGACGATTTTCATTTAAAAGTATTCGAAAATCAAAACTGTTCAAGCAAGGAACAGATGATAGTGGAGAGCCACCTTCCCCGAACCCTAGATCAAAACATAAGCTAAAGAAAGATGGAAAGCATCGTGTGCCCAGTGTGCAGCAAGATATCCAGAAAGAGGGAATTGTGAATGTTTTGACAGGGGAAGATGCCAAAGGAAAGTCCAGATGGGAGAAAACACGTCTTCTTTTGCTGAAGAATCAGAGTGGATACCAAATGGAATTTTATTCTCCACCAAAGGTAATTTGTTTTGTTCAGCTAGTTCTAGATCTATTACAATAAAAATTCAGTGTACATTTAAACATCCATCTGATTCTTGCAGTTACATGGTCATTTCTCAGTAGGAAGTCACCAAAGGAAAGTATTGAAAAGTAATGGCAAATATTTGTGGTATAAAAAAAAAAAAATTAATGTATAAAAGACAAAAGTGATGAATTGGGTTGCGATTATGACACAACTCATCAGTTTCTTTAATGGTAGAGCAGTGCAGTGGATTGGATCGATGAATTTTATGTGGTGTGCAAAGTAACATCGACAGCAGTTTTCATATTGACTGAGAAACTGCTCATCAGCAGTGCATTTTTTTTTAAACAGTGATAAGTTATAAAAAAGATGTTTTAAAAATTAACCCGACATGGGAAAGCATACCAACTCTGGTTTTAAGACTAAAAATTTGTTAATTTCTGAATCAGTCAGCATATTTATAATCTAATTTTGATTAGGGGTTGACATGTCGTTTGGTTTATGAAGCAACCTGTGGCAGTTTTAAACTTTAAACAGAATTCATCGCAGATTCCACAAATTTCTTGTTCTAGTCATTGCATTGGAAACATGTCCATGTGTTAATGTAACAGGATTCAGTAATGCCTGCATTATTAGTCTGATAGTTGCTCTCACTCTGGCCATGCAATGGCATTTCCGGAAGGAGTATACACAACTTAAGTCGTGCAATATTTGATGTCCTGAGTGTTAATTGCCGAGCCGCGTGCTTGCTATAAAAACATCCATCTAGAAGACTTAACTCGGCAGAGCCTTCCTCATTCTTGTGACCTCCCCCACTAGGGGACAGTCCTGAGCTGCCTTCTTTATGTTCAAACGATAAGGTCTATGTCAGCAAAAGACCCCAATGTAGTAAAGCAATGTCGTCGTCGTCCATCTTGCATTAACATGTAGGATTTCATGCTGGTCTTACCATTTCACAAACTGGATGTGGAAAGTCAGCCTCGTGGATTGTTTTAGGGGCCAATCTGGCAACTCTCAGATTTGGGACTCTTCTGATCTGAATTTCCTGAAGAATGTTTTCTTCTTTAGTGGGGCAAAAATTGTTCTTCATGAAGTTCATTGTAAATTGAGTTTGAGGCAAATTTTACCACCAGATAAACTTCTTTAAATTTGCATTGAGATTTGGAGGAGATGGGGGGGGGGGGTTGTATTTGCAACGTTCTAGAAATCATGCTCGATGCAATCTTAGCCTGATCTTTCAGAGTGCTTGATTGATGTTGTTATTATGTTAAATGTCTGGATAAGATATCCCATTTAAGTCAGAGTGCTTACTTTTCTGAAGGCTGTGTTTTAAAACTAATTTATAATATAATAGTAAAGTTGTAGAATAATGTCTGACTTTTGCTGATTTCTATTGTTTTTTTTCTGTCAAATGAAATTATGTCGATGTCTCAATGAGTAATGAAAGAAAAAAAACCAAAAAAGCATATAACTGAAGCCAAAAGTTTACTTATGTTTGACATTGATTAATACACTTAAATTTTCTTGGTACTGCAAATGTTCATTTGTACAACCCTGCCTGAGGTAAAACTGAAATTTATAACCACTGCATAAAAAAAAAAAAATTAAATGTCAAGAGGTGCCACTTGGCAAATAGCAGTTGGACTTTGCATTCAGAATGTTAAAACATGCAGAGATAAGAAGTTCATCTCACAGTCACATAGGTGTAAATTGTAAGGGCAGCGATCCTCCTAAAGCAAAGACCTCAAACTTCATCTCAGATAATTAGACAACTTTTTAAAATACTAGGCCCGCTGCTGCATGATTGCATGAGATACAAAAGAAAAAGGTCAGTTAAAATGCTGAGGAATATCATCACTTTGTGAGCTGTGCAATTGTTCGTTTCTTGTTTTAACTTAACAAGCATTATATTATATGTGCATTTGTGTTCTTTCTTGGGGGGACCGGAATTTGGCAGTTTAGAGGGTGTCATTGAATGGATTTTTTTTTATCATTTTAACGGCCCGGGAGGAAGGGGGGGGGGGTCCTTGTAATTGATATAAACACCGATTTATAGACAGGTAAATAAATACATGTACACATGTACATGTGTATGCATGATACTGGTAGGAGTTTGATCCAGATTTTTTTTCCTTGAGTACAAGATGTGTACATATGACGAGGGAAAGAGAATTCGTAAATTTATGTATCCAAAAGGACTAGTTTTGTCTGTGAGTTTCCTTTACATTACACATTTACGGCGCTAGCGTAGTTATAAAGTATTGACTCTCACTCTCAGAATATTGCTCAGGTCATTACTGACTTACAACCGTCACTAAATCAAGCCTTATCCATGAAGTTGGCTTGAAATCTAGTTTTCATTCATTTCCATTCAGAGTCATGCCTGGCGAAATGCATGATAATTGATATGCCATGAATCGCCAATTCAAAATTCCCAGCGCATGTGAAAGAATTGCTGCGCACTTTTATTCATGAAATGTATTTCGCGTTTAAGAGGCCAGAGAAGTTTTGTTTTCTGTAAAGAAACCAACGCCGCAGAAAACATTCGGTGTTAGAAGTACGCCACACTTACTAAATGTGCGAAAAAACATGTGATAATGTGTACGCTGAGGGTTCATTAGTATTCAAACCAAGCTGTATTGTTACTGGTAAATGGTGTTAATGTTATTCAGTAATTGACTATTCTAATATTTCACGCTGTAACAACGTGTGGTAGTCAGATCCATTATTCCCAGAATACCTTCGTTTCCATGCACACTCAGTTACAAATGTCCCCGGATACGTGAAGCTTGGATTGTGAATAATTATATCCTACAAAGCTTTCTAATAAAAGAGAGGAAAGTGTGACTCCCTATCAACTATGTTTAGTTAGAAAATGAGCATCTGTCAACAAAACATGACTGGGGCTGGAGCAGACCAGCTGCTGAGCACTGCTGTGAAAAGCATTGATTTCCACCTACGCATTGTGTTGCTCACCCAGAAGAGCAAATGTTTTGCTGTAGGAGAAAATATTTAAAGGGCAAGGGAATCATGGAACAACCTATGCAGTCGCGCATTGTCGCCTGTACAGTATTGATGGGTAGCATTAAAGATTAAAACACAGCCTTATCATTGGTTTTGTTTTAGTGTTTGTTATTTTTGCTACAAATAGGGACTTGTTTCTGCAGATAAACTAATCGCAGCAGTTTCAGATAGACGAGGTATCAAAGATTATATTTTTAATGAAAATCACCTTTACCCGTCAAATTTTCCCTACTGATTTATTGCCAACTTCCGATTAACAGAAATATCATTTTTAAAATCCCGATGATTGGTCGATTTTTTTTTTTTATTCAGGAGTATACGGATCTCGGCAAACCTTGCGTATTTTATAGTTTATTGTACCCAGTCACTTGGTGCCAGTGCGTTTCCTTAGAATGACAAGGTTCTAGCTCCACTTTCTGGCTGAACTGAGTTACACACTAAACACTCCTTCTACAAGTCTTATCTATTGTGTGTATCAAGCGGATTCGGTGTGTAATTTGCAAGTATTACTAAAAAGAAAAAAAAGCCGTATCATCAAATCAAATGCTACGAGCACAATCATGAAACTTCAATCATCAGTTTCTCAAAAGGGAAGGGAGCTAGAAACTTGACATTCTAAGGGGGCGAGAGATAAAAGAAATTTTGGCAGCAAATAATATTCTTTGCTGTGCGATTTGGCCTTGAAATGAATTCGTAACGGCAAAGAATACATTCACAAGACCTTAGCAACTAACATTAAATGATAGTTTCATTAGTTACACCTTGTGACATCCATAATCTGAGGTTCCACTTTGGATAGAAACTCATAAACAGTGACCGAGCTACGAAAGTATGCCAAAATCACTTTATCAGTCGGAAGGTATTTTTGTGCGTTCACTTCTTAACAACAGGGCGCCGCTATGGACCGAGTTATGCTGCTTTTGTCTAAATGTCGAGTGTGTTTTTTGATAAATCTGATTTAAGCCTCTCAATTTTTAATATTTTTTTTTGTAAACATTATTTTTATTATTAATATTTTGTTTGTTATAAATTAATCACAACAACAATAACAACAACAAAACAATATGGAATATTATACATTGTCATATATTGCAGTAAACAGTTCCAGGAGTTTAAGCTATGACGTGTTTTGTAACGGACATTTTCTCCTGTAAAAGCCACATACATGTATCATGGTCTCGTTAGCATGTAGACGCGCGAAGTTGGATCACGTATTCTAATACTGTGGCTTTGACGCTGGGAGATTCATTGTCGCATGTATTATAGTGGAATTTCTGCCGACATGCAGTCTTCGATTCGTAAAGCACGAACCGCCAAGAGGTTCGATATGGGGGGACGCACGGGGAAAGGGGGGGGGGGGTGGATTCAGGGAAACGTACGAACTTCAAACAAAATCATAAAAATCGTCTGAACCACGTTCGTTGTGGATTTCCAATATTTAGAACAGAAACGACAGTGTTAGGAAATTTTGACCGTATACATGTATTAATGTAAAAAAAATAATATTCATTACCAAACTCAGCGTGTATTGTTACTAATTAGCATGCAATGATGTCCGCAAGTTGTATTTGGATGTCATGTTCACTGTTTTGAGAGGGACGTTCGTGCCTTTCGTGAGCAGGTAGGCCTACCCTCGAAATCCGAAACACTGTGGCTTGTAAAAAAATATCTGGCAAAAGTAACACTTTCCTAAATGTAGGGGAAATAGGTGTGGGAAAATTGAACTATTTAAGTAAAATTAGCCTTCGGGAAGTTGAAAGAAAGAACAAGAAAAAAAAAAATCAGTCAACAACCTCTGAGCTCTGTCGAAGTGGTGATACTGGAGGCATGAGAGGAAAAAAAACAAAACATTGCGTACGTATAATTGATTTTGGCATTACCACCGTAGTTTTGTGCTCAAGGTTTAGCGTGGCTGGCGGAGAAAACAACAAGATAACATACGTATCAACGGAGTTATTTTTGTCCAAGTTTCTGACTATTTAAGCAGCAAATAGAGTTGATTATTTTGTGTTTTGTTCAACTGGTTTCGTCATGTCAGCCAGCCCCGAGCGAGGAACTGTTCGATTTTGTAGGTTTCTTTAGCTCAGTAATCTGCATTTATGACGTCACTCGACGAAATCAAACCTGTTTTCATGTAAACAGGAATGTCGTAGTTGTAATAGTTGCGAATGAAACCTTCACCCTATGATTACATTCTATCTATCTATCTATCTATCTATCTATCTATCTATCTATCTATCTATCTATCTATCTATCTATCTATCTATCTATCTATCTATCTATCTATCTATCTATCTATCTATCTGTCTGTCTATTTGTCTGTCGGTCTGTAAAGAGCTGACTCGCTGATGACCGACGGGTTTGTTTGTCTGTCCGCCCACCTGCCATCTATCGGCCTTCTTTACATAATTATGTCTGTCACAGACAGTCTCCCCCAATCGTTTGTTCAAAAGGTATTTGAGCTGATAAAAGGAAATGACACCGGCAGGTAAACAAAAAGTGTTTTATCAAGAAAGTATAATAATAATTATGTCATAATATCGTCCTTTCACACCTACATCATACGGTTTGTCTCTGTTTTACATGATTTAGAAGATTCGACAATAATAATCACATCAAATCAAGAAAAGATCGTACTTAAGTCTGTTATTCTTTCTGTCCAGTCCAGACCGAGGGGGAGGGGGAGGGGGGGGGGGACAGTTGGCAATGGTCCACAATTTTGGGGGGGGGGGGAGTTACTGTGCCCGATGGAGGCGAAAAAAGAGAGGGGGGTGTGTCTTTGATAAAGATTATTGATATTGTTAATTGTAAAGAGGATGATGAATAGGGACCACTTTCACACAAAATATTGTTTTAAAAAAGATTCATAAACGATTAAAACAAAAATACTTAATAAGCAGTTTAAAATGGAGCCTACACCCCCCCCCCCCTTGTACCTGCCTACTGGGTTTTTTTCCCGAGGGGTTGGAAGACTGGGATCAAAGACAGTTAATATTACTGGTACCCATGGTACCCATCATATTGTCCATACGTGTATTGATTTTTTGCCCTCTAATTTCTCATTCACAGAAATATTCTTACAACCTCGGTGGTTGGTTGATTTGTTTTTATACAGTAGCCTGCATTTCTTAATCTTAGCAAACACGGGTGTGTTTTATATCAAACCTTGGTGTGTTTATATTGTAAGTTGTATCAGAGAAGCCAGTAGTAAAAAGAAGTTTGGCAGCTGAGATGCTTTACTGAGATGGTTTGGCGTTGAAATAAATTCGTCACGGCAAACTGTACTATTACAAGATGTTTCGTTTTGTGTCCGTCGTTTCCTGGTATGATGTTAAATTACGAACTGTCCTTTTCAAATATATACAGTTGATTCACTGCCATGTAGTCCCAAACCCTTTAATAAATAATTATATAATTAATTATCTAATAATATTGCTAATATTATCCCCAAATCTTAACCATAAACCTCGTCAACAACACGGCGTCTCATGTACAGTCCAAGGTGTGCTGGGTGGGAGGCCAGACTTCCTGGGCGTGACACCGACTCCCAGTCCGTGACTCTCTCAGCGAAGTTTCTGCGTATTGTTATTGTTTTGGAGTGTTTACGATCTGGAGTTCCACATTCCAGTGGTATGTAGGGCTGTTACCCAGTACATTACATGGCGTCTATTGATAAACACGTTGAAGGACACCTTGGGTGACCCAAGGCGAAAAGGTATGATTCATATTAGACAGACACACACACATGCATGCATCCACATGGGCGGGTACACAAAATTTGTAAGGGCGCATACACATGGGCGGCTATACAAAATGGTAACGGCGCATAGACATATGCAAAACAGTAAGACACGTACACAAGGAAACAAGCAGGTGTGATTAGAAAAAAATTTAAACAGGAAAGGGGGGACAAAGGTGGATCAAAAGAATATAAACACCGAATCTTCTTTTATTATATTGAAAGAAAAAAAAGCCCCGATTGTAGTGAAGTATGACGTCATTACGGAATCTCTTACTGCATATCGCTCAAGTGGGTGAAAATGTGTTTCTAGGCTACGTGTGTTTTTAAAACAAGACGACAGGCGCGCAAAAAAGCTAGAACATTGTTTAGTGTCTGCATCTTCCATATCTGCACACATAATTATTATCTCACCATGTTATTATATTATATCCATTTCCGTCTTTTTTATTTGTCAAATATTGTTACATGTATTATTCTTTTTCGTTAGATAGCGCTTTATTGGTTATCCCAAGGACAACTGACATTTTTTGTTTTAAACTTGTGTTTTGAAATCCGAATTAGTCATGGTTATTATCAGACAGGAACTGCAATACATTCGATAAAAGAAATGTTGGAAAACGCTAGCGGCAAGCAGAACAATTTTTTAATTGTGATAAACAAGACTCCAGTTTGCCCTTTGGAATGCGGGACACATGTGATGACAAATTCATAACTGGTGACAAGGCTTGACAGTGGTCTTCAAGCTGTCTAGACCGGAGGAACCCAGTGTTGATAAAAATACGCTTCTGCTGCTAGCTGATTGATTTTTCTTGTGGTATGGGTATTTGATTTCATGTATCAGTCAGTCTTTTTCAAAAGTCCAGCATTTTTTCGTGAATTTAGACTGAGACACAACCATACGTATGCCATCGGCCTACTCTATTATTTTGTGTATTTGGAGGACATGAGGCCATTCTTTCGGTTTCGATCCTTTTCGCCTAGCTTTTAAAGTTTTATGCAGCACAGCAGTTAGAATTATTTATTTATTTGTCTTGTTTATTTATTTTTATCTGTCCTTTGTACATGTATTGTTTTTATTGTCGAAAATAAATCCCCAATCAGCTGACGTGCGCCATTCTGTCATCTAAACTTTTGTGACCCGATCCTTACTGTTACAAGGAAGTATAAAATCAACTCCCAAAACCCTCAGCCGCTTTCCAGTCCCCCGCCCCCCCCCCTACACCCTTTTCTAAAATTTAAAACATCGAGCATTCTCCCATAAAGCTTTTGCCTCTACCGCAATTTTTTTGTTTGTGTGCACTTATTGTTTAGGGTAATTTTTAGCATTTCTATGAAATCGTTTTTTCTTCCTTCTTCTACATGTATCATACTCCAACACTTCCTGCATGTTCAAGTGTTTACGAACAGGAGTGAAAACGCTTATTAAAAGTAGACGAAAAAAAGCTAAATGGTTTCCTTTTATGCCATGCTGATAGTATTGTGAAGGCGGGCGAAATTAATATGATGCAGCGCCTCAGTCAACCATTGTCCTTTCCGCCCGTGTGAAAACTGCGATTGTTTTGATGACCAGTGATACCACATTATTGAACCATAGGTCAAAGCCTGGCAAGTCACTTGACTGTGGTTTATTTGCGATCAGAGGCTCTCAGACTGTGTCGCTGTGGACATAATAAATAGAATGTCAGAGTTATGGCTGGCTTTGTTGATCGATCTATCTGTCAGTCTATCTCTCTGTTTGTCTGTCTGTCTGTCTCTCTCTCGGTGCAGTAGTTGGGTGCGTAGAAAGCTCGACTTGGTGCGAGAGGTCGTAAGTTTGAATTTTCGCTCTGGGCAGAGATGGTATCTGGTACAATCCAACAAATTTCTCACGGTGTACAAGGATACTCAATCGTAGGCCCCAACTGCTGTCTTCCATAGTCTCGCTGACCCAGGTGAAAGGCGCTGCGAGGCTGCTGGCACGCTGAGTCAAGTCCTTGCTTTGTCGGTTTTTTTGTGAGCATGAGGAGATGTGAACTTTAGAGCTGAACGGTGCCTCGTGCACTAGTGAGACTGAAACTAAGTCTGGTTGAGAATTACAAAGTGACCTAATTGTAGCAGGAAATGCCGAAATTTTGTATTCATGAGAATTGACTCCCTGTCGAGTGCACATCAAGGAAGGGAAATGGCTTGGAGCTGCTCTCCCCCCCCCCCCCCCCCGTGTTTGTTTACTTTTAACCCAAGATAAAAAAAGAAGCACCCAACATCAAAATATAGTAGTAAGACGAAGAGTGAAAACAGAGAGAGAGAAGAGTTTACCCCGGCCCACCACCACCCCATTCCGCCATAGTCATTGACGCAGCATTTTTCATTGCCAATTTTTTTATAGCATTTAAGCCGCAGAATCGATCTTTTGAACACACCACAACATTGTGTTTGTGGGTGCATACATATTATCCTATTGTAGGTGAAAACAACAGTCAGAGTTTTTTTTTTCTTTTTCTTTTTAATTGAGCAAACTTAAGATCGTTGAGGATTTTCTTTGTTGTTTTTTATTCGCCCGTTTACCATTGTCTAGTTATTATGATTGGAGAATGCTTAGAAAGGTCTCAATTTCACAAAGATTACATATAGAATTGCTTAGAATTTTGGAAAGCACTTTGCAGTAGTAGATCTACAGGGCTCAGTAGTTTTTTTGTTTGTTTGCAGAATAGTATATGTGTGTTAATGAACAATATTTCATTCTACATAAAACTGCAGCTGTCTGGAGATAAATGGAGGATTAATATGAACTGTCAAAGCTGCAAATGGCAGTGTCAAATACATTTGGCTGCAACTGCAAATAACAAATTGTCTAGCATTATAAGCTGAAGTTGCAGCAAGGGGCAAAGTGCCCTGTGGTAAGTTGTTGTTGTATTTGCAACAAATGTTGGAAAAGGGTGAAAAAATATGCGCTGTTTTATATACAGGTGTAAGTATTGGTCGCAGCAGTTTACTGATAGTGGATTTTCAGTTTTCGGGGGGGGGGGGGGGGATAACCTTATCTTACAAAGCTCAACTGTTTACAGCATCTTCCTATTTTTGTTTTTCACATAAATGCTCAAAGTGTGCTCAGAGCAAGACCTCTGCGTTCGGTAGGTGATGAGTTGAAAACTGTTCCTATTTGGGTTTGGGCGGGGATGATAGTTTTGCTCGCTACGCAGATCTGCTAACTTTCAAATGGCGCGTGGTGCATAAACCAGCCGATTCATTCAGAATACTTTATGGCTTTCAGTAGCAACAACAACAACAAAACTGGAGACTCTGACTTGTAAGTGATTATTTCAATTTTCTACTTACGCCGGACCTCAAATGTATGAACCAGAAGGTCTTCGTGACCATCTGTTCCCGACAGTAAACGTTAAAGCCACTGTGATCACGCATGATTTCATCATAATCTAAACTCATTTCTATAACTAGAATATAGTAGTAAATAGTTAGTAGCTTCTAAAGAATAGGTATATATATTGTATTTGTAAAGTTATGTACCCAGATCTTGTATAATGTATATACTAGAAACAGTTATCCTGTCATTCCAATCCTTTAAGTTTACGCTGGTCAGGTGGCGGAGAAAGTGCGGTTTATGTTGAAATTGATCGGTGCAATGTAGTTTCTGATACTCAAGTACTTTACAACCAAACCTTAACCTCCAAAATAACCCCAAACCAGAGAAGCAGTGTCAGTATGACTCACCGCCAGTGGTAATTCAGAACAGATGTTGCAAGAACTGTCTTAGTCAAATATTTGCCGGTTGAAGTGACTAGAATGGCCGCCCGGGGGGGGGGGGGGTAATTACCTCTTTGGAATATCAAATCCTTGTGAGGAGTTAGGTTTCTAGTTGCCAAGCTGATTTCTGTAGTTCGAAAGATGTCAGTTTAACCCTGTGTTGCTTTGACATAAGATTTTAGTTCCTCTTTCGGTCCGGAGGTGTGAAAATAGTCACGCGGAAAGCCCAACAGTTTCATGACAGTCTGGCGATCAGGTTCTTCGATTCTATTTAGAAAGTGAAAAATAATTTAAATGAATTTTTAAAAAGGTAGCTGTTGGCTCCGTTTCCACACCCAGAAGAGGCCTATGAGATTGGTAAAAACATAATTTTTCTTTTTGGTTTGTTTTTGTCCATATGGAATTCTCACCAGCTGAACTCCAACCAGAAGACAGGGTTACCCCACTGACAGTTTAAAAATGGCACTTTGCTACCGAAAAATATTTATGCCGTTGTCAGAAGACGTTAGTGTGTCAAGGAAATGGCACGGTGGAATGAAAAATTAGTTTATGGTTAATTCAGAATGACTGGACCGGCCGGTGTGCCATTACATTTGGAACCCCCTAGATCTGGCCCGGACGCGGCATTTTTTTTTTTTCCGTACGATCTATAGCAAATTGAGGAGCGCAGCAGCAACACACCCCCAAACACAGGTCACCGGCGAAAGGATTTCTCGTCATATCGAACACTGCCATGGGTGCTGCAATCTCTGGACTGTCCTGACATGACTCTGAACGTCACCGAAAATCCCTGGGATGTGTTGGAGCTGTCCTGTGTTTAGGGGTGTGTTGCTGCCCCGCTCCTGAATTTGCTAAAGCTCGTACGGAAGAAAATCACGCCGGACTCCCCGGTCAGAATGTGGTTTCCGACGGCGACATGTCAGTCTGTGCTAATGGCCCATTGAATATCAGTGAGTGACGTGTGCCGAGGGGGAGCAAGAGGCTTTAGGAAAAATGGGGACTTTAGTTAGCTTTCCTCCATAGTCACAGTGCCATGTTTATAGAGCCATCCACCGTTCATAATTATGTGCATGCCTACATTCACTCAGAGGCTCGTGTGGCTCTTGTTTAACGTTGTGACTGGTGGAGTTCGTTTGAAAGAAGTGGGCTATTTCTGCCGCGGCTCCGGAACATTTTTTTGTTTTGTTTTGGTACCGCCTTTCCCCGAATTCCTAATCCTGATCTCTGCTCAGCGACCATCTTGTGCATGTTGCCCGACAAACCCATTCATATTTTGAAGTGTCGCCTTGGGCCACTTCCTGCCTTTTACCTTGATTCCTCACCCACAAGAATTTCATTAAAATAGATGAAATATAAATAAATAAATTATGCTAATTTCAAACTTCTGCCTTATAATACAGCTGAACCCTCAAAATGTTAAGTTTCCTTGAGAACTTGTTCGTTTAGCGCATTTTGGAAAAAAATAAAAAATAAACAAAACAGTCAGACCAAAGAAGCTAGTGTGCCAGGTCTTTGTTGAATCGAAACAACGTAAGCAGCAGGAAATGAGGTTTTTTGACCCTTTGGTTGCCGACAGCGTTTTGTCTTGAATAATCTTTTGTATGTCGGCTGTGAATGTGTCTGTAACACTAACAGTTGGGAATTTTGAGACATTTGAAAAAAATTGTTTTAAGAGTTCCCATTTATCTTCTGAAATATCCGAAATTATTGAACGCTAAAACAAAAAGGACTATAAAAATCATATCACTACTGCTTTGGCATGGAAAGGGTCAAAATAGGCAATTTTGAAAGGAAAAAAAAGTTTAGACGGCTGTAAATATTTCTTTGACTTAAGTACGGTAACCTTAATTTTTTGTTGCTGTTATTTTCAGAATTCATGAATGTTTACATTTTCGAAAATTTCAGCTTTCTTCCCAAGTTTTTACTTGATAGGATTATTAGTTACACATTTCAAGCGCCGCTCCCAGATTTTCATAACAGACTTAATAAGAGTTCGTACTTGTAACGTACATTTCCCGCTTTGTTCTAATCCAGTGACAGGAGATAACAACATTTTGTCGATTCATAAATGGAAACATGCGGTCAGAATCCAGCAGTTTGAGATAAGAGAAACATTACTATAAGTGGCAATTTTTGTTTTGTTGCCTAAGGGAAGCGGTTCTCAAACCTTCCAGATTTGATGACTTAGGGACAAACGCTTTTGTTTTATTTCGCCAGGGTCTTTATCACAGATAACAGTGTGTATTGAATGGTTATTCTTGGGTGCATGGTTGTCTGGAATTTCTACTGGGGAATTAAAGGAAATGAACGTTTTTTGTTTTTTTCATTACTATTACTAGCTAAAGTGCTGTTCGTAGAACGCTGGTCACGTAGTTACAGCGAACTTTCCAGACATACTTTTCGATATTAGTCCATTAAAATATGTCTCTTCTCTGCGGTTCCAATAATAAACAATATTCAGGATTAAATTTTGTCGGCAACGGATGTGCCAGTGTGAGCTATCGTCAATTAATGTCGAGGTCGTCCAGTTTCATAAGTTTCGGTCACGTAGTCACAGGTTGTCGGTGCTTACATGTTCATTCTCGAGCTCCATTATAGTATGATTAATTAATGTTTGCCCATGTGTCACTCGGTATGTCTGCATGCCTGTCCACCCGGGACCTGAATTCGTATTTAACTAACAGGGATCACTAGAATAATCTAGTATTGTTGCACGACATAGCAAGCCATCTACGGAATGTGAATCTCATGAATACTAGTTGCTCTTTCACGTAAACAAGTTTAGCCCAGACATTTAGAGAACAATTGCATTTTTAGAGATAACCTATTTCCAAGTAAAATAATAGGTCGACTCCCGCGAGACAGTTCAGCTTTGCAAGCTACCACAGGACATAGGCCTACATAATAATTATTATGCATGTGATTAAGTCTGATGTTTTGGTGCACCGACAGCACGACAAGTGCAAAGGTTTTGATGGGGTTATAAGATGATTCACATGAAGAAACCACCGTTGTTTACAGCAAACTTGACCTTTAAGGTGACGGACACGGAGACGATTTTGCATCGTTATCATTTTTTTCCCCTGCCATAATTATTATGACTTCCCGTATCAAATTCGTCATATGATCTGACATAGCTTTCTTGACTAAATTGCCGACTGTAAAACCGGATAGCCAAAAGGTCGAAAACAGACTGAGAATAAAGCACTGGGGGCAGATGGTGAATTTGTGACTATTTCGTTCATTTTCATTTTGCCCTTATAAGATCTTAAACCTGTAGACCCCGTCCCCATTTCTGCTTGTGGGAAGTTGTTAGCATTTATTTTTAGGATCATAAGTAAGGGGTTTTCTTAATCATTTGATCAATTTAGTTTACATGTATAATTATTGTAGAAATTACTAAACATAAATTTGTTCGCTTCGAGTCCTTGTGGGAACTGCAGTCGAATGATAAATTTCTGTGTATCGGTGGTGATACATGGGGCATAGAGGGTTAAAAATTATCGGTAGCAGATCCGACAACCTTCAACAGAATACTGCGTATTTGTAGTCACTATAGTTGCCCTTCTGGAATAATTGCCCAATTGGGGCAGTTGTGTGCCGACATTGAACGAATCAGGGAGCAAGATCGGATTAAGTTTGGCCATTGCTTCAGAAGATTGTCCAGAACATTGACGATCAGAGATTGGTTTTTCCCCGAGTCAAAACCTCGGGTGTAGGTGGGCGGGGGGGGGGGTGGATGAGGAAGGGGGAATGAAAAATAACAGGCACGGAGAAAAGCTATTCCTTCCTTCGTAATGGCCGTCGTAGGCCGACTTAATGAATGTTTATGTGACAGCAGCGATGGCAGCTGCCGTCATTCTCCCTCTTCCCTTCCCAATACCCCCGCCAGCTGTCCACCCCCGCAGTCTTTCTCCTCTCACTCACGAACACGCGAGCACGTACTCGCGTACACACGCACATCCCCTAAAGCTTTCAAATGTTATTGCTTCAAAACCTTTCAGCGGGACTTTCTGTTTCGTTTAACCTAATCCAGGCTAATTAAATTCAGATCAGTATGGCATTGAGGGTCGAGCTTGTGTGTACAAGGTTACTGGACAACTTTCTGCGATGCCATTGTAATAGATCTACCATCCTCCATAGCAAAGTGAAACAAAACTATAAGAAAATTTGCGTGGGCTTGGCACAAAATTAAAGTGTGGTCAACACAATAAAAAAAAATGTATTTCATAAAGCAGAAAACAGCTTCAAACAACGACATTATATCGAAAATAAACAGGTATTAAAGTAGTTTTACCGCTTTGACACCAGTTGTATAATATTTTGCGATGAAGATACTGACCTTTGTCATTTGATCGTGGATTGATTAAACAAACGGTAGCCGCAGGATATAATTACAGCGGATATGGACACCAAGCTGTGTTTTCACAGTAATTATTGCTATGATGTTACCGTCCAACCCCGTGGTCCTTACGCCGTCTCTTTTCATCCTCATAAATGCAGAAAACTTGGCTACCGTCAGAAAATTATCATTTTGGACTTCAAACATTTACAGCTGATCGTCAGATTGTGTGAGTCAGCGCGGAACGACGGAAAAAAGAAAAAAACAACATTGAGTTATTTATGTGCGGGTTTCTTTTTGCGCGCGTATGTGTGTGTATGCATGTTGGGCTGGACAGGTGGTGTAGTGAGACTAGTCACTTTTTGTCTGGGTCTTAGCGTGGCCTTCGTACGAAGGCCACGGTCTTAGTCAGTGTGGGATGTGGAGTAGGAAGTTGAACGGGACCTCGCACACTGGCAAAACTTAAACAAGTTTGTCTTACTACATATTTTGTAGTTTGGGCGCGTCAAAGCGGTCTTGAACCAAATGACGGAAAGAGTGACTTCGTACACTTACATGTTTTTTTTTTGTGTGTGTGTGTGTGGAAATTTCATTTCAGTGATGTACGCTTCATTTAGTTTAGTTGGAATGTAATGGTGTACACTGTATGTAGTGAAAATCCAACAGTTTTCATGAAATAATGTGGTAAAAGGAATTTTTGGCCCACCCTGTATTGTAGATATTATCAGTTGTCCCGCTGACTCTGGGAATACGCAGAAAGATGTGATTTTCAAGGTTGAGTTAAATCACCAATTTGTAAACTGAGGCCACAAAAGAAAATTTCCTGTCATACTTTTTAATCCTACTCGAAGAAACACGTCATTTTTTTCCGGCTCAAAATATCGGAACAGTTTCATCTGTTCAGCTCAGTTGTGGATCAAAATTAACGAGAGTAGTAAAAATATAGTGAACTTCAAGACCTTTTGAAATATGCCCACTTATATCTTTACGTCCTTCTATGTGTAATATTTGGTATTTTGTAGAATTTAAGGCTCAGCGGTTAAAAAGCCTTTCGTGATTAACATTGGAGGCCTTACCTCCCTTATAATATCTGTACTGTTAACTAAAGGAGATCGTTCGTGGCCAGCGGGATCACAGAGCTAGAATCGTTATTTGTGCTGGGTAATTGTTTACGTCAGCCTGTCCATTTACTCATTAGATCTGACGAGCCTCGGCTAGGTCGCCATGGACACGCGAAGCGGGCGACAGAGGTGTTGCCATCAATGTGGGTTAACTTAAGATTGGGGAATAGCAGTATGATGAATGTTCTGACCAGCGGGAATCTAAGGTTACTAGACACGCGCACGTGCGACTACCTCGCGTGTTGCTGTCGAGCCTTGGTTTTACAGTGTTCCCGCGGACTCGGTAATGAGCTCGAGTGCCGCAGACGTGCACAGCTCCATTGGTTCGCCAGATGAAAAAAAAAAAAATGACGGGACAGCAACACGACATAGTCGCATGTGTGCGTCTAGGATAATGGGTTTTGTCTTCCCATTTCCTTTGCGTTTGATTGTATCATTTCTGTATTATTTTTTACGCGAGGCTTGGCTACTTAGCACTTTTTCCTTTCGCCATATTTTGAAATCGCTTCAAATCTTGCTGCGACCCCACAGTTTGTCTGGTTTTTGTTTTTGTTAAAAAAAATGTTTGGTATTTCTTTTGTTGACCCTCTTCACGATTGCTGTCGATTACCCCCTTCCCTATTGTTGTTGTTTCATCCTAATTCACTGCCATAATAAATGTTAAGGTACCTTTCTACAGGGGGTTGATTGGTGGGCTCTTCTGGTAGGATCTCCTTTCTGAGCATTCTGCTCTATCCTGTCTATCGTCTAGCTTCTTCCTAGCACCGTATGGCTTTTTGTCGTGTTGACGTGCCTTCTCCAATAAACTCAAACTCAGAACCTGTCTAAGGGGCACAGAAGCACAGTGATACATATGTACATACAGAAGCATACCCTGGTGGCGCGATGAGAATTGGTTTCTGGTTTATAGCACGGTGTCTACAGCTTTTAAACCAGGAAAACAAACAAACAAACAAAAGAAAACAACGGACAAGTTTACACCATACAGATGTTATTTGGACAGGCGAAGTCTTAATCACCTGTCCCTGCCTTTGTATGATACATAATACAATTATACAATTCTTCTTTAATCAGTTTGTCACGGTCTGTCGGTTTCTTTAACTACGTTGTACACACGTGCACACACATTGCACACCATGACAATGGACGTACTTGTTCCCACGGCCAGCTACGTGCCAGATTTGCCCGTCATTTATGTTACCTGTGTAAGTGTCACAACAACAGTAACAGCGACAAAAACCTGTATTTGGAAAGATAGAGACAGAATTCCAATGCACAGTTGCATTGTATCTCTCTGTTCCCACCCACAAAAAGCCGCATGTGGAAGGATAGAAACCACGATTAAAAGTCATAATTTCATTACATATTGTATCCCTCTGATCTCTTCTTCCATTTCCATGTAGCAGTGAGTGGATGTTTGGCCATCTCTTTCTCCCATACTGTTAGTGTTACATCTCCCTACCTCTTTATAACCGTCATGGCTTACCACTATCAGTAAACCCAATGTTTCTCTCATTTTTTTGGGTCTTTATTTCATTTCTTCCCTCTTGCTCCAGTGCCTATGGTCGCACTTTTCAATTTCATAGCTGCGTTTCTTCCATCTCCCATACGACTGTCATCCCTTTATCTTGTCCAGACCAATTCCCCCATGAAGGATTCGCCTGTGAACAAACTTGAGGTCATTCAACTCGCGGGCATAGCTCCACCGCCCAGTCTTTCACCTTTGTCAGTAGATTGTAGGCCCTACTGCTGACGGGAAGCCCTTTTTGTTTTGTGTAAACATGAGTCGGCGGCGGAGATGAATGGTGAAGAGAGAGTGATATTTTGAAGCAAGACAATGGTTGTTTTTTAATTGCAATAAACTAATTCACCAGGCCTGGCCTAGAACACACACACCAAGTCACTGAATACAATTAAATTACAGTATCAAATTAGCTATTTAAATGGAGAGCGAACTGAACTGCAGAATCAGCAACGAAAGGGGGGGGGGGGTGATGATGATGGACCCAGCGGCGCAGGTGTTAAATGAACCGTTATACTGCTAAATCAATAGTTCTTATGCTGTCGTTTGTATAAAAATTTGTTTTATACTGCATTATTATTTCGGTGTTTTTTGTTAAGACCGGTGACTGTTTTTAAATCCGGGGTGGACCGGTGTTTTAGTTTTTTTGTAAAATTTGTTCTGTTAGATGTGGTTGATTTTTTGTTTTTTTGTATTGTCGTGCCATTTGGTACACTGAAATGTTCGTTTTACAGTGTGTTTAACGTCTTTTTGATGCTGCTTTATGTCTTGTTATTTTAATTACGATTGTTAATGAGTAGTCGTATATTACATTCCGCACAGATGCTGGGAAGGAGAAGTCTATTTACTTTGTGAAGTGTTATGAAGCAAGCAGATGAACGATGCTAGTTTAGTTGCCTGTATTGATTCATCTCTGCCTGATCCTGTTCTTATAATTATTCTCTCTCATTTGTCATAATGATTTCATATCAGATTTAGATGACTGGTGGGCACTGTCGATAGGCTTACAGGCTTTCCTCCCAGTTTTCACGACATCGATGCCGATGGTTTTGTCATTTTCTTTTCACAACACGAGCGCCGGTGTGCCTTTTTTCAATGAACCAATTTGATCTCGTTCCGTACATTTTTTTTTTCACTGAACAGCTGACAGGAAATTGTTTTGATTTGCAATGGCTTTATCAGTATGAAAAGGGAAATTCGTGGTATGTTTTCAAATACGTGAAGCTATAAAATGATGAATCATCATGACTGGATAAGACAGCAGTTCTCATGCCTGCTTCTTGCAGGTACATTTGCATGTTGTCAAGAAGTCCGAAAAGGGTTTGATGGCTTAATTTAATAGAATTATTTAATTTTGTTTTAAATGCAGGCCTATTTATGTGTGAGGAGGAAAAATAAGTGTGTGTGTGTGAGAGAGAGAGGGGGGGAGAGTGAAAGAGAGAGAGAGAGAGAGTGGAAAAGAGAGAGAGAGAGAGAGAGTGAAAGAGAGAGAGAGAGAGAGTGAAAAAGAGAGAGAGAGAGTGAAAAAGAGAGAGAGGGAGAGAGATGTGGTTTCCAAATTAATGAGTCAGCGAGGATGTATGTGTAAGGATGTAATATATGTAAGTCAGTCATCGGGGAATTAATCTGTGTATGATACAGGTAGTGGGGGACGGGGGGGGGGGGGATAAAAGAAAAGCTTGGCAACTAACGAATGTTCCAGTGCAAATATTTTCTACTCTTTGGCCATTGGTGAAATCGTCACAGTTACATGTATTATTTATTATAATGGGTACCGGCGACATCAGTTTGTGAGAAACGCCGTTATACCCAAGCTCAAATAGTGACAAATTGTCATACGCCCGAACTGTTCAATCCAGATGTCAGTGTTTGAATAAGTAAATAGTAAAATCAGTCATGGCTGTGGAGGCTAGGGGCGCTTTAATATATTCATATATATTATATAAGTCAGGCAGGCTCGTCCCGATTAGACACAGTATGTTGGCCCGGGTGAGAATGATTCTGAGGCCATCAATTCATCATGTAATATATTATTATGGAGCTAGCTGTGAGGCAATGGCCCGGTTAGAATATTAACCATTGCACTAAACAAGATATTATTGTCTCCTAGTTATTCGCTGTGTCAGATTTGTTTTCACTAAATTATGTTTACGAACCCTCGATTACTTAAAAAATGTTCAATAAACTACACAAGTTTAACCCTTATGCGGGACAAACTCTGTGCATAACCTGAAGGCCTATGTGCACTTGAAGGTATTAACTTTTATACAATTTTGTTCTAACCTTGAAGTAGACATTGGGTTGGTGTAAACAGCGGTCCAGAAAGTGAAAGTACTGTATAGTATTAATCTTTCAAGGTATTATTTCAAGGACCATGTGGTAAACTGTTGTAACTCAGTTCTCACAAATCTGTCAGATGCAAAAAACTGAATAACTTTCTTTATTGGACTAAGTTGTTACAAAAAAAAACAACAACCAAAAAACAACAACGTCATTTAACCCTTAGTTTTCAAAATTGAACTACCAACTTACAACACAACCCACGGGGTGTCACGGGTTACAAGCATGCCAAAATATCTCAATTTTTAAAAAAAGTCCAGTTATGAAAGTTTACCATGCAGCCCTTGATTTGGTGCACTTTGAAATTTACAGAACTGTTACATAAAATTCATTTACAGGAAAATGTTCATTGCCACACAGGTTTACAGTAGCACTTTGAAGTGGCATTTGTTTACTGTGAATATATCCAGAGAACCTAGAATTTATACGTTAAATCACCCAGTCGCTCTCATTGTCACTTTTTGGTACTCTTGTACTTCTTTCTTTTCTTATATCGAGGGTTTCCATAACCCAATAAAACTATTCATGTGACCGCATTGAAGTTCTTGTGCAGTCATTTGGATTTTCATTAAGGTCACAAATTTCAGACTCATATTTCTCAGTTTGACTATTTTGGACATGAAGCATTCTGGTTGCTAACCTTTGATATATGCATGTTATGTAGCGGCAGTGCTACTGCCTACAAAAAAATGAAAGTGTCAGTTCACTATGCGAACTGTTGTTGAGCCCTAAAATTGTTAAATTGCACGTGTTATAAAGGTTAACCTATCATTTTATATGATTATAAATGGCCTTTTGTAAAATGTTAACCAGTATTATTGAATTTTTTGTCAGGTTTGGGGTTTTGAGTTTTGCCACGAGCAGATCCTGAAATGTCTCTGCTTTTTATGTCTCTCCAGATTGTGCGAAGATAACACGCCTTTGATATAATAAGGGGCAGATGTAAAATACATCTAGAATAATACATGCTTTTTCATGTCATAATCTAGACATGGGCAACCATCCAGCAGGCCAAGCAAGTTTGCCTGGGTCCTTAGGTTGATCGAACATTACGTTACAACCATTTGTTGAGCCATTATATAAAAAATAAATATGACAAATATAATATACACAATACACTTCTGAACCCCAAAAGAAACAAGAAACGTTTCCATAAAAATCGACATCCAAATAAAATAAGTCGTCATAAATTTTATAGAAGGGCTTTCCTGTGAGAGTATCCAGCCCTTTTCACCCTTACATTTTTCAGATCTGGCCGTTACAATATGGCGACACTAATATTTGTTTGTTCCAACTCCACTTTTTGCACAGCTGAGGAATTTGACGTTAAACTTTGCAGCTTTGGGATTATGATTAAAAATTAGAATAAATTAGAAATGTGAAACAGCTTGATAAGTGCCACATTTTAAACAAGTGTCAAAGTGTGGATTTGTTATACCTCTTCTACATACTAAAAGATCTCCAGTTTTTCAGAAAATGGAGATATGAAAACAAGAGCTAAGGTCGCAGCTGCCCATACCTGAATATAATCAAAGACTTCAGCCACAGATGATGTCATGAGCAATGTACATCATAAAATACATCATTCACTCTCTTTCACTAATGTGTTCCATATTCTTTTCTTTCAGTCTTTAAAACCAAGAACAGGATTATTCTGCTTCCTGATCACTGAAGTTCGTGAGACAACAGCACTGGAAATGCCTGATCGGGAAAACACATTTGTTATAAAGGTGAGACTCGGACGCTTTACTAAATTCAGTATGATCAGTTCTTTGTGCTCCAACACTAGATGAAAGTGTCACATGTTAATGCATGCGCTAACGGGACTGAAATGATGAAATAGCAATGTCAAGTAATTTTATTGCAATAAAAGGATGCGGCTCAAAAGCCATTTTTTCAGAGGGCCTCTTTTGTTATTCATTTATTTAATCACTGACATTCATTTTATTCAAGTGTTTATTTATTTACCTGAGGCCAATAGTGATTATTGGCGTTTTATAGATGGGGTCTGAAAAAAAACAAAACAAGTACATACGCCAATAACATTGAAATTTGTTGTGGTTGGTGGACGTCACAAATGTGTCTGCCTACTGTGAATTCTCATGTGAATTACCGCAACTTTATTTGTTAAGCCATGTTCATGCATAGTTGAAAGGTACATATTGATGTTAAAATTAAAATTTTTGTCTCCTACTAGCCAGATTTAGAGATCATGTTGAGTTTCACAAGAGATGTTGTTTATCATCTATGATTTATTGTTGTAGCCTGAGGTATTTATTTCGAGTAAGATTCGTTTCAATATTTTGTGTAGGTGTGTTTGTTTTTTTCTCATCTCCACTCATTTTTGTTATTTGTTTATTTGTTTTTAATTTTATTTTGTCAATGCTTCATGGATGAATCAGCTGATAGTGAGTATCTTGCACAAATCAATAGTTTGTGGTTTATTTCATTTTTTTTGTTTCTTTTCATTTCAGTTGTTTGATATACAGATTAAACTTTTCAAGGGTTGAAAGTTCTCTTTTGTTGTGAATGAGCTTTTTCTTTTCAGTTGCTGCTTTTAGATTCAGAACGACAGAACCTGCCAGAAATGCTTATTACAGGAATGGTGCTGCCAGTTCTATAATTTGATGTGCAATTTACATATTTAGAAGGAAGACCAAAAAAAAAAAGGGGGGGGGGGGGGCAGAGAAGAAAAAAAGTGAGATCAGAGTGAAAGTGAACTGTACACTGATTTACTGACTGCAAGAAGAATTGTAATGTTGGAGGTTCCCTGGAAATTGTGTACTCATGAAAAGCAAAACAAACGCATCCATATTGTCCAAGAGCAAATTAAGATCAAACACACAGTGAAATATTGAGATTTCTTTAGAAATGCTTGGGATCAATTCTGTTTATTTCCTCGAGACGTTGGGTACATCCAAGGCCAAGTAAGATATTATAGAATGTTTATGTATTACTCTTTAAGACATCTGTTTCCATGCTTTTCTCATAAGATTAAAATGTTACACACTTAAATTTAAAGTTTTCACTTTACTATGGAAAATTGAGCAGCTGAGAAACACGTTAAGCTCTGAGTATCATTTGTTTTGTTTTGCATAAATCTGTTTATTACAAGATTCACAGGTCAAGGATGTACATGGCCATTTTGTTCTTTGATGAGGCTCATTTTGCATGTTAATTAAATAGTGTGGCTTATCCCCATAGCATTTTTTGGGCATTTTTAACTCGTTTTGCAATTCCTAAAAATGTCATTTATTGTGAATTTGAATTATTTTCAAAACAGTCATAAATTTCATCCCGGAAAGTTTCACTTCCCCAAGATTATGACCTATCAGAAATTGTGCTTGACCTGTCTTATCTCATTGCACACAAGCTCAACATCATAGTGAAAATTAATAAATTGAACACCACGTTGTGCAGCAGACTATAGAAAACTGCACATTTATTAGAGACAGAAGGACTCGCGGGTTGTGAAGATCAGTTAGGGCAATGACTCTCAAATGGGATACACTTGGCCCCCAAATTTAAGAAGAATTGGGGGCAGGGGCTGATCTGGGGACACCAGGGACACGGTGGTCTAGAGGCAAGGTGCTGGCCTCTCATGCCGAGTGTCAAGAACAGATTTAATTCATAAATGTTTCCACTGACTAAATTTTTGTGAGAGAGCAGTGAGTAGTTTTTACAAACGTAATTATTGTGCGAGCCAGCATAACGTGGTCTCGTAAACAATTTGTTTTGAACAGTTTTTTTCCTAAAAGATAGACAGAAGGTGTGGGGAAGGATAGACGGACAGCGTAGGTGTGCATGGCTGAGCACTTTTTATATCTCGTGTTTTGAACTAGGTTTAGTTGAGAGGGAAGGGGTGAGTAGGAATTAAATGTTGTTGAGACGTCGGTTGACGTACAGAAAATCCGTGATCCAGAGTAAAAGCTCGGGGTTTTGAACATGTTAAGAATTTATTGCTATAAAATTACATTTTATTGTCTTGAGTGATTCGACCTTTGATGTCGACCCAAGGTCGTTGCGTAGGGCTGTTACTTAAAATAACTCAGTTCGGCAGCTGAGCTAGAAGTGGTTGCACCAATCACAATCCAGGAATTAGACGGTAAGCTGCAGATGCAGTCCAGTATTTAAGGCCATACAGAACTTAGTTCTGGGCCACATGTAGACAATCCATTTACGAGGTGGACGGCGAGCTCTCAGCCAGATGAGAAGTCATAGAGACCCAGCGATTGAGCTGATATGTACAGTGATGGAGCATTGTCAGAAATCTACGCTCCTGAGCCCAAGCCTACTTGTTTGAGCATTAAACCCACAGCGCTAATATCAACAGCCCTCACATTGTGAGGGCCGAATGGTGAGCTAAAGATTTTAATTCCGTGCTGAATTTACAGCCACCTACACATGTAGACTGTTGACCAGTACTGCCAGACCACATGCATTTCCCGCGACCACGTGTGAACTACACCAGAGCGCGCCTGGCAGAGATGCTATATAAATATGTTTTAGTATGAAGAGAGATAGAACTTTAAACCTTACAGGATCCGTCGCCCTCGGGCGCGGATTCTTTTGAATGTAAATTTATTGTGACTTAGATAACTTCATATTACATTGCCTTAAGTACTTCATAGTTGCTCCTCAGCATAGCTGAGCATTTTCAGTTGCTATTGTATTCGTTATCTATTGTATATTTTATCTTTGAATTTGTTAGATATATAAACTTTGCAGTCTGTTACTCAAATTGATTTATTTAGTTTTTAGAGTGAAAGTTGTTTAATTGTTGTTTTTTTTTGTGCTCGTGTGATTGGGAAGCGGACCTCTCGATCTATATTCCCCAAAATCCCGATCCGCGACACTGGTGGAAACATTTATGAATTAAATCTGTTCTTGACACCGAGGGTACTGGGTTCAAATCCCGGTCGGTGTTGGAATTTTGGGATTTTTCTCATATTTTCCTGTCCCTGATTCTATGGTAGGTAGGACTGAGCACCTAGTCTTCTCGGATAAGGACAAAAAATTCTGAGGCCCTGTGAGCATGTTAAAGATACCTTGGCAGTTGGAAATTGAAAAGAGCAGGCCGAACAGGCCGCTGCGCGAGCAAAATTCTAAGAAAAAAAAAACAAACCCTGAATCCCTACCACAAAAATAAAAATAAAAACATGAAAAGTGAGGTGTAAATGCCAAGTGCAGTGAACCTCCTAAAATAAAGACCTAAACACAGTGGCTGATCTTCAATGAAACTTAAGAAGCTTAAGCTTCAGGGCCCCTAACTCCAGAGAGGTCCTGAAGAAACTTTTTAATGAGTGAATTTTGGATGTTGCCCTGTTGTTGTTGGTTGGGAAGGGGCCCCATAACAGTTCAAGCTTCAGGTCCAAAAAATATAGGTCAGCCACCTGATTGGGTAGAAATTTCAGCCAGAGTGTGAGTTTGGGTTGCACGGCACATTAGCATGATAACTTTTTTTAATGAGTGAATTTTGGATGCAGCCCTATTGTTGTTGGTTGGGAAGGGGCCCCATTACAGTTCAAGCTTGAGGTTTCCAAACATGTAGGTCCACCACAGATTGGGGAGAAATTTCAGTCAGACTGTGACTTTGGGTTGTACAGCACATCAGCATGATAACTTTGTTCTTGCGCCTTTCACATTTTTTTCCCCGGGTACTTTATTTATGTTTGGTATTCAGAGCTTCATCAATTTAAATTTCACAAATAGAATTAAATAGTTAGGTATATGTAAAATAGATTACACTGGTTAAATTCAATCAGAGGAGGAGTTCCAAACTGGGAGAGAATGTATTCTGTACACTATGTATGTAAAAGTTTTAGGATCCATTGAAATAGGGATCTCTTTTTTCATGTGATCACAATTAATAGCGAAAATTAATTTCGTAAGTTGTTTCAGTAATTACTACTGTACAGTATAATGGCGGAGGAAAAAAAATTATAAGATGACAATTCAAAATTGGCTGAGGGAAAGGGGGTTGAGGAATTCTGGGACTGTGAGAACCATAATGTTACGGTTTTATGACCCCCTCACCCCTTTATTTGAAATATAATTCTCCCAGTTATCATTTTTTTTTTTTAAAGCAGTGTTTCTCTGCTGACTCTCCCAATTTGTTTAATAACTATTTCTGAACACTGAAATAGTTTTCAAATTGCATCCTTTGTTATCCACATTGCACAACTGTGTATGGTTTTGAGGCAATATGAATAGCCACTTGAGTGACATGACTCACAAGATATGTGATATTATTTTATTTAATGTGAAGTGGTATTTGCTCTTGCGTTGTCTAATGTATGCGACCAATCATGCTGGACATTTAAAAAAAAAAATCAACTTTGTCTCTTAAGATGTGCATGACGGGCTTGTGTTCGAAAATGCAGAGTATTGAAGGGTTACCTGGCGAAAGTTTCATCCACCACTTACATGCAAAATTATGGACAATGACATGATTTTTAAAAATCTTTATAATTATGCATAAATCAAAATCAAAACTTAGAACTCAAAGATGGAGAAAACAAAACTTATTGGGGATTTTGATCCTGACTGAAATGAAGATGTATTTTTAACAAGGGAGGATGGGTTAGGGTTGTCTCCCAATTTATAAATTGAGATCTGTAATCTCCTCTTATCAATTGACATTTGCAATAAATGGCCCTAGGCCACTTCATTTAGGCGGAAATCAGGTTTTATGGTTTTCATTTTTCCAGGTGATGCACAAGTTTCAGTTTGGACACATCTTGAGGGAGTCAAATTCAGAATACATTTGTATTTTTATTTTGTCAAATGGTTTTCAATTAAAATTGTTTTTGTTTTCATGATATTTTCAGAGTTACCAGTATGTCTAACCTATGGTTTGGGTCCCCCTCACAGAAAATATTTGCAATACTTCACATACCTGTAATCCCATTCATGGTTGAAAGTTGGCCTTTCAGTTGTGTAAATGTTTGCCGTTTGTTTTCATTATTATCATTATTAATGGTGTACCATTTTACTATAATGTAACTATTTATCAAATATGTAATTTTGTGTTATCATATGCATATTTTATCATTTTTTTTATACATTTTCAGTTTATCTTATTATTTCTTTGTTTGTATTCCTTTTGATGTCATCCACTACTTGTTATTCTCTCACTATGATATATCATTTTCTTATACAGTATTTCAGCAATTTGTCAAAGCTACAGCTTCTGGCATTTCATTGTTCTGACACTGCCGGATCATACAGTGTGCATATTTCCCAGCAAAGGAGAAACAGATTTAATACCATTTCAATATGAAAATCAGTCATATAAAATGACTTTTAAGTGCAACCCACCAACAACACAACACCCTCCCCCCCCCCCTCCCCCCCAACCCCCTCTGTTCTGAAGTTTTATGAAAAGTATCTTATGACTGTTCTGTTGGATGCCATGATTTATTTCTTGGTGTATCCGATTTTTATTTGATTATGCTAAAACAAGGCATTAAAACCATCATTTTTGTTTCATATGCCACATGATATTCTGTTGCATTATAATACATCACTGTCGTACTATTTATATGTTACAGTTTAACATCAGTTGTTAAATACCATGTTACTGAGACTGGTGTAATATTCTTCAGGGGGAAGGAACCATAGAGTATGTAGTGGAAGCATCTGATCCACAAGATTTACGAGCCTGGCTGACAGATATCCGCAGCTGCATCCAGCATAACCACTGTGCTGCCACTGCTGAAGGGATGGCAGCAATGTAAGTGTCATGTGCCAGTTCATGATGAGAAATTAAACTTAACTCAGATTTTACCAGGCTAATGTCCTTGGTGACCTTGATCTTGGCAAGGATAGAACCAGTTCAGATTAAATCTGATTTCAGGTTTTATGTCAGTGTCATTGGAAGACATATCAAAGCAGTATGATGTAACTGTGTCAGAGGCTGTATCTGAGGAGTCACTTAAGAATTTCAGTTTTTTTCTTTTTTCTTTCATAGGCAGGTTCCATTCCTGATTTTGGCTTGGAAATCAAAATGAAAAGTTAAAACAAACTTTGGTTTTAGTTTGGCTCCTATCCTTGGGAACTTCACTTTTGGGAAGCCCAAATAAAGCGTATTCTGTGGCTTACTGCCTTTGTGATGACTGATGTATGTGGTATATCATGACTCGCTGCCAAAATGCTGATCTATTGTGCCACATGCATCACAGAATCAGCTGCATTCACTGTAATGAACCTTCAATGAGCTACCATGTTTGAAATCAGTTTATAGCCCGTCCAGTTTCCACTGTAATGATAGGCAACATGTGGGTATTTCTTTTGTGAATAGTATATTTATAAACTTGTAAAGCCACCAGAGAAATTACAAAAGCACTCCATTCTAGCTTTACCAGAAGTGGCCCACCAACACTTAGCACACAGTTGTGTCACATAGGAGTGAATATTGTTATATATCATCACCTTTCGCTAAAACATAGTAATTGGTTTTGCCTGATTTTCAGGAGAAGCAAAAAACTGTTTTATTTCAGTAAAGTTGATCTAGTTACGATGAATTTTTTAAAGTTTGTTATTCGATTATTTTTCGGCTTAGGAGTCTCTAACCAAGATCATTTGATGTGGCTTCGAATGGAATTGAATATTATAAAAATGTTTTTCTTATTCTTGAGTTGGAAGCTGTGACTACTTACTATTCTTAGTTAGCTGGGCTAAAGACTCTAAGACTGATGAAATAAAGAGGTTTGTCTTTGCATTTTATCATCTACTGAACATATACACAGTCATAACAAGACAAAATTAGCCATGCTCAACTGGATTTTTGTTGTCTCTGCATGATACATTCAGTGCATAAATAATTTGAAAATCATGATTATCAGATGTGCAGGTAGATTACAAGATCATTTATTAAAAACCTGGCTCACAATGTGAATTGCTGTATTTTTAACTTAGAGATATTATTTGACCATATTTTTTTTTTTTCTTCTGTAAAATTTTGTTTACATTTTCAGTTGACAACACCGATGCGTCTTTTCCCCACTTATATATCCATTTCATCCTTCATGATATCGTCACCGGTTTCTGAAAGTGTGAAATAATTGATTTTGGCTACTTTTCAGGAGAAGCAAAAAAGTTGTTTCATTTTAGCACAACTGATCTTGTGATGATGAAATGTTTGAAAACTTGCTATTATATTTGATCACGTTTTGGCCCAGCATCCTATAACCAAGATCATTCGATGCAGTTTTGAAGGTAGTTGAATGTTTTTTTAAAAAAAGTTTTGAGTAACTACATCTTAGGGAATGGTGACGATATGTAAACTTTGTAGGAAGGGAGCTTAGCATGTTACATAACACCACCAAGTATCCATAGTAACACTTGTTTTCCACCTTTTATTTAATTATCCATATTTGGTTCAACTTTCACTTTCAGGAGACCAAGACTGCCAACAGCTCCATCAGGCTCCATAGAAAGAAAAGGTAACGGAAATTGTGTGAATTTGATCAGGAAGAATTTTGACAAAATGAAAATGGGAGAAAAAACAAAAACCTGATTTACATTTATATTATAACACATTCTTGCATGTGTGTTTTTTGAGGGAACAAAAAGTGCCAACATCTTTTTTTCTTTCTGACGAATTTTGCAATGTGATAGTCAAAGAGTTGCTGTAAAAAATGAAGAAGAAAATGTCATTTTGGATCAGTTCGATCATTTCTTAAAGAAAAAACAGTGTATAAGTCTGGATGGAACAGGTATGAAAATGGAGTTGAGATGTGCGTTTGAACATTCAGTATGCACAGAGAACAACTTTTGAAATGTTAGTTGATGTGTGTTATACAGTTCCACTCATTTTATTTGATTGATTTGTTAGTTCTTTTTCTTTTGTTTTTGCTTGCCAAGGGAACTTGATTGTTTTTAAACTGTGTCCAGTCAATCAAAAATCTGATATGCTACCAGTAATATACAAACTTTTTGTATAAGGGCAGCCTTTGCCCTGTTGGTAGTACTGTTGCTATTAGTTCGGAAATAAGTTAACATTTATTTTAATAGCTGAAATTAATTTTCTTCAGATGACTTTAGATGGATATGGTATGTACTTACTGACGTACAGTGGTGATTGGTTTTGAAAAGTTAAGAGGTGAAACAGACCAATGCTGGTGTAGGCACTAGGCCGGAGGCTTTGCTGCCCATAAGTTTTGCTTCACACTAACGCAGTAATCGCTGCCCCCACCTTGACCCAGCGGGATGCAGGGACAGTGCCTGTTGTGCTAGTGGGAAGCAAAAATCATGGGCCTCCGGTCTGGCGCCTACATGAGCCTTGCCCTGTTTCACCTCCTATGTCATTTGGCTTAAATATTTTATAGAAAGATTGTGGATGAAGTCATGTAATCTGTTTCTTAACAAATGAAAGAGATTGTACCTAAATTTAAATTACTCACAGGAATAATGAATTATCATACCTGTGGCTTGCTTCATGATTTTGCTGACTAACAGGGCTTACTCTGTCCCTTGTTTTTTCCATTTCAGACTCAACCCAGCTCACATCACAACAGCGCAGTTCCTCACAGGGCAGTCTGGGTAGTGCCACACCCACAGTCCCACCCCGCCCATCACCTCGACCATGGAGCATGATTCATGTAGAGAGTAATACACCACCCAGTGGTCACAATATTAGTTCCGGTGATCTGAGGGGCTCACCCAGAACAGAGAATGCATTAGGTGAGAGTCTACAAGAACAGCAGTTTGCAATTTTGCTAGTGTTGCAAGCAGTCCACGTATCCCTTTTAAAAAAAAAATCTACTCATGTACTGATCTGTAAACTTTTGTATGATGAAATTAGGGGATGAAACAGACGAAGGCTGGTGTAGACGCCAGACCACTGGCTCACCACCCATAAATTTTGCTTCACACCAGCACAGTCGGCACTGTCCGCCGCATTCGCTGGGTCATGGTGGGGGCAGTGCCTACTGTGTTAGTGTGAAGCAAAATTTATGGGCAGTGAGCCACTGTCGGGTGCCTACATGAGACTTGGTGTGTTTCACTTCTTGAATGCGTTACTTGTGATGCTGACAGACTGCTCTAGAAAATCCTCAAAATTTCATTGAGAAAAGATGTGTGCTCCCAAATCATCATGCATATGCTATCTGCCATATATGTGAAATGCCACAGGCAGGCCGTTGGAAACATTGCATTAAAATTTTTACACGAAAATCATAAAGAACTCATAAATCAGAGCTTGGTTAAAATGTAATGAAAGTTAAGAAAAGTGAGAAAATATGACAAGCGCCATCATGCTTGAAAGGAAAATGGTATAAATCTTTGATTATTCATGTTTTGCTGGTAATATTGTGGTGTATGGTCATGACCATTTCCTAAGTACGGTACTTGGCAAAGAGTAAGACAATTTTAAATTCTTCATGGGGAGCCAGATGTTGTTGTTCTCTCCCCCCCCCCCCCCCCCCCCCAACATTTTTCTATATTTACAAAAGAAAAAAAGTTTTCCATGTGTTAAAGTGTTATGATTTTAGAAAGTCATTTATTCACTTAACATCATTTGGTTGTATGTACACACACATTTAAGGCTTTAATACATTGATGCCATCTAGGAAAGCTAGTAAGTTGCCAATTATGAACCTTCAAAACAAGTTATTGATATTTCTGACTTTAAAATTTATAATAAGAAGCTAATTTATGAAAGTGAAATTGAATTCAGAAATTTTCAGTTGAGGCCAAGGATAAATATGTTCACGTAATACTTAATTTTTTAATTTTTTAAATATTTTTATTTTATTTATTTATTTGATTATGGTGATATTTCACATTTGCCAAACTATGAAATGCTAAAAAATCTCATTTCTTAAAGTGTGAAGTTATGGCAGTGTTCCTTGACACTGATAATTTGGTTTTAACGTGAGGAATCACTCAGTACAACTAAATGATATTTTGGCACAGATCCTGGCCATGCAGATAGTCATGATAGTGAAGGCGGAGTGGAAAGAATGCTGCGGGAATACCCATGGTTCCATGGGACACTGTCCCGAGCAGAGGCGGCACAACTGGTCCTGCAGCAAGGACCGTCAGGACATGGTGTATTCTTGGTTCGGAAGAGTGAAACACGAGCAGGGGAGTATGTACTGACATTCAACTTTCAAGGCAGAGCAAAGGTAAGGGGATTAATTTCATGAAAAGTAAAATCACAAAGGTTTAAACCTTAAATTACTATTGGAAAAGAAAAAGCAGTTGTCATGGCCATATTTACGAATTTTTTCTCTAGGTAATATTGGTTTTCTTATTTCATACACCAGTAGTAAATATTGATAAAGAACTGAATAAAGCTGCCAGGCATGAATAATAATTGAGTTCAATCATACAGCACTTGTGTCCACAAAGTGTGGACCCAAAGTGCTTTACAGTGAAATAGTAACATCTCTCTCTCTCTCTCATGCTGTACAAAACATACAAGGCTTAAGGGAGACTTATCAATCAGTCAGTGAACTTCCGATACAGGAATGATTTTAACTTGAAATTAACTTAGGATCATAGAGGGAATTATATATCGTACATGTATGTGATACTTATTCTGGGGTTTTGCTTTGTATTTAACTTTCATTATTTACCAAAATTCATATCCATTTCACTTATGGCATTGTTTTATTTCACATTTATCTCCAGCATTTGAGAATGACAATCAACAATGAAGCAAGATGTCGAGTACAGCATTTATGGTTTGAAACAATATTTGATATGCTGGAGCACTTTCGCACTCATCCCATTCCCCTTGAGTCTGGCGGCTCCTCTGATGTCACACTTAATGACTTTATTGTGGCCCTTGAAAGACCTCGAACCCCCAACTCATCCCACATGCACGGATCACCCAGGACAAGGGGTGGGGCCGCTGCACAGCATGGACATGGACGTAGCTCATTGGCCGCCTCTCACCATGAAACAGGGCGGGATGTGGTGGTTATAAGTGGGTCGGTACGTGCAACAACATCATCCATCGAGAATGTGGTACGGGAGCAAACGCAGGCGCAACAGCAACATAACCGAGCTGTGGATAACCATTACTCTTTCGTTTAATGCAAAACTATTGTATCCTAATTTTTCACCAGGATGTAACATATACACCTGAAATAGCCCTTTGTGGCACAAGACGGGAGCTTAAAGTGCACAGCAGTCATTTGCTACTTGAACCAATGCTTGTATATGTATCAAACTCTTTGATGGGGCCAAAGCTTTCATTGCTGCATGTATATATATTTACATGCCCATATATTTTTTTGTGATTGAATGTACAGTATTTTATGCTTGTCATCTCTTAAGGTCATTGAGCTGTAAAAGAATTCATTGTCCTTTTGTTGAAATGTTGAGTAATTTCTACAAATTTTTGTAGTACATTGTATTTATGATAGGTAACAATATCTCAAGGGAACTGCCTTGATTTGTCAACAGATTATAAATCCATCCTATTCTGCCTCTTCAGTCCATGGGGTACTTTCAGTATTCTACAATATTTTATCTTTTTTTAAAATCAAATCTGGCATTGTCAGTGGTACCATGTGTTTCGTATAACCAAAGATACCAGATACAATAAGATCAGACACTCTGTTCTTCATGCCTCTTAAAAAATTGCGCACAGTTTGCATGCTGACCAGGGGTGGCGCCCAAGGCGCATAATGACATTGCATGAAAAGATGCTTGATATAATGACAAATTAATGTTTCGTACAGGGATTGAAGTCATAATTACAAGATTATGTGTGTTTGGTCAAGAGCTACAGCGGTAGCTGAACAGTGAACAAAATTCAGTTTTTTCCCTCTAATGGCTTTATAACTACTACAACTATTTCCTGTTGCACCCACTGGTACTTAGGGCAGCAACAAAGGATCTCCAGCCCTGTCTGTCCTGGGCCATCTTTGCGAGAGTTCCCCATGAGTGATTGAAGGATTTCATCTCTGCCTCGATTGTTCTCCGCCAGGTTGCCTTGGGTCTGCCTCGCTTGCGCCGTCCCTCCGGTGTCCACTGAAGTGCTGTTTTGGTTATAGAATTTGCTTCCTTTCGCAGCACGTGTCCAGGCCATCTCCATCGTCTCTTCGTGATGATGTTGGCTATTTCTTCTTGCTTGCATCGCCTTAGTAGTTCCTGATTAGAAATCTTGTTTGGCCAAAAGATGCGGAGAATCCTACGAAGACATGTGGTGTGGAAGGAAGACAACTTGGCGAGGTCACCTTCTGTCATTCGCCAACACTCTGATCCATACAGGAGTGTGGATAGGACACAGCTTTGGTACAGTCTGATCTTGGTGTTGATGCCGTATTGTGTCGATTTCCAGATGTTGCTCATACTTTGAAAGACAGCCCTTGCATTTCCCAGCCTACTTTGGATGTCCTCCTTTGTGCCACCCTCTGGTCTGATAATGCTACCAAGGTATTTAAATTTGTCCGTCGTGGTGAGGTTCTTGTCATCTACTTGCACTGGTGCTGGAGTGTCTACATTTAGGGTCATAATCTCTGTCTTCTTCTGAATGGCTTTATAAAATACGGCATTATTCATGACTTCTGTGCATCCGCTGCTAGGTGGGGGTGCGGAACTTGTACATGGTAAACAGGCTAGCTGTCTCATCTTATTGTACCTAGTGTCTTTTGTATAACAGAAAGAAAACGGATGCTACTAATGCCTTTCTCAAATTTTGAAGAACTGGGGTGAACTTTTCGGAGGGTTCAGTAGAGCAAAATTATGATGCCTGTGCGCATGATTTAAATGTGTAAATATAGACCTGAGATATTGTTTCAACCAAGAGCATAACTGGGACAGATAGGGGCCATGGTCCAGACTTAGAAAAGTGAAAGATTAGAGGAACTATGTGTAAATGTAATCTATGAAACAAAACAAATAAACAAATCAGTAGTAAATCCAGTGCATGAAACTTCATTGCTCCGGAGTAGAGTGCAACAGTGTTCATGTTTGTTGGAATTTTGATTTGAGTTAATTTAAACCTGAAATGCAAAAAGACAAATTTTATTTTTGATTCTGTTGGACAAAGAGAACTGGAGTTATGAATTACAATTTTTTCACACAATTAATCAGATTGCAATAATACGATAATGAGAATCCATGCTTTACATTAATTGAGTAATCAGATTGCAATGCAATATTTTACAGTAATAAGAATCCATGTTTTACATTAACTGAGTATAACCACTTTTCCATTTTGAACATTATTTGCTATTAGAAGAATATTATGAAAATAGCTTAATGCAGTTTTCTGTTACTTCAAGAGGAAGAGTAAAGAGTTGAAATATTCTTCAGTGAACTTATATTGCTTTTCTTTTACACTAACATTGCCTTGTTCACACAGTTCAACCAAATGTAAATATTTCCTTTCACCTTAGTTTTCACAAACTGACCAGGTTGTAAACTACTGATTAGTCATCACTAGTCATAACCAGTTGCTAGTTAGCACATGCTTGAGCTTTACTGCCTACTCCTTTATTGTAACATTTTCAGACATTTATTTGGACATTAGAGGTAAATATGATTGATGTGAAAGAGATCCATATTTTTTACCTCCCTGGTAAAATCCATGTTTATGACAGATTTGGTCAAATGGAGTCATAGTTAACTTCTTGAGGCATTTCATTCATGGTAAACATTTGCACACTTGCAGAAGAGATACTGAGGAATATCATTATGAATGAAAATCTCAGTTCCCATTGAAATCACCTGTGGCTGATAAAAGTGACGTTGCTCCCACTCGGCCCCTGGCAGTTTGATTACCAATTTCAGAAACCGGGTCATACATATTTAATGTTCGTACCATCAGCGAGTATGTATTTATAGAGAGATCTCACTTCCACCAAATCGCGGAAGTAGGTTGCTGAGATAACAAGATTTGAAAGAGAATGTCTTCGCCAAAGATAGTGTGCATATCTGTTTACTATGGTTTGTTCATATTTTTTGGCTAATTGAAATGATTTAGAGCCATTTGTAAGCTTTTACTTCCTGTGCACAAACGGGTATTGTTTACCGCAGCGACCTACTTTCCACTCCATGCTAATGGTGGTTTTGCAGAGCCTCCCATGTCTCGCAGTGCAAATTGATCAATATTGAAACCTCCCTGTCCATACATACTCTCTGGTACCATCTTGTGACAGTATTTCCTTTTTCTCGTTGTGTCTTTTGAAGCAATCTGTTTGATTGTAGCTATATGTGACATTACTGGTGTGACTGCCCTTTGTAACTCACAAATTATAAGATGTTTAAGTCAGTGCACACTGCCACAAGAAGGACTTTCACTTCAAGATGCAAAAATTAAAAGGGACTACTCAATTTTTTTTTCTTCTTTTCTTTTCTTTCAAAATACAAGTCACAAGGCTTGGGTTAACAAATGGGTAGAGATATAAGAGATTCATTCAGTGAAACCAAAATACTGGTTTGTTGAATCCATTTTCCCTCCTTTGTGCAAGCTTCGTGCTTAGTACCCATTATCTGCCTGGTGTGTGTGTAGGACAGACTGTGCTGATGAAAATTCCCTGTTCAGTGATTTCAGAAAGTGTCAAAATTGAATGGATTGCATGGGATAATTGTTAATGCTGTTGCATTGATGTTTACATGTATGCTTGTTAGTATTTATAAATTAGATAGATTTCTGACTTTTTTGCTCATGAGTACAAAAGAGACTCAGATTCTGAATGTCTCAGATTTTATCCCAACAGATGTTGGAATGAAATCATCATTTTTTATTTTAATGCAGAATCGTCATCATCGAAAACTTGAACGGCCAAAATAGATTTTTCATATAATTGGTGACTTATAGTCATAATTTATCAATAATAATTCAGGGATATTATGTATATTGACACATCAAGTTCATGTAAAAGTAAATTTATCATAAAACTTGGTTATTATTTCATTTAAATCCTAAGATTTTTTTTTTTGCCCAAGTGCTCATATACCTCAAAATATCAAAATATGTGACTTCTTTAAGAGCAGATTTCAAAATATCTAATTCATCTTTGGTAATTTACAAAAGGAAAACTGGGGGTTTTAAAATAAAACTCCAGTTTTCAATGTAGTGTGATATACGATATTTTGGTTGCTGGTCTTTTACATGTCTTGTTTATTCGCTGGGTGTTTTTTGTTTTAACTTATGCCTAATCCTGACTTAACCCTCAACCATAAACCTAAACCCAAAAATCTATGCCAAATTTATAACTAAGCTGTCCTTTTAACCACATAAAACCCAAGTTACACCTGACGAGATGTTAACCCTCACAGTGTTTGGGCCATCATATTGTGTTTTTTCTCTCTGTCCACTATTGATAAGACTATGTTATGATAGTCTTCTAATTTTAGTGTTTAACCCCTTTAATGTGTCATATGTTTCCAGGTCTGACGTTACTTATTTTGTATTACATGTATTTTAGTAGCCCAGTGCGCAGCCCACATTTCAATTCCACCAGTTTCCTCATTTTGAAGACTGTGCTTCTTTGCAGTACTTTTCTTTCTCCTAGCTTTCTTTCCTTTATTAGTACTTTTTGCCCTTTCCCTTTCCTTTTTCCTGTGTGGATTCAGAGTTAGATCTAGATTCACTAGTCTTTTGTTTTTTAGGTGCACACTAGATCTAGATATAGGCTCTCTTCAAACTGTACTTGTTCGGTATTCGATTGAGATCTATCATCGTTATCAGCCAAGTTACTATTAGAAGAATTGCCACTGGAACGATTATATTCAGAATCTGAAACTTGGTAAAACTCCTCATCACTTTCAAACAATGAAACAACAGCGCTCTGTGCCGTATACCTGCGTGCTTGGTTCATCCGCCATGCTAGCACAGTGTACAGGCCAGCGTAACACACTGGCTTTTGCGATCAATTTTACTTGAATGAAACACACTAGCAGTCAAAAGGCGAAGAACGCAAGGGGTATCACTCTGATGAATTCAAATCTGCCTTTAAGAAGCTGCTACCGGTATCTCTCACAGCTATTGCTCTAACACTCTTAGTTATGTGGTACTGGTACGTCCTATAGGTACACGGGAACGGTGTTTTTCACTACTTCCATGACATATCTATATGTCATAGCGTCAATATAAGTGAGAGTCATGACATACATGTACGTCGTATGTGCTCAAGGGGTTAAGTTGCTGGGTTTTCCTGGAGTTTGCACAGGCCTATCAACCGAGGGACAAACAGAAGCACATTTCTGTATCACTGCTAGAGTTATCACTTGCTGAGATTATTGTACACAATCAATTTTTGCAGCACTGGGCAGGCAAAGAATGTACTGTAAAGTGCTTTCTTGAGTGTTCTTTGTATTATGCTTTGTGTTGTTTCCTTGTCTTCTTACTCAGTCTCAGTCCGTTCCCTGTCTGCCTTTCATCATTGTTTTTGACCACCACTGTCGTGAACAAGGCCCGCAAAAGATATCTGGAATCTCCTCAGGTTTATTGGATTTGTCATTTTTGTTGGTCACCCCTATCACCTTTCTCGGGGACACTTCAAATTATTAGATGTGTGACATTGATAGGTCCTCAATGAAGCTGCGTTCTCTGATATCTAAAATGAGGATATAATTATGCTCATCAAAACCTTGTTTAGTACAGGAAGTTTTAAGATGCAAATACAAGAATGCAGACATATAAAAATACATTAAATTTGTGTGTCCTCACCTTAAAAATGAAAAATATGAAATTTTTGGAGTTTACGCCAGACACCATCGAAATTATATTTTGAAAATATTTCTAAGAGTAAAGGCAAAATATTTGTGCAGGACAAAGAATGATTGTTTCTTGTTTTTCTTCAAGTTTAAGATACTCAAGCATGATTTATTGACACTCTTGCTAGTTTTTGGAGCTGGGCATTTTACCATTACAATACACAGGTGAATTGGGCTGGTTTTCCTGTTCACGTAAATTTTATACAATTTTCTTATGATGGGTATTCATTTTCCACATGTGTACTGATCATGTGGTCACGGTCATAACATAATCGCCTAAGTCATGTTTTGGTGCTGTTTGAAAATCAAAGAAGACTGTTTACTTCAAATATAGTGGTAGCTGTTGTTGAGAGAGCATTGTATGTGGCATAGAAAGCTACAGCTGGACAGTGAACAGCACTCAACATTTTCTCTATTTGCTTTTAGACTACGCTCCCCTAAATGATGGTATAAGTAAATGTGGGTTTTCATTCAAAAACTCATAAGTCAACCAAACAAAACAACTTACTGTTGAACGAAGCAAGGTGACTGTCTGATTAGGGTGAGGATTTCATCTTAAAACACCAAAATATGACGTAGACAGTTGTGAAATATGACCTTGTGTTGAATATTGATTGAAATTCAAGTGGTGTATCACTGCCATGTATGCACTGGCATTTAGCAGTTGGATCATGCTTGAAAAGAAAAATATGGGTGTGAATGTTGCCAGTTTGAATGTTATTTTACAAATTCCGAACTGAAAGAGCAATTTATGTGGTATTTTTAAAAAAGAAAGGAAAAACACAAACATATCCATCAACCATGCAGGAGTGTTCGGTTTTGAATTCTTTCTTATGTGTTAATCAAATTGTTTGCCTCTCTGAGAAGAGAACAATTTTGTACATAAAGAGGGGAGAGATGAAATTCCTTGTCAGTTTGTTTTTGTCACGTCAGATGATGACATTGTGAAGGCTTAGAAGCCGAATTACTGATTACAGTAGTAGGTGTGTGTGTATTTTATGTTATGTAATTCCTCATGTGGGAAATTTTGTTTTTATTTCTTTCTCTCTTTTTTTTTTAAAGTTCTATTTGTGATGTCTATAATGATGATGTTAATGGTAATTATTATATAATAACAGCGCAATAGTAAAGTGTTGACAGGACGGTAGACAAGACTTGTCAAGCTTTCATAATTTATGTACATATATATATGTATTTTGTATTCTTCCAATTCCCGACTCACATGTAGTGAAAACTAGTTTGCGAGTGACAGTTTGGAAAGGTATTTTATGAAATCCAGTTCACTTTTATTTGCTGTGCCTCCACATTTGCCTCTTTGGTCTTTAAGGACTTCATTGTTTTATTGTTTTTTGGGGTAAGAATATGAAAATTTTATTTGCTGCCAGATTTTTTGAGTGGAGCAAGATATTTTCTTCTTCTTTGAGCTTCTTACAGAAGTAATATAGTGCAGGTGTCTGCAACCCACAAAAGCTGTAAAAATATGAATTTATGAAATTCATATGTAATTATTCTTGTTTACCTTCTTTATTTTGATACCTACAATTGTCCTTCCTCTTCCTCCCCTCCCATTTCCCTAACTTATTTATTATAATGATTGAAAAAAAATGTGGCACTCAGTATTACAGAATATTACGTCTGATTATAAAAACCTATGGGAAAATATAAATTTATATGAATTCACGGGAATGTTAAAAGTAAGTCAAAGGTCACAGATTTTAATATTGATTGATCCTAACTAAGGACTCAGAGTTTACAGATATTCAGACTAAGAAAAACATCTTTACAAAATACTTTCAGACACGTAAAATTTCCAACTATGGTCGGATTTCCGACTATTTTACCACGACCCCCAAAAAAAAGTCGCCTTTTATGCTGAAATATAAGTAGTCACATGCCCATGTATTCTTGCTGCGCTGCTATGGTACCGAAAAAATTTCAGACTGTTTTGTCGCCAGCCACTTACAGGTCTGTGCTTTCATTCATAGCCATTTATTCATAATGGATTTTTAGTGCTAGAAATGCTGATGAGAAAGCTGAACTATGGATTTTATAGCGTACTAAAAAATATCTAGGTCTGTTTTGAAATTCCAAGTTACACAAATTTCCAGAAGCATATCACTACTGTTAACTTGAAATAGGTGTACCCATTATGAATTGCATGATAAAATTATAAAAATATACAATTAATTTTATGGCCTGACCTTGTATGTCACATAGTAGAATGTATAGTATGGATACTGATCATGTCCCGGTGGTCTTGGTACGGGTAATACCAAATCTAATCGTTATTATTATAAATATATCAACATATCCATAAAAGTTATGTAGTAAAATCATAATTCTCCTTTCTCTTGCCTGGGTGATCAAGCAATTGTCTATTATATTTAATTTTAATTCATGGACTGATGAGGAAAACAAATTACTGCAGAACATTAATAAGACAATTCACAACCTTTCTTCCTGTTTGTTCCAAACTCCACTTTTTGTCCATCTGAGAAATGCAACATTAAACATTTGCAGGTTTAGTATTATGATATGGAGTCAAGAACTAAGGTCGTGAATTATCCACAGGCCCATGCACAAAAAATGTGCAAGGGAAAAAATACAATAATTGTACAGTCATAGATTGTGTCACTGACAGTAATCCATTTTATGAAGAAGTGAATGAATATGAAGAGAAAAGCTGTGTTAAGAGATCAGTTTGCCTGGGCCATTTCTGCATTAAGTGCAAACTGTTGCATTTCAATTTGATCATCAGATTGTGAATTGGTTAAACACTGAAATGTAGTTGAAGCAGCTCAGAGGATCAGTAGGTTTCTCTCACAGTCATTCATGTATTTTACTTTATGAAGATGCTGGCCATTTTCACTGCTCGTTAGATAAAGGCGGTATAGGTGCAGCCCAATGTCCGTGGCATAGTACATGTAACTTATTCAGGACAAATGGAGGTTTTAGTTAACTTTTTACAGCAATGATATTTAATTTGATGAATAGGACAAGATTTTATTGATTTTTTTTACATGTACATTGTTTAAAGCACCCAGGAAGTGTTAAAAATGTACGTAATACTTATTTTCACTTCAGGCCAAAAGTGGTTCAGTGATATATTTTGTCTCCTAAGGCTTTTAAAGGGTTAAGTTTTATATTTTTCCCTGGTAATCCAAAAGCTATAGTATAAACATTTAGTGTTTTTTATAACTCACCTCATTTCTAGATTGTTCATAAACAATGAACAGTTTGGATAAGGCACCAATGTCCACTGACATAGATTCTTTGAAAAGTTGAAAATTTTGTGGATGAATTGCATATTACACTAGCAAAAATGGACATGTGCCACATTTCATGTGATGAGAAATGGATTTCAGCTGATCAGGCCAAAACCAGTTATTTTTGTCAACCGCTGGCCTTTAAAGCATGAGTTCCCTTAAAAAGGAACAAAACAAAAATGTGCAAGTGTCAATATGAGTTGATATCATGCTGTGAATTCTGATATACGTCAGAAGATTGGTAATGCTATCTATCAAAGATTAACAAAATTGCCAGCACTAATATGTTTTCCTGCATTCATTACAAATGCCATAGTTCGTTTTGCCTGGTTTCACAAGTAACTATTTTTCGCATGAAATCAATAAGATATCAAAGATTTTTCGCTTTTGGGTTACCAGTAACATCTTAAGAATTATATGGGAAGTGTAGACAGTGGAACTGACAGGAACTTAATCAATGTCTATTACCCATTTACCAGGTAGTGAAAACAAAGCTGGCCACTCAGAAAATATATAGTTGTAAAACCTACAAAGTAAATGGAACTCAACTCTTGGTTTCTTGCATGGCAGCTCAACTGGCATTTGGCAGCACATAGATTTAATATACCCACAATTTCAGCCAATCCAACTTTTGAATTAATTTCCGAAATAAAGTGGATTCATTTTTGTTTTTGATTTCTTTGTTGCTTATAATAAGCCAGGAAGGTACACACACTCATATACAGAATATACATGGGAACCCCAAATGGTTGCTGTAGAAAGGCTTGCATATACTAAGAATTAGTTAATGTCAGTCAGGAATAACAAACCATTCATGCTCAAATGGTACAGTTGTTTGTCTGTCTTTTTGGGTCTGTGTCTCATGGGTGAAGAATCACTGCCTTAGTTAGTCAAATTTGTGTTTTTAATGTCTATGTGACTTGTAAGACTTTGAAGATGTCTAGATTGTTCCGCTTGAATGTTCTTCATGTTCGAAATTAATTGTATTTAATGGGAGTAATGACATTGCTTTGCTTATAGTGCCTGCTTAGTAATATGAACTGCTTAAGTGGAAACTAGAATGTACTCAGTCAGTCGCAGTGATTAAATCATATTGGTGTTCTTTGTGTGGCTGTTTGGTGGTTAAGTGTGTTACAGTCGCAGATGTATAAAATGTATGGTGAATTTCGTGATTCTCAATATCATGACAGCATTGGAGCTTAAACATTCAAAACTTATCACTATGGTAACCTTGTGTTGACACATCTATCATTAACAAACCCAGCATCAATTTTTTTATATATATCATCGGTCAGATGGATAACATCATATGATTTTGTATATAATATATATATATATGTCAGTTGGTGATATTTTAAAACTCAGAAATGCATTTTTGTCAATGAAATATCAATGTTCATAAATGTCATAACTGTTTGCTATGCTGATTCTATGTGTATGGTGTTTCTATGGGCTTTTATTGTGAACTTTTTCAAACTGAAGCTGTTGAGGTATACATTTTTCTGCAGTGTGCTGAGTTATATCTTTCATTCTTAAAGTAATCTGAACCTTTCCCATTTGTGTAACACAATAGGTGTTGCATTGAGCAACCCAGGTATACGTTATGCACTCAGGATGTGGTTTTCTTGAGCCTAAAAAGCCAAGTCATTAATGATACATGATTTTTGATTACACTGTAGGTTCAAATTCTGGAAGTTAGAAAAATCTTTAAGCAAAAAAAAAATAAAAGAAATAATAGAGGATATTTTTCTTTATACTATCCATAATGTATGCATTTGCTGCAGTCCATTCTGTGCAAAGCCTACAGGTAAATGAAATTATGACTACAAAAAATTGTGGGAATGATTAAAAACCAGAGCTTTGCTCAATCTTGTAAAGTAAGAACACAAATTAATGCTGCTCTGACTACCAAGGGATACATGGGATATCAACATGTGTGGTAAAACTAAACATCAGTTTTTCATCATGATGTTTCTTTGTTTACCCTGATTTATCAAGCTCTACTGAAAAGGAATGGGATAGTTAATTCTATTTGTTCAGGTGGTGAATGAATCAACAGTGATGATGATGGACCAGCAGCAACTGCTTTTGACACATAAGTTCACCAGTTTTGCTCACTCCATTTTCATCTTCTGCATTGTCATTCCAGTGTTGTCGTGAAGCATATTTTTGGACTATTAAGCCGTGCGGACAAAATGCTTTGATTCATGCTGTTTGTGCTTTGCATTCATTTGTAGAAAATTTTGCATCGATTTTGGAAATTTATTTTATATTGCATGCAATACCATCGGTAGTTAAATTATTTAGCCTTACTTCCATCGGCAGAATTATAGAGCATTTCCCAACAAAGGTATTTATCTTACTTTTGAAAGTTTTGGAGAAAAGTGGGAGACAAACAAATAATTTCTAATTGTGGGTTGTTGCCATTTGAATGTGTTGTATTTAATGCTAAAAACCTAGTTCTAAAAAGCAAAACCAAAAAATGGCAACTGGGGACAGCAAAGGTCAGGCTGGCAGGCACAATCCGAGAGTTAAGAATGATAAAAGATCTCACTTTTAAAGAATTGGGCATTTAATGGGCAGGAGTCGTATAGTTGTTTTGTATACCAAGTTTAAATTAGGTTATCTGTTAGGGACAGGGTCATTTTTTCCACACAATGGTTACATGCAGGAGGAAATCAGTCACCATATAATGGATGGTCATGATTAATTTAGACTCATCTGACTGGATGTGTTTTCCACTGTAAAAAATCTCGAGTCATCACTTATGTATTGTTATTTTGATGAATAAAGATATTGTTATTGAAGCTTGGAGTGTTTTACATTTAGCAGCTTCGTCTGATTATCCCATGAATTCCCGTGGAATGGGCCAGCATTATTGTATCCTGTGCTTCTTTCAGTCCTGGCTAAATGTAGGCCTACTTCTTCTCTAGACTGCAGGTTTTTTTGTGTTTTTCTGTTATTTTCTTTCCTTGAAACTAAGATAATAAGAAGTGAAACCTCTTGTTCTTCCTAGCTTGTAAGCATTATTTGTTTTTACATCATCAAGAATTTACTAAGTTTACAGCGGATCTGCAATAGGAAATTTAAAGGGCATTTACGTGGTTGCGATAATATGGAATTGCCCTGTGGGTGCTAACTTTTCGAGGAAGAGAATGGTTCCTGAATGGCAGAATGTCCACAATGAAATGGTTACTTCACTGTAACTTCTGGCTTTATGCATGCACTGTATCTGGTTGGTGGTTAACTTAATTTAAGTGAATCCTAATGAGTCCTTATGGCATGAAAACAGGAAACAAATAATGCGGATTTTTTGTGACGGCTGTATGTGTTTCAAACTTCCCAGCTTTGGATTATTTGGATATAAGGGAAAGTCTCACATTTTGGGGGAGAAGAAAAGAAATTGACTTATTTTTAACATCATGCAATACCAGATCTTGTAGGTTAGCTTCGTAGTATGTAAGCTGAGCCTGAAAAAGCTACACATTTTACCATTCCTGACAAGTCTTGTTACTATGATATTTTAATGTCTTTGAGATTGTGCCAAAGGCAGTGAACATCATTGGAAATGATGGTATGACCACGAAAATCCCTGAAAAGTAATTTGTTCGTAGTTGATGTGAATCCTCAGAATAGCACCAATAAAATACCCACGAGTTTTTCCTTGAACGCGATGGAAGATACCTCTGTAAGAATGATGTAGGAAAACAAAAAAATCATCTCTTCGCTTTATTTTCTTCATATCCATGATATTCCACTTTGCATCGCAGACACATTTGACCTTCGCTTGGAAGTTATTTTTTTAAAGTGTTTTTTGCTTGTTCTCATTTTAGAACAAAATGCCAAGTATCTGTACTATGTAAATCCATTTATTCTTGTTGTGGATAAAACAAAAAGAGATGAAATATTGTAAATAATGTCAACGGTTCAGAGCCAAAATGTACTGCATATTTTGGTATCTTGATAAAACCTCGTCCCATCTCTCCCCTATGTTTTTTCATTTTAATTTCGCTTTTGCTTATTCAGGCAGCAGACGATTAAAGCGATCAGTTTTGTCTACGGAATTATTTTTGCATTGTTTTATATGTGTTGACACATTGGTAATGAAGCGGATGGTCGTCACAGACTATTTCAAGAGCCAGCATCCTTCATCCTAGCAACCAACCTCTTGCACGATGTGATTAGTCAGTAATGGCGTCTCACTAATGAATATCGTAGGGTACTTGCCGTAATGTTGTATGGGACATTTTTGTGGATTTTGAGCTTTTGTTTCCCAATTTCATTATGTAATAAGGTGTAATTTCAGTCGATTAAATTTCGATTTTGAAAGGTAGGCCTATGGAACAAAACGCTAGGCCCTGATTTTTGCACCTTCAAAGTTTCAATCCACGTTTTGTCGGAAAGGCAAAAATGCCCATACAATAATATGGAAAATACCCAACGGTAGCTAGTTCTGCGTGAACTTCTTTTAGCTCCTTAGCAAAATAGCATATATAATTATGCCACTGCCATGCTTACGCCGTTTATCCACCCAATATCCATCTGTAAAGTAGCGAATTTTGGCTGTGAACCGCTGACATCAGGGCCGGGTTATGTTTATTGGGCATTTCGCCAACCTGATTCTTCCCAATCTCTGGATAACAAGCGCCTTTGCGAAGGCTTCTAAAATACGGGGTCCCCATTGGTGATGGGGTCGTATCCTCCTTATCCCAAAGCATAAGCCAGCCCTACATTGATGTGCATTCTACTGTTTACACCATCAAGTATCTGACCCCCGCTGTCTACTTATCATGATTCATAAGGTCATGATTTCAAGTCTAGCCGAAATTTTATTATTTATTAAATTCTTATAACAAATTCCCACCATGACTTCAGCCTTTTTACTTGTGCGTATTTGCATGTGAGTGTAAGTGTGTTTGTTTGTGTTTAAACATTGTCATCATAGCCTTGTACAACGTTGTAACATTGTATTTCAAGAGAATAAAGAAATTGATCGCTACGCTCTTGCGCATGTGCAAGCTGCAGGCGCTTGGTTTGTGAAGGGGCTGTCGTCCGAAAGACATACAATGTTCAGAACTGTTTAATTTTGCCATGCATTTTATTGATTTTCCTGTTGCCTGCACTTATCCGGCAGAGAAATTCTGGATTATATACCTGATGATAAGGGCATGGATTGCAGACAATGCAGGCTTCAGAGGTTTTTAATATCTGAGCAGATGTTTCAATACTGCGCATTTTGTTTCCTAAACAAACATTTATAATTTGTCAAAATTAGCTGTAAGTGGTGTAAGACAGGACTCCAATGAAGGAACCAGTTCAGTAATATTATTATTAGTAGTACCGGTATTAGGCCCGGTGCGCACAATGTCACACCATCGAGTTTCAACGAGATCCAAGTAATTGGCTGCAGTAATGGTACCGGTACTGCATTTAATGTTGGACGGTTATTTCGATTAAACCCCCCCCCCCCCCATTTCTCCCTTTCTCTCTCTCGTTATGATTACGGTACCGTACCGGTACACGTGTTATTTTCTTTTAATCATCAAATGACTTGAAAATCATGACAAACCAGGTTGTTTATGCTACGAAACGCCAGTATCTACAGTTCCTGCCATTGAAATGACTAGTTTTGAGTAATATGAACTTAAAAATTTAAAATGCGGATAATTCCTTGATGCCTCCTGTTAAGCTTACTTTGTAAACAATTATAAAAACATTCAAGAATATCCCGCCATGCTCTTTAAAGTCAGAGAAGGAAAACAAGTTTAAGTCTCACTGTCTTTAACCGAGTCTGACTACGAAACCTCAAAAAAAAAAATTGTTAGTTCCCAGAATAAAATCGCTTCCAGGCCACATGTTCCAAACTACAACTTGTTCTTTCCACATCATAGATATGTGTGTGCCTGGAGCAAGGTCCCAGTTGTCGCAAATTTCGGATTTTGAGATAAGGGCATATTCTTCTAGAAAATTCAATGCTGAACCCGCTGCTTTTAAAATTTTTAACAATATCTTAAGTAGTTTTGAAGATATGACACATTTTGTTAGACACGGGGCAAAAACAAACTTTTGAGAAAAACAGCTTTAACAGCTCTCTCCCATGACAGACTTTTTGGATATTGTTGGGGGAGCGTAGTTTTTATTATAAAGGCAAATAGGGAAGCTACTGAGTTGTGTTCACTGCTCAGCTCTAGCTCTCTATGTGTGAGAGGATGAACGATTTTCTATTTTTAATATCTGCTTTCAAGGTAACGCTAGTGCGTGAGTAAGGGACGGCCACTCATAGTAGTTTAGGGACACTTGGCTGAGTACCATTAATTGGATTATTTCCCTTGTAATACTAGCGCGGGACCCGTTATTCACATCACGGTGAAGAGCGCGCATTTTGATTGGTCAGTTGGAAATGTTGACCACCAGGCTTCCAACTCTTATATCATGGCTTTAAGTTTCTTACAACTCGCTCATTCGTTGTTATCCACTGACAGAAAGACGGGAACCCGAATTCATTTTTGAGAGTAGACAATACCCTATCGGTACAATATAGGTATTTATGATAACGTTTGTTATCAACGGAGATACGTCATATTAATGGACTGAAATATCCCACACAAATCTGGCAAATGTTGTTAGTCCTGACACTTTGAAAATTTATATTAAAACTATTACCGGGTTTCTGGTATAAGTAGTCAGTTAGACTTGTAGCAGCAAGTTTCTACTTTATAATGGTACCAATTTTGTTGTACTTTGATGCACATGTCCTATTGAAATAATTAATAAGAGGATCTCGGATTTAAAGAAACTATGAGTTAGACGCATGTTATCCCCGATAATTCCAACCTGGGTCAAATTTATTCAATTATAGCTGGAGGGGACGTTAGAGTAATTTCTGCAGTTTACTGGGATACCTAATTGACTTTTGTGTGCACCCTTTTAACCGTACTGTAAATTCGATTGTGTTAGGACCCTAACCGGTTATGTTGTTCGGCTGGACTCAATGTCCGAGCCTTTCACTTGTCCAACACTGGACTACGTAATAGCCCTCTCGGACGTCCGCGCTGGCTCATAAAGATGATGCCAGTTCGAGTGGTCAGTAGACTCCATCAAAGACGCCGCAACAATAGGAAGCACAAGTGGACCTTGCAGTATAATAGACCGGCGGCGGCCTGCCGTGGCGCGCCTCGCCAAAAACATGGCCTAGTCCAGTCGCGCCAGTAGCAGAGAGACGTTGGGGTTCTCCTATGCCTTTTTGTTTGGTAGTGATACCTTTGTTAGGCTTTTTTGAATAAATAAGATTGCCAGCAGAACCCTGTGTTTGTTAATCCTGTGTATCTTTAAGGGAGTTACTATTGAACCCACGCAGTAACCACATTAGCCACTCGTAGTTCATCCAACATATGTAAAATACTGCGTTCTCCTAACAAGATAAAAAAAAACTCCCGACTTGGCTGTTTTTAGGGGACCGTGGCATGTTACACGGTAAACTATAGATGAGCAGTGAACACTACTCAGTATTATCTCTATAACGGCTTTGTAATTAGTCCACGGTCCCCTAGCAACAATCACTTCAATATTACTTCTTGAAGAGTCACATGTTGTACAAATAATTAATAAAATAATATTTAAACATAAAATATTCCAAAATCCTTTTCATATGCTATTTAGAAATGCTTAAACTTGTGTTTTCTGCTAGAAGTACATTTTCGACTAGGCACGACTTTTTCGACCTTTCCACCCCCTAGCTCAAAAATAGCTGTACCGACAACTGGTACCTTTCTTCAGGCGCACACACATACTAGTGAACGTTCCACATTCAGCTTCTCGACTGTAAGTGTAAAATCCGCGTCCCGTCCTTTCCCTTTGACTTTTTTGAACGAACAGGTGCCTTTCCCATTACAGCCAAAACAGCTGCGAAAATGACTAAAGCTGTCTGCCGAATTATCATAGTATTTTGTCGATAGATTTGACCATTTGTCAAAGACATGTAGCTTGGAAGAGTCCGTGTTCGAAACGATGTGGCGGGGACATCTTCACAGTGTCTTGGTTATCAGTTGTAAAACGTCGATGTAGACATGCAAAAGAATATCATCTACATGTATTAATGTGCGTCTTACCACTCTCATTTTATATTTATTGCAGACTGCAGAGGCAGGGTGAACAGTTGCAGATAAAAAAAAAGAAAGAAAAAAAACGTTTAGCGATTGCCGTAGAGCTGACGATTTGTTTCTTTACGTATATCAGCCAACTTTTGATTCCATCAATGAGGTCACATGATCAAATTTCCAAAAACATGGCAGACGGTAAGGAAGTTATCATTGAAAAGGGGTGTGATCACTTGTATTGAAACTTGCCGGGCAGGGGACAAGGAAATGATGGGAGGAGAAAAAAAAAATGTTTTTGTCATGTTATTGTGTGCCACAAAGTTGGAACTCCCCATTGCTGTTATCCACAGAAAGTACAGAAATAGATCTAGCGACCAAGTTATTGGAAATAAAAACGGAGGCAAGCAGCAGGAATTGTAGGGAGGCATAATATTAGGCTGGATCATGCGGCTTGTTATGCATCGATGATTCTTTTGTCTTTGTGGCCCTATAGATCTAGTGTGTCTCTGGGCCAGAGAACGCGGCAGTGTCCAAAAACCCTTTCCAGTTTGCTGAGTAGGATGTTTTTATAAGCCCCAGCCCTTGCAGCTCAGATCCAGATATTTCATGTAGACTAGATCTGGTCTAGATCTAGTCTAGATCTAGCTAGATCTAGATCAAGGCTAGCAGTAGATCTAGATCAAGGCTAGCAGTAGATCTAGATCAAGGCTAGCAGTAGATCTAGATCTAGGTCTACTCTAGGTCTAGAATCTAGATTACACGTGCATGAGAAAATTGAAAAGGCCAGATTAAAATTCTAAATTGATCTAGATCTAGATTCTAGATTTCTAAGTCTAGTGTTTTGCACGCCCAGTTAATTTGTTGACATCTCAACTCGGTTTCTGAACATGGCTACAGATGAGGTGTCAAAACTTCAGAACCACTTGAGTCTTCTGAGGGAAGAATATGTCAAACTTCAGAACAGGCTTGCAGATGTAGAGAGAAGGTATCAGGTGGCTTTGGCTGCTAGTGGTAGTGATGGAGAGGCTCAGGATGGTTTCGTTTCACGTCTTCTCAAGTTCATTGCAGAGCTGTTTGACAAAGAACAGTACAGGTAGGCTATTTTTATTATAGGTTTAAGCCATTGAGGGTGTTCACAGGGGATATATTAAAAAAAATGATGTTTATCCACCGATACTGTCGGATAAAATTTCTCCTAGGATTTTTTTTAGCTGCCAACATAAATTCTGTATTTGTGAGTGATCTCCCCTGATTCGAACCCTTCTCTGTCTTCCTCCCTCGTTCCATTCATCCCGATCAACATTCATAATCATATTGTGCACGTGTTGAAAACAATGGCAGGCTTTTCTGAGTAAATGGGGAATTTTATTGATTAAATGGATACATTCAAGGTTCAGGTCTTATCCGTAGGGTTTCGTGGTTTAGTCATTCTTATTTAGTAAGAATTCCCTCACAATTGCTCAGGGTTCTCAGTAGCGTAGTGGTTAGCATCTTTGTCAGTCAGGGGACAGTGGTTCAATTCTCAGCAGGGTAGTTTTTTCTTTTTCCCTTTTCTTATAAGAAGTCTTTTTATTAATATTAGCTATCAATTTTTAAAAAAATCTAAGAATAATAGGGAATAAATCCAGTTTTTGTTTTTTTTGTATCTTCACCTGTCAATCGGGGGACAGCAGTTCAATTCCCATCAGGGTAGGTTTTTTTTCTTCTTTTCTAATAAGAGTCTTTTTATCAGCAATCAATCTGTTCGGTAATTTTTTTTTTTAATCCAGCAACAATAATAGGGAATAAATCCAGTTTGTCAGTTCTTTTGTAATTAGTTAACACCAATACCATTATACCTGCGGATAAATCAAGCAGTATCTGCCGATAATGTTGGAGGATAATGGCAGCCTTAAAAAAAAAGTGCTCTATATTAATTAACTCTTTCAGCACAGACTTTTGGAGGGGTTTTTGCAGATTTTTATTTTGATCGGTAAAATCTTCGCTCAACCAGACAATAGAAAATTCTTATTGTTCATTTGTTTATGGATAAAATAAACATATTATATATATCAAAATAAAGGGAACTGGATAAGCTTTTCAGAAATGAAACATTTGAGAAGGAAAAACCATGCCAGGAATATCTTTTCATGCTGTTAGTGTGAACAAAAAATTCAAGGTCAAGAAAAATAGGAAAAAACTACATTGAGACTTGCCAGTGCATAAAAAATATCCACACATCATTGACAACTTTATTCTTGTACTTTATGTGTGTGTGACTGATCGCAGTCAAGTCTCCTGGTTGATGCAATAAATGCTGCCCCTTTAGGGACAGTTTGACACTTTCTTTTCTTCATTGTTCATGCAACAAGACACAGAATAATGCAACTCTGTTTGTCGATGTACCATACATCTTTTGTTTGAGAATTTTTAGTTTCTTGTTTTTCAGTAAGTAAGTTTATAAAAGGAAATTGCTCTTAAAATAGATGAACTCATTGGCTGATGCCATAGGTCACTGGCAAATCCTGAATGACTGCCGACCACTCCCAGCAGTTGATTGCACTGGACGAGTTAATAGGTATATTTGTGAATACCCTTTACCATGATCGTTAATCCTTACAGTGATGCCGAACCGAGGCTTTCCTGATCCTCCAGTTGCAGTGTAACATACTAGAGCTGGTTGGCTACTTTTATAGGTCACTGTCTTTAAAATGTCACAATAAATGTATTTGAAAAGACGAGAATTAAGAAAACCCATGTGATTATTATTCAAAACTGAAGGGAGAAATCAACAGGTTTAGGATCGTAAGTTAGCCCAATGTTGTTTAGCCCAGGTGTCCTGTTGAAGGGCACAGAGACAGGAGTGGCTGCATTTGTAACCCACCCATTTTCAATGTCTAATTTTTTATCTAAATCTTTGATTACCTTTGACTTTCATTATCTGAAACACATTATTTGTAACCCCTTGCAATATTTTGTTGAACACTGACATTTGATATTGAAGCCTTTGATCTGTAAAAAATATTTCAAACAATTTTGCTGTGAGGAAGACAAAAAAAAACATGAAAATGAAAAAGCACACTTGGTATTTTGCTACCGTTTCGCTTGCAAACATAATTGAATCTGATAACCACCTCGTTTCATCAATGTAACTTGTTTAGCAATGGTCAGCATTTGAAAAATTCACCTTATGGGCAAGGGGAAATTACCGACAAATTATTTGATCGGAACACACTAAAAACAATGCATGCTGGAGGGTCTTCATAGTGTGGCATATGGTGTGACTGCCACTGGAAGTGTTAATAGGTCTAAAACACAAAGTGCACAGCAGATGTATAGATAATTTGGACAAGAATTGGTTGGACCAATATTTGACATTAGTTTCCTCAAAGCTGGAGGCACAGATACAATTACATGTGTCTGTGTTTAACTGTATATTTACTTTTATTTTGCAACATTTCTAAGTGGAGATTTCATCGCTCTCCTCTTTTATAGCATATGTTTCTCTCTTGCAGTGACCTGATAATTCAGTTGGATGGGGGCCACGCTGTGAAGGCACACAAGTTCATTTTATCAGCTCGCAGTGATGACTGGGGTGTGGCTGACCTCTCGATGGTCACAGAACTTAACATGACAGGTTTGTTTGCCTTTTTTTATAATACTAGTGTAAGGGCCCGTTCAAAGAACAGGTTCCAAACAACACGCACAATCAGCACACAGATTATGTAGATCTAGGAAGAAAACAACTCACAACTGGCACAGCAACACCCGCATGGCCCATACCGTGCATAAAGCAGACGGTACAGAAATTCATGCCTTCAAACTTTGAAAGGCAACCGGAAGTTTAAAGTCGAAACAAAACAAAGGCAGGAGGGAAGCAACCATTGTTGAGGAGAAAGCATTATTCGAGGATGTACTCTCTCTCTCTCTCTCTCTCTTACAATAAAAGTAGTAATCTGCAGTCCTGCTTCAGAACTCATGTGCGCCAGGACACTGCGCACCAAGCTTGATATGGTTATTTTTTATGACATGCACGGTACTATTGTACTGAAGTCGAAACAAAACAAAGGCAGGAGGGAGGCCATCATTGTTGAGGAGAAAGCATTATTCGATGTTTTTAGGCCTATTTTCATTTATTACAAAATTACGATACTTCGCTTTCATGTCAAAGGAATAGACATAGTAGCAAAAAGAACTATCTTTCACATGTAATATTTTCAGGTCTGGGCATTTCTTCCTCGCAGCAGTGAGTGAATTTTTTTTCCTTGCTGTTTTTTTATATAGACTTTCAGGATGGGATTCTTCTTAAAGGTAGAGGCTTCTTTCTTCATCACGCAAAACGGTGAATTGTGTACCGATTTTCAGTTGTTATTACATGTATTTCTCATATTTGTGGTCCATGAAAACATGAGTTTGCCATGCAGTGAATTTGAAGATTTTTGCCATCCAAATTAAGTACTATTAACCCTCACCCTGCGCGGGGCGGCAATAGTTGGTATTGACTTGCAAGTGCTCATGCCGCATGGGCGGCAAAAGTCGCCCAGGTCAAGCTGACCGCGCGCAAGCCCTATTTTCAGGCGTCGGGTCACTGACCTTTTTGAGACGTAACCACCGTGTTATTGTTCACTGTATCTCTTCTAAATCAAACGCATTGTGACATGAACATGTTAACCAGTGAACCACTGGTCGGAATCACAAAGACTAAGCTTTCAAAGGCTCTCCCCACACTTTCAAAAGATGTAACATCGACATGCGAACTGTTGCTCCACAAATTTGCAATATTATCTCATTTTCTGACCACCATCTGGAGTTGTCTGTATCTAAGAACCAATCAGAAACAAGCTCTGAAATAATCTTTGCCCCAAATGCCCACATTGGTTTATTAGTATGTGTCAATCAGGATGAAACCATTTGTGTAGGGCTTGGGAGGGCGTGGCTAGTTATCATGCTTCGTTCTCACGAAAACTACAGCTGTCAGTTTGGAATCATAAGTCAGATCATTGGTTAGAGACTGACAAACTAAGGTTTTGCTGGTTAATTTATAATAAACAAGCGAGCCACTTACCTGGTGAAGCTTGTTTGTGATCTAACCGATATACTCGTCAGGAACGGAGGGTCAAAATGAGAGGCCGGTGTCCTACATTTCATCCACTCTTTAGATCGTAAGCGATTGCCGCCAAGAACAAACTCCTTATTTAACTCATACAAGGGAGGGTTATCGCAGTGCTGGGAGGGATTTTGACCCTCCGTTCCTGACGAGTATATCGGTTAGATCACAAATAAGCTTCAACAGGTAAGTGGCTCGCTTGTTTATTATAATCTAACCTCAATACCCATCAGTCACTACGGCCCAAATGAGACTTTAGAGACGGCTATCGCTTACTCTGAATTTTTAAATCAGCTTTAATGTAAATTTTTGGGTAAATAACAGATATTTACCTATTTCTTTATGAATGCGCCTAGCAGTCCCTGTGCCATGTTTTCTGTTTTCTTTCTGTAATACTTTGAAAAAGTTGATGTTCTCGACCATCCTGCAGCTTTCATGATTGTGTCCACAGGTACACCTCTTTGCAATGCTGCTGACGTACTGGCCGCCCTAGTACTATGGGCAGAGTATTTATCTGCATCTATCCCTGCAGATTCCAATCCTTGTTTTATCCACCTTGATATTGTGTCTTTAGACACTACTTTGTGTGGTTTAGCAAAACTGATAAACAACCTGCTTTCTTTTGCTCTGAGATCACTGGTCCTTTGCAGGTATGTCTGCAAGGTTTTAATAACACATAATTTTGTATTGACTGGGAAAGCCATCAGTTCAATGGGAGCAATGTGTTTTCCTGGTCTAGAATGTTTGACCAAGTCAGTGATATAAAATACACATTTGTTGTCAGTTAGCTTCATGTTTTCAATATTTAATAAATGTAGAGTCTGGCATCTCTGACCCGTCAGTATTGCCATTAATAAGACTAATTTTATTGTCAATTCTTTTAGGCTGAGGTTTTCCTCTTGTTTATTGAAGTATGAAAGCACTTGGTCCACCTCCCAAGTTTCTGAGTACTTTGGCAAAGCTGGCCTTTTTTCATAGATACCTTTCATCAGTCTCTTTACTAGACAGTTTTCTCCAAAGCTTTCCCCATGTTTTAATTCTAAAAATTGTGAAAGTGCAGATCTTGCAGCACATATTGCACTGTAGCTGTATCCTCTTTTGAACAAATAAGATAAGAAATTCAAAGCCTGCGCTATAGACGGTGAAATGGGACTGATGCCTTTCTTATCTGCATATGTTTTCCACTTTGAAATGTAACTGTCATATATTCTGATGGTGCCCTTTCTCCAGGAGGCCACAAGTAGGCTGGTTGCCTCTTTACAAACTCCTTTATCTCTATATCTCTTCCTGAGATTTTGCAGCGGAGGAGAGCTAGAGATTTTGCCAACCTGTGTTGACTTTCTGGACAGGCCAGAAGGCTTAGCAGATTGTTCCGAGCTGATATTAATACCGGCTGTGCGATCAGCATTTTCCCCAGCTCTGGATACCAGGCTTGGTTCTTCCAGTTGGGGACTACCAGTATGTGGAACCGGAAGTGGATGAAATGTAGGACATCGGCCTCTCATTTGGGCCGTAGTGACTGATGGGTATTGAGGTTAGATCATTATCAAGCGTGATAAGGCATAGCAGCGAATGTTTTCATACCGATCAATAAAAACCGAACCACGTGGACAGCGTATGTGGTCATCGTCTAGCGGCACGGGTCAGTGACCCCAGATAAGATTCTCCGTGAGTAAGGTCACTGACGGGGCAGCGGGCTTTACGGGTAGCGCGCAGGGTATGGGTTAATTACATCTGGGAACCATTTGTAACTTCTCAAATCATAAGGTTTGGGACAGTGGAGAGCTGAAGATTCATCAGCTGCTTGTGCCAGTACAGGTAGAATGCGCATGATATTTGGTATTTTTGTTTTGATCTTCCGCCACTAAAGATTGTCGATGGATCAGCCGATTAGTGTAACTTCGAGGTATGTCTAAGCGGTTAAAATGCCTGCTAGTTGTACTGTAGTTGATTGCTATGACAGGGGTGGAAAGGCTGGATCCAAGCTGGTCAGATTCCTTACCATCCGTGTAAACAAGGGAAAGGAAGTGAAAAAATTGACCGAACATCTCAGATTGAACATTTACACGTGCCATTGTTTACTGTAGCGGCCTACTTTTAGCTTGCTGCCGGTTGGTTTGCGGCGCGTCACAGTGCAAATCAGCCAACGAATCAAAATCAGTGGCACAATCAACATGGCGGTGGTCAGGTCTGGACACCAAAGATAACGGACATGCACATTCTACCTGTAGGCTCTTCTTATGGAATGTTAATCATGTGATTTCTTACCATCAAGCTAATCACTGACAAGATTCATATCCCCTATCGTAAAAATGTATATTAAATCTGCTAGTCTTAAATTTTGAAATATAATTTTCATGTAATAGATTTTTTGTGATTATTTTCAGATATTCGTCATGATGTAGCCTATGCTCTTATCCGGTGGATATATACCGATGAAATTAACATTCAAGCTCAGGATTCATTTTTGCTTGAGCTTCTCAGGGCAGCCACAAGATATAAACTGGAAGAATTACGCAGCAGGTAAATTGATTAAGCTTTAATCTATCTCATACTATAGGATTTGGAGGAAGAGAGAGTGGTGCCTTATGATACCGGTCTGGAGAGAGATAGGGATGTGTGTGATGAGGCAGATCGAGGAACATTCAATTTTCTGCCACCTCTTTTGCACCGAAATAAATAAGTTTTTTTAAAGTTGACTCTTTGAAAATGGTAAGTATAAAGTTTTTCCTGTTCATGGTAGAGGATTTTGTTATCAATATATTCAACATGTCCTTGGTGATGTTCAGTTGTAAGTAGATTTTTTATCAATTTTGTTCATTTACAGTTTTAGTAAGGGCAGTGAATCCTTTGTTTAGACATTTGCCACAGAGGATACCGTGAGCATAAACCCAATGACAGTGTATACTTTACATTCAAAGGTGTGAAAATGGCTTGATGTCATTTGTAAATATGAAAAACTGCATCAAGTTCTACCAAACTGCTGAGGAAATGCAGGCAGAAATGCTGAAAAAACACTGCTCTGAGCTGATATCAAATCATTGGGTATGTTTTTTATTTTTGTTTTCTTTTGTTACATAAATAACATTGTATAAAACGTGGGTGCTTCTTAAATATGGAGCTTGGTCAGAGACCTTCGTGTAATAGTTTAACATTTTACCTGAGAACCAGTGCATAGCAGAAAACACTTGCGATCCTCAAATTTATTACTTGATAATTGTTAGCAGTGAGTGTTGCATGGGATAGGAGATAAGAAGCAAACAGGATAGGAGTGGGTGAGAAGCATGAGCATGTTGACTTTAATGCCTTCCTGTAACTTGGAATTTCATTTGTGCCAAGTCTTAAAACTAACATGTGCAAATTGCTCCAGTTAGCATGAGCTACACTGGTTACTTTGCACACGCAAACACAGAAGAGAGAGAGAGAGAGGAAAAGTTTGTTTGTGCAAATTATGCCCAAAAAGAATTTTGTTTATTGTCTTAGCTCTATGCATCATCTATCTTTTTTCATGGTCATATGAACACGGAGTGACAGATTTTATCAAAAGAATGGTTCTTTAATGACTTGCAAAGTTTTGTGATGTTAAAATTATCATGTCATTGAGTTGTGAATTTGAATTGCCTTTAGGTAGGTGTTTTTCTAGCTTAGGAATTCACTATTTGAATACGTTAGTGTAGGTCTGATTGATCGGTTATAATTTACTTTTTTTTTATGTAACGTAATCTTCTCTTACAACAAACCTCAACAGGATGAGTTTACAAGGGAGGATTTTGTCAGCATGCCAGCTCCATTGCTTTATAAAATGTTCAAGACGAAAACAGAATATCCATTGCATACAGCAATCAGAACAGAGAGAGAGGATGTTGTCTTTCTTTATCTCATTGAGTTTGATTCTCAGGTAAATATGTGTACTTTAGTGGCCTGGAGTGGAACATATAAAAGTGCCATGGATAAAAAGACAAAATAATAATAATAATAGTTCGTCCATCAGGTGTGATGATGACCTTAACAACACCAGAGGAATAAAGAACAGAAATTGTTGAGAATTTTCAACACATGGACAATAAAGAGAAGTAAAGGACACAGAGGACAGAATGGAAAGACTGTTCTTTCATGACTTATGGCTTCTCATGTGACTGATAAGTCCTATTTTTGCCCTGAAGACCCTTCCGCATAAGTGACAAGAGTGCTCCGTTGGTTCAGTACCACTGGGCCTTTTCTTGCGCCGTTCTCGTTTTTTTGATAGCCTGATGGACTCTGTCAGCTTCCCATGCTTTACTGCCTCTGGTAAGGGCCGCCCTCCAATTTGCTCGATCAAGCGAGAGCTTTTCCCACTCACTCACATCAATGGCAAAGGCCTTCAGTGATTGCTTGAGAGTGTCTTTGTAACGTCTCTTTGGGGCCCCAACATTCCTCGTTCCATTGGAGAGCTCAGAGAAGAAGATTTGCTTAGGGAGTCTGGAGTCGGGCATTCTGACAACATAGCTGAATTTTTTTCAGGTGGCAGAAGATGCTCAATTCCTTGGCACGATTGAGGACCTCAGTGTCTGGAATTTTATCCTGCCATTTGATCCTTAGGATCTTTCTAAGGCAGGCCAGATGAAAGTGATTTAGTTTTCTGGCATGCGATTGGTACACTGTCCAGGTTTCAGCCCCATAGAGTAGGGTGGGAAGGACCACAGCATTGTACACTTTCAGCTTAGTGTCTGTGCGAATGCCGGCAACATCCCACACCCTCTTTCGAAGCCTGCCAAATGCAGAGCTGGCTTTGCTGATTCTTGAGGGAATTTCAGTATCAACATGAGCCGTGGAAGACAGTGTACTGCCAAGATAGGTGAAGTTCTCCGACACCTTCAGAAGACTGTCATGGACTTTGATATTTGGGGTCACAGAATACTTGTCGTCTGGAGTAGGCTGATGGAGCACTTCCGTCTTCTTTGTGCTTATTGTGAGGCCAAAGTTGTCACAGGCACTAGAGAACTTATCAACACAGTTTTGCATGCTATCCTCATCGTGTGCCAGAAGTGCACAATCATCAGCAAATAGTAGGTCACAGACTTGAGTACTTTTGGTTTTGGTTTTTGCCTGAAGTCTCCTGAGGTTGAATAGACTGCCATCAGTTCGGTACTTGATGCTTACCCCTTGAGGAGGAGAGCTAAAGGCTTCTTGTAGCATTGCAGAGAACATGATGCTGAACAGAGTTGGGGCTAAGACACAACCTTGTTTTACCCCATTTGTGACAGCAAAGGGCTCTGAAACACTGCCGTTACTTTTGACTGCAGCTTGCATGCCATCATGAAACTGGCGCACTATTGTGATGAATTCGGGTGGACACCCAAACTTCGCCAAGATTTTCCAGAGGCCTTCACGACACACTGTATCAAATGCTTTTGTGAGGTCAACAAATGTGATATACAGCGCTTTATTTTGTTCCATGCATTTTTCCTGAATCTGTCTAGCAGCAAAGATCATATCCGCCGTTCCCCTCTCTTTACGAAAGCCACATTGGCTCTCGGGAAGCAAGTCATTTGACGAGAGGTGATCAAGAAGGCGATTCAGAAGCATTCTTGCCAATATTTTGCCAGCAATTGAAAGTAGAGAGATTCCCCGATGGTTGTCACAGACTTGGCTGTCCCCTTTGTTTTTGTACAGATGGATGATTGAAGCATCTTTGAAGTCCTGTGGCAGCTTCCCTGCTTTCAACATATGATTGAACAACTCGGTCAGCCTTTCAATAAGCTTTTCTCCACCGAAGGCATACACCTCAGCAGGAATTGAATCCACGCCTGGTGATTTGTTAAAGGACATCTGATTTGTGGCAGTCCGGGTCTCATTTGCTGTGAATGGCTTGGCAAGAGCTGCATTAATAGGAGTCTGAGGGAGGCGGTCAATGGACTCAGTATTTATATTTGATGGCCGATTTAGCACACCTCCGAAATGTTCTGCCCAACGCTGAATTATGGCATTCAATTCAACAATGCGTGTTGAACCATCTGACGCAAGAAGTGGCGTAGTGCCAGAGCGGGATGGTCCAAACACAGCTCGGAGGCTCTCAAAGAACTTTCTAGTGTTGTTTGTGTCGGCATATTTCTGAGTTTCTCTTACTCGCTCTTCTAGCCAGTCATTTTTCATTTTCCTCAGCTTCTTCTGGAGTACACCCTTACATGCACGCAGTGCATCAGCTTTTGCTGTGGAAGAGGGGTCACTGCAGTGAGCTTGGATGAGACTATTTTTTTCTTTGATGAGCACTTTGATTTCATTATCATTATCATTGAACCAGTCCTGGTGCTTGCGGACAGGAAAACCAACTGTGCTGCTGGCGCAAGAGTGTACAGTCGTATTTAGGTCAGTCCAGCTCTGTTCAATGTTCTCAGGGTCAAAAGTCACGCAATCCAATTTTGAGGAGAGTTCTGAGGAGAGCTCGCTCTGTTTCTCAGCAGAGCAGAGTTTTGAAACATTTAGGCGTTTAGGTGGCGCTTTCCCTTGAGGGCGTCTATTGCGCCTCAATGTTAGTCTGAGCTTGCAAACAATGAGTCTGTGGTCAGTTCCACACTCGGCACCACACATCGCCTTTGTTACAAGGACATCCTTTCTGTCAGTCTTCCTCACAATGACATAGTCTATGAGATGCCAATGCTTTGAGCGGGGATGCATCCATGACGTTCTGTTTCTCACGGGGAGACTAAAATTTGTGTTGGTAATGAACAGGCCAAATTCAGCGCACAAAGTAAGTAAGCGCAACCCATTGTTATTGCATGAACCAACTCCATGAGGGCCCAAAACACTTGGCCACGCTGAGATTTCGGAGCCAACCCTAGCATTGAAGTCCCCCAAGAGAATCAGCTTATCAGCTGCCGGGACAGAGCATATGACAGATTCTAGATCAGAATAGAACTTGTCTTTGGCTTCATCTGGGTTTGTCATGGTGGGCGCATATGCGCTAATGAGGGTGGCTGACTGGCTTTTCCCAACTGGGATCCTGAGTGTCATTAGCCTGTCATTTATTTCAATTGGCATGGACTGCAAGTTTCTGACAAGGTCATTTTTAATTGCAAACCCAACACCATGCTGTCTCGGTTCGACTGCACCCTTGCCTTTCCAGAAGAAGGTGTATCCACCACTGAGCTCTTTGAGTTGGCCAATATCAGGGAGTCTGGTCTCACTGAGTGCCACTATGTCCAGGTTGTACCTGCTGAGCTCAATGGCAATAAGTGCAGTGCGTCTTTCCGGGTTGTTTGAGTTGTCCTGTAGTGTGCGTATATTCCAGGCTCCTAGCCTGAGTAAGCTGAATTTCTTTTTGTTTCGACCGCAAAAAGGGATCCCCACTGGTCGCGGTATACCAGTCAGGGTGATGTGAAGTGGGCTTTCTTTAGGGCACCTTTTCTAGCCCCTTCCTCAGTTGAGGTGAGCAGTGCTATCCTTAAATAAGGCTGCTCAGCTACTGTGGGTGCTGCCTCCCCACGCCTCCACTTCAATCGACGATGAAGCGACCATAGCACACAGCCACCAACGTGTAGGTCTGTGCTAACAGCTTCCAGTCTATCCAAACCTGCTGCCACCGCACTCGCCCATCGCCGTTGGAATTTTGAGAGGAAAGAAGACGAACGCAAAGATGAAAGAAGACGAGGTGAGTGTTAAGACTGGCGCAAAGAGTTTGTTTTTAGTGAAAAAGAGCTGCGCAAACATCAGACTCACTCTCTCGCCTGGACACAACTTATCCAAGTGGCAAGACAGGGTCAAGACGACTGGAAATGTATCCAGGTGCAGGAGGATGCCAGAGGGACAGTCATATTGCCTGACCGGCTGCCTGTAGGCTACTCCACAGCCTCGCAGTCCCAACTGACTAGGGTGAAAGACCCAAACCAAAGAACACCAATACTGGTGGATGCTCTGTGTCACGATATCCAGGCCAGAGTGACGGTATATTGCCATCTGCCCTATCAATCAACCACTGGCCTGCTGCCGCCAGCTTCGAAGCTGCGTCCGGGAAGTTTGCTCAATTCTTCGTCTGTGATTTAGGCAAACAAGCCTATGACCACACCGCTACCGGGGGCCAATATGAAGGACTCAAATACTGAGGGTCACATTGTGCCCTAGCATGTGGCCGTTGGGTTAGATGAAACCTCCTCCGCCCTGGCCGTTTGCACCGACAGGTGCACGCCCACTGATACCATGCTAGCATACCAGTTCATGGAACAGGTTGTACTGGATTACATGTTACCAGTAGCAGATGTTTCTGACCTGACAGTAAAAAAGACAAAATATAGTCATCAAAATTCACACCAGCTTATTTATTATGCTTATTTGTGGGAAATTCTGAATCTTTTTATTGATTGATGTTTGATGTGTTCTGATCAAAATATGAAGTTCTAACAGTAGATACTTATTTTAACCGTAAAGTAGACAAAACGTATACCAACACAGAATAATATCTTTTTCATGAGAAGCCAGAGTTGTAACTGATGTTATAACAACTGTAAGGTAGAGGCAAGGTATACAGAATCATATAATTTTTCATGAAATGCAAGCTAGAGTTGTCACTGAAATTATAACATGTGCCAGCATTAGAGTTTGCTGTTTAATTTCCAGCTGCAGGTGAAGGTTAATGAGGTGGACAATAAAGGAGATCTGTCTCTGGACTTAGCACTGAAAACCCAGCAGAAAGGTATTGCTCAGACCCTGGTGGCCAACAAAGCAGATGTCAACAGGAAAGACAACTCGGGCAAATGTTTAATGTACAAGGCTGTACAAAGGGGTAAAGACTTGGTGAAAGTAGTGACTTTTTGTGGGATTTCTTTGTTTCTTTTCCCCAACTAAATCTCTGTAATCCCTAGAAATTCTAGATCAGGTTGTCATACTTTTGGGAACTTAGACAATGTATAATTTTCCTTCTTCCATCTATAAATTAAATAATGAACAGAAAGGGGAAAAATGCTAACTCTAATTTAAATCTTCACCTGTACATTTTCAAACAACAGGATTGGTGTCTAGATTCTTAACCCTCACCCTGCAATGGGCGGCAATTGTTGGTATTTACTCGCAAGCGCTCACCCCGCACCTGCAGCAAAAGAGCGCGCCATGCGCAAGCCGTATTTTCACGCATCAGGTCACTGACCTTTTTGAGATGTAACCACCGTGTTATTGTTCACTGTATCCCTTCTGAATCAAACGCATTGTGACATGGACATGTTAACCAGTGAACCACTGGTCGGAATCACAAAATCTAAGCTTTCAAAGGCTCTCCCCACACTTTCAAAAGATGTAACATCGACATGCCAACTGTTGCTCAACAAATTTGCAATATTATCTCATTTTCTCACAAGCTGACCACCAACTGGAGTTGTCTGTATCTAAGAACCAATCAGAAACAAGCTCAAATAATCTTTGCCCCAAATGCCCACATTGGTTTATTAGTATGTGTCAATCAGGATGAAACCATTTGTGTAGGGCTTGGGAGGGCGTGGCTACTTATCATGCTTTGTTCTCACGAAAACTACAGCTGACAGTTTGGAATCATAAGTCAGATCATTGGTTTGAGACTGACAGACTAAGGTTTTGCTGGTTAATTTATTATCAAGCGTGATAAGGCATAGTAGCGAATGTTTTCATACCGATCAATAAAAACCGAACCACGTGGGCAGCGTTTGTGGTCATTGCATAGCGGCACGGGTCAGTGACCCCAAATAAGATTCTCCGTGAGTAAGGTCACTGACGGGGCAGCGGGCTTTACGGGTAGCGCGGGGTATGGGTTAAGAGCACTGGTCAAAATTGTTTATTAATTTATTATTATTTTTGTCAAAATGAAGCAGACTGTCTTCATTTGGATTCCTTTAACCTGTCTCCTGCCATTGCCCAATAAAGGTAATCAATATTTCAAAGGTGTGATGTCAGATCCACCGCAGATGGCTTTCCAGAAATGTAAACTGTCAGAGGTTCCAAGACTATGTAAGCTCCAGATATTAATTTTATAAGATGACCATTGCAACCCAAAAGCCTTGACAGTGCAAAGTCATTCCTTCTCAGCAGCAGTAGGGTTAACAGTGTGGGGCTTTTATGTGTTCAGTTAGAACTGGTTGTTTATAGGCATTTCACGAAAACATATTTCTTGGTTCAAATTGCGTTAAAAAAAATCACCCAGACTCATTGATTTCATGATTCTTTTATGGATGTTAGTGGAATTATTTTAATTTGTGACTTCAGCCCTGAAATGTTTTATGCTAGATATTTAACATAATTAACATTCAGTAAACAAATCATATAGGGCAAAATTTGCATTCTGCAAAATTTCTGATTCTAAATCAGCATTTCTGCTGCTCAAAGGAAAAAGGATGTAACTGACAGCATGGCCTCATTCCACTTTATTGTCTCTATGAACTTGTCTCACACATAATTCTTTTATGTCAAAGGTATCTGCTCCCAAAATAATAGTTTCTAGTGTGGCAAACCAACATGAGTGACTGTTCATGATCAGAGACAATGATTTAGAAAAAGGCCATAGAGTCAGTTACATTGTTTTTTCCTTTGGGCGACTTGTTCTATATGGAGTGACTGAAATATTTGTGCATTCACAACAGGTGATGAATATGCAGCAGAGTTTCTTATTAATAATAGGTGTGATGTTAACATGGCAACACATTTGGACAAAGAAACTCCACTACACATGGTTGCAAGGTTTGATCCAAAGGTGAGGCATCATATATGCCAAATGTAATTGCTGTTCCTTTGTGAATGAAAAAGAAGCATTCACGCATTTACACTGTACGGTGTAGAATGATGAAAGAATGCAAGTTAGCCATATGGATTAGTTAAGTGTTTAGAGAAAAGGAAGTTATTAAAACACAACTGAACATTTTTCTCAGTTGAAACAGGGTAAATGAAATAGATTTTGTATGAAAAACATCAGATCCAAGGAGTGGACTAGAATTCAGACATTAACCACCCTGGTCTGCTTGTTGACATTTGGCTGTATACACATAATGAGTCATTGTCACAGTACTATGTATTCTATCTCCATTCTTTACAAAAAATGAGATGAGGTGGTAGTACGTCATGACAAAATGTAGTTTATCACTCCTGCAAAAATCATGAAGGTATCTCATCTTTAGGAGGAGGTTTTAATGTTTGAGTTTGGAGAAAGTACATCGACCCAATAACGGTCATTTTGTGCTAGGAAGAAGCAAGATGATAGACAGAATATAAAAGAATGATAAGACAGAAGGAGACCATACCAGAAGTGCCTGCCAACCTTTTAATGTGTTAAAAAGTTGATGTATAACATTTTGATTTGACTGCAAAACTTTTGAAGCTATTTTCTCAAAAGGCAGTGATATGTAGATGGAATAAGGCAGGAAGTACTAAGGCGCCAGAATGTGAATTTCATGTGATTAATATCTTATCATATAGGAATCCCATAACCACTGTTTTGAACGTCTAAATGAGGAAACCCAGGTCATTGCTGAGCTAAGAATGATTTGCTTTCAGGTGACTGATGCTGTTATCATAAAAGGCATGGCAAATGTTGCTCAACTGTTAGTGGAGAATAAAGCTGATCCCAATGCTCAGGATGCAACAGGAAGGTGAGACAACAATGAATAAATTTGTCTGCATCAGAGGACCGTGCAAAGAATGATGGGAAGATGTGTGTGGGATGAAAGGCTCTTCTTTATTTCAGAGGCAGCAGAGGAATTTGCCAATTTCAGGGCATGATAATTACAAGAAAAATAAACTGAAATATTTTAATGCAATTGCCAATCATTAAAGGGAATGGTGGAAGATAACATGAACTATTTGGTATTTGATTTCTTAAAGGATTGATTTGGGGAAAAAGAGTTAAGAGTTATGGACAGACTCATTTTCTGAGAATTTGAGGGAAAAATTTTGAATGGATACGTGATCTTCAAGTCTTGAGAGAAGAAACTGGTGTTCTTTATTGGTGACCTACTAATTAGATGAAGTTACTGATAAGGATGGAATTAATTTCAAAATATAATAGACATCTAAACTTCTTACTGAGTTTTTTGCCACTTTTAACATTCATTGTTTAGTATTAAAACTTTTCTGTAAAATATACAATGGTCACGTGAATGCCACTTAAATAAACAGCAGTGCAAGACAAAGAAAAGAATTGCAGTGAATATTACTAAACATTGATTTTATGCACTTAAAATTCTGAAGTTTGCTGGAATAGTGAGACTTACCATTGTACACCATACTACACCTGACTGTCACAAATATGTGTAATTTATTTTAGTTTGTGTCCTTCTCTTCCAGTACTCCACTACACAATGCCATCATAAGCAAAAATGAAGCTGTCTTTCAAGTACTTTTAGCTTGTAATAAAGTCAACTTGGAGATCAAGAACTCTGATGGTCACACTCCATTGTGGCTGGCACTGCAGCAGCAGGTGATTTTCAAGTATCCTTGTGTTTTGTCTATTTCATAATCTGCATTTTCACATTTTATGTACAGTGTATTTATTGTTTATGGGCAAAAACTTCTGAAGAATGATGATCAGTAACTGTAACTTCTGTTTGTCAGTGTTTATAAATTATGATGCCATTACTGTTAGTTTTAATCAGTCCTTGGGCATAACTACTGTGGAGGTCATTAAAAGAACATCAAATGATGCTGGAATGGATTTTAACCCATGATGTGTATAGTTATGATATGTTTGTAGAAGTTGTCAGTTGGCAGGATGTGTCTGAAGGAAAAGTATTGAAGAGGAATAGTTTTTCTTGGAAAGAGAGCACTTATTCAGGGATGTAAATCTTCCGAGAATCCTCGGAAATCCGAGAATTTCGTTCTAATTCCGATTTCCGAGAGAATCGGAACATTTTATTTTTGCCGAGAGCCAAAAAAAATTCTGTACCAAACTCCTGATTTTTTTTTTTTTTAAAATGAATAGAGGAGAGCGAAATTCTGTTCTGAGCGTTCATTCGTTTCGTTTTTTTACGGCCTCACAAAGGTCATAAAAGCGAGCCAGCCTTAGCCAGGCCTTTGTCTCTGGGAAGAAGAGTTAGTCGAGACTAGGCCTAGGCTAGCAGAATTCTGTTTAGCCTAGGCCTAATTGGCATTCCTAAAATTCGGATTTATGTTCCATAGCATATTTCGTTTCAGACGATTGTGGTTGTTTCGTCATGTTTCCGAGCATGTTCAAAGGGTTTTAAAAGAGGCACACATTTCCATGTCTTTAATAATTTTTGTGAAATCGGGGCTTTTGATAACCCCTAAATGAGACTTACACTCTAATCTTAGGCCAAGTCTACTGTCTAGCCTAGTGAAGATTCGCACGTCATTTCAACTTTCAAATCTTGTCAGTCTCATGCCTTGGAACAACGGATTTTGTTACACTTACGCTTCTTCAAATTCCTGGATTTCTCAGAGGATTATTTAGATCTATATTGTTTTAATTTTTTGACTCTATAAAGATATAGAAATATTGAGTGTGGTGACTGATCTTTGCTTAAATTAATATAGGTCTAGATCTAAATCTTCTATAACCGGTCTGTTTTCAACAGTTCACTGAGTGACAGAATGTTGTGATCAACAAGCAAGTGCTGGCTTTTGATACGTAGAATAGATCTATATTGGGCTAGAAATCTAGATCTTTTTCTAGATTATGTAGATATTATGTAGATCTATTCTTTGACCGTGAGATAGCATTATAAATCTTGATAGCTTTATTTCTATATCAATTGATTCTGATGCATTTCGCCCTTGGCCTTTTTTGAGACTCAGACATGGCATTATTATCAAAAGAGCCTCCTGATTTTTTTAGCATAATTGCGCCAAGTCCTTTGATAAAACTGTGAAAAGTAAATTTAAATGGCAGTGGTTAAAAGAAAAAGACACCAATGTCTCACCATAGAACCACCCATGAGCCAACTAAAAAGGCACAGTAAACTCATAAACTCAACACCTGTGCTGTGTGTTCTATCATGGACTTAATAAGCAAAGCCCAAAAGGTATGTTACTTTAAATATTTGATGTAAAATTGTAAAGTTAAGTTTATCAGGTTGTTATGTGTTATGTTTTCCATCATAGTTCATTAGAGTTAGATAAATAGCCTGCGCGCCGCAGTGTCAGAACTTGTTTCACAGAACGCCGCGTTGGTTTCAGAGAATTTTTCAGGAGGCCATTTACATCCCTGACTTATTTTAGTGTGTTTTGCCATTTGTGACAACAAAGAGTGTTTGCTAAAAATTCACACTTTCGAGTAATTAAAATATAACTTACATCATGATGATGCCATTCAAATTCAATCTTTAGAGTTGATGAAATTGGTCTAAATGTAATATTTCTTCTTTGTGCAGGCAGAGAGTCCAATGGATGAGAAGGCCTCATTGTATGGAGATAAAAGCTTTGCTGCCCAGCTGATCAAAGCCAGGGCATCCCCTGATGCCGTAGAGCCAGAGTCTGGCAACACTCTCTTACATCTATGTGCACATCACGGGTATCAAGCTGCTGGAATTTTCTTGGCTAAACAAGGAGCTTCTGTGGGGCAACCAAATTATAAGGTATACTGCACCAAAAAGATTAGTTGTCGTATTTGAAAGGTAGTAAGATATTTATGATCATATAATATGTTTAGTGCAGACCAAATGTCCAAATTATTTCATTATTTTGTTTGCATATCAGACATATTATTTGAGGAAATCAAAGCCAAGTATGTGATATAACAATTATAATGAAAAATATTCTGTTAGTGTTGTTACTAACCAAGGGGCAGAAAGGAAAAAAGTTGATGAAATAAAAGCCCATGATAGAGGAGTAATAATAATAATAATAGTTCGTCCATCAGGTATGATGATGACCTTAACAATACCAGAGGAATAAAGAACAGAAATTGTTGAGAATTTCAACACATGGACAATAAAGAGAACTAAAGGACACAGAGGACAGAATGGAAAGACTGTTCTTTCATGACTTATGGCTTCTCATGTGACTGATAAGTCCTATTTTTGCCCTGCAGACCCTTCCGCATAGATGACAAGAGTGCTCCGTTGGTTCAGTACCACTGGGCCTTTTCTTGCGCCGTTCTCTTTTTTTTGATAGCCTGCTGGACTCTGTCAGCTTCCCATGCTTTGCTGCCTCTGGTAAGGGCCGCCCTCCAATTTGCTCGATCAAGCGAGAGCTTTTCCCACTCACTCACATCAATGGCAAAGGTGATTGCTTGAGAGTGTCTTTGTAACGTCTCTTTGGGGCCCCAACATTCCTCGTTCCATTGGAGAGCTCAGAGAAGAAGATTTGCTTAGGGAGTCTGGAGTCGGGCATTCTGACAACATGTCCTGCCCAACGTAGCTGAATTTTTTTCAGGTGGCAGAAGATGCTCAATTCCTTGGCACGATTGAGGACCTCAGTGTCTGGAATTTTATCCTGCCATTTGATCCTTAGGATCTTTCTAAGGCAGGCCAGATGAAAGTGATTTAGTTTTCTGGCATGCGATTGGTACACTGTCCAGGTTTCAGCCCCATAGAGTAGGGTGGGAAGGACCACAGCATTGTACACTTTCAGCTTAGTGTCTGTGCGAATGCCGGCGACATCCCATACTCTCTTTCGAAGCCTGCCAAATGCAGAGCTGGCTTTGCTGATTCTTGAGAGAATTTCAGTATCAACACGAGCCGCGGAAGACAGTGTACTGCCAAGATAGGTGAAGTTCTCCGACACCTTCAGAAGACTGTCATGGACTTTGATATTTGGGGTCACAGAATACTTGTCGTCTGGAGTAGGCTGATGGAGCACTTCCGTCTTCTTTGTGCTTATTGTGAGGCCAAAGTTGTCACAGGCACTAGAGAACTTATCAACACAGTTTTGCATGCTATCCCCATCGTGTGCCAGAAGTGCACAATCATCAGCAAATAGTAGGTCACAGACTTGAGTACTTTTGGTTTTGGTTTTTGCCTGAAGTCTCCTGAGGTTGAATAGACTGCCATCAGTTCGGTACTTGATGCTTACCCCTTGAGGAGGAGAGCTAAAGGCTTCTTGTAGCATTGCAGAGAACATGATGCTGAACAGAGTTGGGGCTAAGACACAACCCTGTTTTACCCCATTTGTGACAGCAAAGGGCTCTGAAACACTGCCGTTGCTTTTGACTGCAGCTTGCATGCCATCATGAAACTGGCGCACTATTGTGATGAATTCGGGTGGACACCCAAACTTCGCCAAGATTTTCCAGAGGCCTTCACGACACACTGTGTCAAATGCTTTTGTGAGGTCAACAAATGTGATATACAGCGCTTTATTTTGTTCCATGCATTTTTCCTGAATCTGTCTGGCAGCAAAAATCATATCCGCCGTTCCCCTCTCTTTACGAAAGCCACATTGGCTCTCAGGAAGCAAGTCATTTGACGAGAGGTGATCAAGAAGGCGATTCAGAAGCATTCTTGCCAATATTTTGCCAGCAATTGAAAGTAGAGAGATTCCCCGATGGTTGTCACAGACTTGGCTGTCCCCTTTGTTTTTGTACAGATGGATGATTGAAGCATCTTTGAAGTCCTGTGGCAGCTTCCCTGCTTTCAACATATGATTGAACAACTCGGTCAACCTTTCAATAAGCTTTTCTCCACCGAAGGCATACACCTCAGCAGGAATTGAATCCACGCCTGGTGATTTGTTAAAGGACATCTGATTTGTGGCAGTCCGGGTCTCATTTGCTGTGAATGGCTTGGCAAGAGCTGCATTAATAGGAGTCTGAGGGAGGCGGTCAATGGACTCAGTATTTATATTTGATGGCCGATTTAGCACACCTCCGAAATGTTCTGCCCAACGCTGAATTATGGCATTCAATTCAACAATGCGTGTTGAACCATCTGACGCAAGAAGTGGCGTAGTGCCAGAGCGGGATGGTCCAAACACAGCTCGGAGGCTCTCAAAGAACTTTCTAGTGTTGTTTGTGTCGGCATATTTCTGAGTTTCTCTTACTCGCTCTTCTAGCCAGTCATTTTTCATTTTCCTCAGCTTCTTCTGGAGTACACCCTTACATGCACGCAGTGCATCAGCTTTTGCTGTGGAAGAGGGGTCACTGCAGTGAGCTTGGATGTGACTATTTTTTTCTTTGACTAGTTGAGGTCCCGGCCCTGCCGGGGATAAATCGGTTTGAATATTGGTTTCAGTTCTGGGTGGTTATTATGGACCTGCTTCATCTGGCCTGTTCCTATTTGTTTATTTTATTTTTGTTTGTTTGTTTTTAAGTAAGTCTCACTGCTCTGCCTTTGTGAGTTGACACCCTGCGCATCCCGTACAACTGCATGATTTGCGCACGGGTTAGTGTGTTTGATAGTGAACACATCGCAGGTAATGATAACGAAACCTTAAAATGACGAACCATGACTCGAAATAGATCTGAATGATGGCGAAACAATAAATTTCCAATAAAAAAAAACTACAGCGATTTGAGACTTGTATGCCTACCGATAGTACGTTTTTTAGGGGGCATGCTGCATCAGTGCATGCTAGATCTAGCTCTCACAGACACTACTGTGATTATGAATCGAATTCCGGGGCCGGAAGTGGAAAAGCGATTAACAAAGAAAGAGGTCATAGGTTAACGAACGTACAATTCTGATCAAACGCTCTCGCAAATTTACTGTTCCATTCTTATCGCATTATTGGAATAACTCACGAATCCCATAAGCTTTTTTATGCCTATGTACATAGGAACACTGGTCAGTATCGTACAATTGTGTGTGCCAAATTTCAGTTCAATACGTGCAGTAGTTTTTGAGTCCATAGGGAACAAAGGGGTTTTCTTACATTTTTTTTGTATAGATGAGCACTTTGATTTCATTATCATTATCATTGAACCAGTCCTGGTGCTTGCGGACAGGAAAACCAACTGTGCTGCTGGCGCAAGAGTGTACAGTCGTATTTAGGTCAGTCCAGCTCTGTTCAATGTTCTCAGGGTCAAAAGTCACGCAATCCAATTTTGAGGAGAGTTCTGAGGAGAGCTCGCTCTGTTTCTCAGCAGAGCAGAGTTTTGAAACATTTAGACGTTTAGGTGGCGCTTTCCCTTGAGGGCGTCTATTGCGCCTCAATGTTAGTCTGAGCTTGCAAACAATGAGTCTGTGGTCAGTTCCACATTCGGCACCACACATCGCCTTTGTTACAAGGACATCCTTTCTGTCAGTCTTCCTCACAATGACATAGTCTATGAGATGCCAATGCTTTGAGCGGGGATGCATCCATGACGTTCTGTTTCTCACGGGGAGACTAAAATTTGTGTTGGTAATGAACAGGCCAAATTCAGCGCACAAAGTAAGTAAGCGCAACCCATTGTTATTGCATGAACCAACTCCATGAGGGCCCAAAACACTTGGCCACGCTGAGATTTCGGAGCCAACCCTAGCATTGAAGTCCCCCAAGAGAATCAGCTTATCAGCTGCCGGGACAGAGCATATGACAGATTCTAGATCAGAATAGAACTTGTCTTTGGCTTCATCTGGGTTTGTCATGGTGGGCGCATATGCGCTAATGAGGGTGGCTGACTGGCTTTTCCCAACTGGGATCCTGAGTGTCATTAGCCTGTCATTTATTTCAATTGGCATGGACTGCAAGTTTCTGACAAGGTCATTTTTAATTGCAAACCCAACACCATGCTGTCTCGGTTCGACTGCACCCTTGCCTTTCCAGAAGGTGTATCCACCACTGAGCTCTTTGAGTTGGCCACTATCAGGGAGTCTGGTCTCACTGAGTGCCACTATGTCCAGGTTGTACCTGCTGAGCTCAATGGCAATAAGTGCAGTGCGTCTTTCCGGGTTGTTTGAGTTGTCCTGTAGTGTGCGTATATTCCAGGCTCCTAGCCTGAGTAAGCTGAATTTCTTTTTGTTTCGACCGCAAAAAGGGATCCCCACTGGTCGCGGTATACCAGTCAGGGTGATGTGAAGTGGGCTTTCTTTAGGGCACCTTTTCTAGCCCCTTCCTCAGTTGAGGTGAGCAGTGCTATCCTTAAATAAGGCTGCTCAGCTACTGTGGGTGCTGCCTCCCCACGCCTCCACTTCAATCGACGATGAAGCGACCATAGCCCACAGCCACCAACGTGTAGGTCTGTGCTAACAGCTTCCAGTCTATCCAAACCTGCTGCCACCGCACTCGCCCATCGCCGTTGGAATTTTGAGAGGAAAGAAGACGAGACAAAGATGAAAGAAGACGAGGTGAGTGTTAAGACTGGCGCAAAGAATTTGTTTTTAGTGAGAAAGAGCTGCGCAAACATCAGACTCACTCTCTCGCCTGGACACAACTTATCCAAGTGGCAAGACAGGGTCAAGACGACTGGAAATGTATCCAGGTGCAGGAGGATGCCAGAGGGACAGTCATATTGCCTGACCGGCTGCCTGTAGGCTACTCCACAGCCTCGCAGTCCCAACTGACTAGGGTGAAAGACCCAAACCAAAGAACACCAATACTGGTGGATGCTCTGTGTCACGATATCCAGGCCAGAGTGACGGTATATTGCCATCTGCCCTATCAATCAACCACTGGCCTGCTGCCGCCAGCTTCGAAGCTGCGTCCGGGAAGTTTGCTCAATTCTTCGTCTGTGATTTAGGCAAACAAGCCTATGACCACACCGCTACCGGGGGCCAATATGAAGGACTCAAGTACTGAGGGTCACATTGTGCCCTAGCATGTGGCCGTTGGGTTAGATGAAACCTCCTCCGCCCTGGCCGTTTGCACCGACAGGTGCACGCCCACTGATACCATGCTAGCGTACCAGTTCATGGAACAGGTTGTACTGGATTACATGTTACCAGTAGCAGATTTTTCTGACCTGATAGAGGAGTACAGAAGAACAAAACCTCAGTAAGTAGAACAAGATCCTGTTTTAGAGTGTGCATTTTTTTGTTATAGCCAGTTTTAATGATTTTTTCAGACCAACAAATTGTTATGATCTTTTTTGAAATTTGCTGCTACTGTAGTTCTTTATTGGCAGGGTGAAACCCCATTACACTTTGCCAGTGAAGAAGGCCTGACAGATCTGGTACGAGAATTGTTGGAGCATGGTGCTAATCCTAATGTACAGACAGTGCGCACACCAACATCCTCACTCAATATGGCAGCTTTGGGTTATGAAGAGAGTAACCAGGAGGTGTCTCAGCAGACTCCACTTCACTTGGCATTGGCCAAGGGACATCATTCTGTTGTACAGGTCTTTCTTGATTATAAAGGTACATATCTTAAGATTAGTTTCTTCCTGTTCTAGTCAGCCAGTTTTATGAAGTTCAAGAATTTCCTTTTGCAAGGGTGGAAAATGATATTAGTTATGTATTGATCACCAGTTATCTGCTAGTTGGAAGCTAAACCATTTCATGTTCATTCTTTTTTAAAATATATTAGTCTGCTTGTTGAAGAAGTAGGTTTTGACTGCATGGCAGGAGTTGAAAATTGTTGTCCTGTTGTCTGTGGCCTGGACAGGGTAGTCAGAGAATTCACGTTTAAACAGAAGAAATTAATTTAATAACAAAACATAATATATATAGTTGCATAACATAGTATTTTAGATATACAACTTGAAAGGAGGTTAATTACAACAACGGTGAATCAGCTGGTAAATGCGCTCTTTAAATACTTAAACTGTTTATAAAAATGTTGGGTGTAAATAATGTGCGGGGGGGGGTGGTGATCCTTATTTCCATGATTTTTTTCTTCTCCAGTATAGAAATTGTCCTTTTTTTTTTTTAAATATGCCATCTTGTTCTGCTTTATCAGCATCACAGCAGGCAGATTACAAGAACATTCCAGACAGATCTTAAATAATTGTAGATGTGTTTGCTATCACAGTCCTTTCTTGCTATTTTCTTTAGTTCAGTTGGCCAAAAGCAGCAGTGCTAGTACCAAAATCTTGCCCAACTTCAATGTCAAGGACTCGCAAGGCCAAACTGTTTTAGGTCTGTCTCTGTGGAATCACATGCATGACATAGCTGACAGACTGCTGAAATGCGGAGCCAACATCAATGAGAAAAACTCGGCTGGCATGACCCTTCTGCATCAGGTGAGATGGGCATAGAAGATCAGTAAAGGATGTTTTGGCCTTGTGAAATGAAATGTTATATTACCAAACCATGATATCTTTGTCTTCATCCATGGAGGTGGTAGAATTAACGGTGAAGTCAAAATATGGCAAAAAGAAAAGGTTGCCTGTAGCAAAGCCTCACGAAAGAAATAATCCAGAAAAAATATAATAAACGCAAAGGAAAAGGGAAGATGAATCAAGCTTTCGGTGTATTAACTTTCATCCGAAAACAAATGTAAGATAATGGAAAATTGAACCAAGAAGACAACTGAATGAAAAAAAGAAATTTGTAGAGTGTTCAACTAATATGAATATTTAGCTGCGAGTACAGACTTGGATTTTCAGAGCTCAGCACATCTGTCAGTGTATATCTAATTAATGGTGGTACTAATTAACAATACATAGTTAGCTTTTAGAGAACTTTGAGAGTATATTTTGGGAAACTAAGAGAAAAGGATATATCAAATGAAGTGGTATATAAGGAGGTATCATTATATCTTTGGTAATCATGCATGTTGGTAAATATTTCAGAAAGGTTTAGCAGATTTGCCACTTGCATTTACAGATGTGGTTGATGCTCTTGAAAAGCAAAGTTATTTGTGTGCAGATGTCAAAATTTCCATCCAAATGAAACTGATTCTTGATCAGTGCATCTGCAAATTTAAGTTAACATCATCAGCAGTGATCTTCAAGAGAGCTCAAAATGCAGGGTTTTATATGTGAAACTGAGAGTACAGGAAATTATTCTCAGGCAAAATGAAATGCCATCTTTTACCTTTCTAACCTGCAATCTTCCAGGCTATTGAAGCACAGGATGCAATGAGTGCACTTTTTCTGATGGACCATCTGGCAGATCTAGAGGCTGTGTAAGTGATCAGTTTTGCAAGTTCTTACAAATTAATTAGAATATCTCTCTCTCTCTCTTTTTTAAAATCTATTATTAAAAAAAAACTCGCTTTTTTTGTAAAAGCCGTAGCTCGGCTATCTGTGCACCAATCGAGCTCAAATTTTGCATACAAATTTCTTTTGGTCTGAAGTTGATTCCTTGCTACACTCATTGCTGAACACTCTCCGTAAGTATTTTTTTGAACTACGCAAATTTGCATTTGTTCCAAATAAATACCATCCGGGCGTGAGTTTTTATGTGGCATGACGTCACTGAATTTGAGGTCCACCGTGCGATCTCAACGTCCGGTTCCCCAAATTTGAAACCGTGCTTCCGAGTCCATCCATAACATTCGTGGTTCTTGCTGCAGTGACAGTGTGGCAAAAACATGCCGAGTCCATCCATAACATTCGTGATGATCCATTTGTTCAGGTACGTTGATGAAGATTTTCAATTTTTATAATAGATCTAGATCTAAATCTATATCTACTAACAGATATCTAGGCTAGCTCTAGATCTAGATCTTGAAGTCCACGTTTCATCATGTCTTTACATGATAGCTATCCCCCCCCCCCCCCCGCGAATTTCGTGGGTTCAATACTAGTTTTTAAAAAAAATTAAAAGTAAAATCAAACAGATGTATACAATGGGAAAGCTAGTCCTAGTTTTAGTCAGAAGGAGTTACATACTTGACCAACAAACTTTCCTGTTAGCATTCTCAGTGTTTTCATTTGTATTCTTTTCATCCAAGGGCGTGACTTTATCATCTTTTATTTTAAGGAGGCATTTCTTTTCTGTGTTCTTGGTTGATGTCTGTTCACACAATGGTCTAAAGATTTGTTAACATGTTTTCAGTTTCATCAGCTTATTTGTACAGCTGCTTCTAAATGAGATAAATATTGTTGTTGAAAATTATATTTCTGTGCAAAGATAATATTTGTAATAATAATAATAATAATAATAATAAATGGCATTTATATAGCGCTTAACCCTGTTCCACAGGCTGTAAGTAATTGTATATTTAGTATTCCAGTAAATTTATAATAAAGTTTACTGCATGAGAAAGTATATAGATGATAAGATGATCATCAAAATTTCATTAAATAATGATGACTAGCAAGGCCCGTGCATCTTGTCACTGCTCTGTGCTAATGGCATAAATCATTTTTGACACTTTTGAGATCTTGAGAAAAAACTGTTTGTTTTCCTGTCATTTGGTGACATATGCTATTATGATTCTATTGGATTTTGACATTTTCCTGTTGGCACATTTCTTTTTCTATATTATTATCTGATAGCCCTCATGCCCAGAAATGCAATGAACTGCCGGTTGCCTTTTGGCATAGGTCTGACATGTGCCATTATCGTAGAGCTGTGAGGAAATTTGACTCTTTCAAGATTGCCCTAGGCAGTAACAACTGTACCATACTATTCAGTAACTTACTTGCATTACAATACTTTAGATCACCAGATGGGCAAACGGTCATCCAACATGCTATAAGCCGTCACTTGCCAGTAGTGGTAGAAGCCTTGTGTGAGCGTGGAGTCAATAAAGATACCACTGATGCAGAGGGAAATTGTCCTTTGTGGCAAGCTTTGGATTCTGGTCAGGAGGACATTGCTTATACATTGGTAATGTTAATAAACCATTGGTTTGTCTTGCTGTTTGTATGCTTTACAAACAGCTTGCCCAGCACATGTATTTTAGTTTGTTCCGGTGGCTAATGTGAAAATATGGGGTTTCACTGTGGGATCTTTTTATGCTGTCACTGTTCCCTAATTCTGTAGTAATCAGTTTTGGCTACTTTTCAAGAGGACCAAAATACTGTTTTATTTAAGGACAACTGATCTAGCTACGATGAATAGTAAAACTTTGCTATTTGATTATTTTGGGCTTAGGAGTCTACAATCAAGATCATTTGATGCGGCTTTGAATGTGGTTGATACGAAAATTGAATTTTTTAATGATTAATTTACTACAGTCTAAGGGAACGGTGACAGTGTGCTCGCTGTAGGCTCATGCAGCTGACCACAGTGTGTTACAACAACTGGTTTTGCATATGTAGCGAAGCTTCGTTTGAGTACATGACGCTGCAGTTGAATTTTTCGTTGTGATATAATTTCAGGAAAAACAGTTTAAAAAGTGATTGAATAAAATTCACAGACATAATGGGCATGTTGCAGCGTAGGCTCTTTGATTAGATACTGAAGGTTATCACACCAAGAAAAAACATGTGAAATGATTCTTCACAAATGTTGTTATACTGTTTTTAGGCTCAGAGTGAATAGACTGAAGTTTGAGAAAAGACCATTAAAACCTTACAAAACCATAATTATGCCAAAATTTTCCTTACTTTGTATGAAATTTGAGTTTTTGTTAATTTTGTAACATTTTTGATCTAAGGATTCCCGGATTTTTTTTTTGTTTTTTTGTCTGAGTAACTTCTGATTCGCATTTTTTGATTGGCAAATGAAATTAGTTTGAGGACCCTGGAATGAGGAATTTTGATTCCTTTTATTTGCTAACAGTGTTAGTTACTGATTAGTTAATTTGTTTGTTTGTTTTGTTTTTCATAGGTAAAACATGGCTGTGATGTAGATTTATGGACACAGGCTGAAGGAGGATTTTTGCAAACTTTATTACACAGAGCGTTAGATGAAAATAATGAAACCATTGCTACTTTCCTGATCAGGAGGTAGGTTTATTGGATGGATATTCAGTTTGAATTGCTTATATTTCAAAAGCCAATAAATACATATTATATAAAATTGCGTCAGATGTTTAGGTATTTGCTAGATTTGTGTTGAAAAGTAGTAATCTTCTTAAAGATTTTGAACTTTTTTCATAATGGGATGTCAAAGAAAAGAACACTTGTGTTGCTTTTATTTTGTGCTGATTCTGGTATATTTTTTTTGATATGAAGATTATTCACTGGAATTTTGTTTGTCATAGCAAAGTAGAATCACAAAAATGCACATTATGTATCCTAGGAAAATACCTGCTAAAGGAGGACTCCATTCTGGAATATTTTTATTGACAGTAAACAAAGAGATCGATAAGGATAACTTCTTACATGCATTATTAGAATGAGTGCATTATGTATTAGTGCTCTCATATAGATAATCTAAACCATATCTCTGACTGATGATAGAAAACTCATTTTTAGGATGAAAGACTTGTTAGATGCGAAAACACTTTGGTTGTTAAATGTTTATACATGTTTATGGAGGTTGCACAGAAAAATATAGCACTCCGTGTAGTCTTTGAGGATACATTTCACATAACATTGTCAGGCATGTGCAGTGTCCTTTAAAAAAAAAAATTGAGAATGTGAGAGAAATATGAGTGGTGGTCTTTCTATCACTGCTATTCAGTGCTGATTTATGGATCTGTCAATGTTTTCACAGTGGTTGTGAGAAGAACAGCCCAAGACGAACTGGTCCAAGTGGGGAAGGCGCAGAGGAGGGGAAGTAAGTACGATATAGAATTCAGATGTTTTGGTTTTTTTGGGAAAATAGAGGATGAACGGTAATTGTTTGTGTCAGCTAACTTCCAGTTGATTTTTATTTTCATTGCTTCAGAGTGTTGCTCAGCTGTTGTCATCACAGCACCTTGCCTAGGCATGATTGATTCTGATACAGAGCATAAAGAATGTGAAACATATGAATCAACACCTGCCAGTAACTATTATTGTAACAAGTGACCAGAAACTTGTGTATGTGTTATGGTTTATTTCTCATTCTGAATTTATGTTTTAAAAAAGTATTTTTGTGTTCTTTATTAATTGCTGATAGTGATAGGACTTTGCAATATACAACAGCCTTTTTTTTTTTTACCATTGCCACTTTTCAACTTACTATTAAGACCTGCTTTTGATATATAGTAAAAATGATAATTGCGTTCATATTAAGAAAGAATTAAGATGGCAGTTGAAATATCACATTGAATGTGTAGAGAAATGCATTGTGTCTTCCTTCAGTGATGGTCAAAGCCCACTTCATATGGCTTGTGCCTGGGGCCTGGAAATGGTTGTCCAGTGTCTCATGGAACATAATGCAGATGTCAATGCTCAGGTAAAACATAAATTGTTGGTGGCATCGACTTCATTTCATCTACATGTTGGATGAACTACGAGTGGGTAATGTGGTTACTGCGTGGGTTCAATAGTAACTCCCTTAAGGATACACAGGATTAACAAACACAGGGTTCTGCTGGCAATCTTATTTATTCAAAAGCCTAACAAAGGTATCGCTACCAAAAGGCATAGGGAAAACCCTATCAAGAAAGGGAAGAGAAGCCCAAACAAAGAAGCCCAACCAGCCATAAGCCAAAGTTTCTCCGGGTCCTGTGCTACCGCTTCATGCCTTATGGGGCGGGGTGGCGATGGCAAGCGTCGGCAGGCCTCTGAGCTTCTACGGGCCCGGGTTGCTGGTCTGGGTTCACTGTGCTGTCGGCTCTTGTCTCTGCGTCTTTGATGGAGTGTCCTGACCACTCGAACTCGCATCTTATTTATGAGCCAGCGCGGACGTCCCAGAGAGCTATTACGTAGCCAGTATTTGGACGAGTGAAAGGTTCGGACGTGGATTCCAGCCCGACAATAAAACTGGTTAGGGTCCTAACACAATCGAATTTACAGTACGGTAAAAAGGGTGCACACAAAGGTCAATTAGGTATCCCAGTAAACTGCAGAAATTACTCTAACGTCCCCTCCAGCTATAATTGAATAAATTTGACCCAGGTTGGAATTATCGGGGATAACATGCGTCTAACTCATAGTTTACTTTAAATCCGAGACCCTCTTATTAATTATTTCAATAGGATAGGTGCATCAAAGTACAACAAAATTGGTACCAATATAAAGTAGAAACGCGCGGCTAAAATTCTAACTGACTACTTTTACCAGAAACCCGGTAATAGTTTTAATATAAATTTTCAAAGTGTCAGGACTAACAACATTCGACAATTTTGTGCGGGATACTTTCGTCCATTAATACGACGTATCTCCATTGATAACAAACGTTATCATGAGTACCTATTTTGTACCGATAGGGTATTGCCTACTCTCAACAATGAATTCGGATTCCCGTCTTTCTGTCGGTGGATAACAACGAAGGAGCGAGTTGTAAGAAACTTAAAGCCATGATATAAGAGTTGGAAGCCCGGTGGTGAACATTTCCAACTGACCAATCAAAATGCGCGCCTTTCACCGTGATGTGAATAACGGGTCCCGCGCTAGTATTACAAGGGAAATAATCCAATTAATGGTACTCGGCCAAGTGTCCATAAACTACTATGAGTGGCCGTCCCTCACTCACGCACCAGAGTTACCATGAAAGCACATTAAAAATAGAAAGTCGTTCGTCCTCTCACATTCTCCCCTGCTAAGTCACGTAGTCCCTTACGTGACACATACATCAATTCAAAGGTTTACAAAAGACCACTGAAGGTATAATCAAACTCTAAGGGGCTATGATACCATCACTTAGAGTAGAACAATTGCAAATTACACACAGTGAACCGAAGTACAACAATGGTCCATCCTCTTTATAACTACTAACAGGTGGCGTGAACCGGCTAAGTTACTACTGGCATCCTGAAGATGTACACAACAGTCTCAGCTCTGGCTGTAGTAAGTTACATCATATGGACAAAACAACAGGTCCCAGACCACTATCAGGGTTAACGTAGGATCGAACAGTACAAAAAAAAATGCAATATGCTATAAGGGCACTAGGGCAATGAAAAAGGTAAGGTCAACATAGGCATAAAAAGTAATTGTAACTAAGCTGTGGAGAAAGCTAACATGGGCATACTCTCTAACTTAAAATCTGGAGGCGGGGCTCACTTGATCGTCGGTCTGTCTTCTGGCCTAATGGAAACTAGGGGGATCTTGATGGGTACGCTCCCCTGCTCTTTCTGCACTCACAGTCAATGTCTAATGTTAATCACTAATAAGAGTCAGAGGTCCAATCTCTGGGGTTGTCTGTGTGGGCGGCTGGACCGTCGCACAGGAGGTAGGCGCTGGGAAGTTGTCATCCCAGGTTGAGGGTCCGGTCGGGCTGCAGGTGGCTGGCAAGGGTGGTGAGCCGGGAAGTACCAGACATCGGTCGACGCAGGCAGTGGAGGCGGGTGCTGTGGACGTGTGTTGACCACTGGGGGGTGAAATAACCGCAAGAGGTCTCCGTTGACCGCAGAGGCATCTCCATCTGGGTTTCTGATGGTAAAGTAACCACCATGAGGCGGAGGAACAGACAGGACGGTGTGCACAGGACCGGGGTACGGGTCCTGGATCTTGTGTCGACCAGGATAGTGGTGCTTGACAAGGACATGGTCGCCCGGCTGAAGATGGGCGGCGTTGTGGGGGGTCGTCCTTCGTGCGTCCTGCAGAAGGTGCGTGGACTCCACCTTCCTCGCTACCTTCGCCCTCAGTTCGTTAAGCCGTTGTATATGCCGCTGGACGTAGTCGCCTGCCGAAGTGGAGGCTGGTGTCTCGTCGCCCAGATAGACATCCAATGGCAGACGTGGTTTCCTGCCAAACAAGAGCTCGTAAGGGGACACTCCAGTGGAAGAATGGGGGGTGGCATTGTAACAGAAAGTTAATTCCGGCAGGTATTCTCGCCATCTTAACTTCTGTTCTGGGAGTAAGGTGGTCAGCAGACTGAACATAGTGCGGTTGAACCGTTCGCACTGGCCGTTGCCCTGTGGATGATAAGCGGTGGTGCGGGACTTGGTGATGCCATAGTGGCTGCAGAGCTGGCGTACCACTTCAGCCTCGAACTGCCGTCCCTGGTCGGAATGTAGCCTCTCTGGAACCCCATAGTGGACAATCCACGAGTGAATGAGGTGGCGAACAACTGTCGCTGCTGTCTGGTCCTTGGTTGGCACTGCTACTGTCCACTTGGTGAAAACATCTGTCATGACCAGTATGTTCTCGTAGCCATCAGTAGTGGGCTCAATTTTTGCGAAGTCCATGGCCACAATTTGCAAGGGGTGAGTGGCCACAAGATGACCAGTGGGTTTGGCGACACGGACAGGGGGATGCTTAGACCGCTGGCACCGCTCGCACTGTTGGCAATACTGTTGAACCATACTGGTTTGGTCTGGCCAATAGGTCCGTTGTCGTATATGGGCGAGTGTTCGCTCGGGGCCTTGATGTCCGGTGCCGTCGTGTGCAAACCTAATAGCAGTTTCACGATATTTGGATGGTAAAACTACCTGTTTTACTTCTCCGTGGACTGGGTCGAGAATCTTCCGCACTAGTATGCTGTCGTGGATGGAAAGCTTGTGCCACTGTTTCAGTATGGCGAGGGTGTCACTAGTTAGGTCTTTGCGCTCTATGGCTGTGGGTTTTTGTTGCGCCCTTACTGCTCGGTAGACAACTTGGATGGCTGGATCATCTTCTTGGGCAGCTGCTAGGTCTTCGTTATTGAGGGAGGGAATAAGGGCTTTGGCAGGAGACAGGTGCAGATGGTTCACAAACACCTCCTCTCCAACCGTGGTGGCAACTTCCAATGGGAGGTGTGTGGTAGACTGCAGGCAGGCGGAAGCAATAGTTACCAATTCATCAGCGTCCTCGTCGGGTGGTGCCGGAAGGGGGTGTCGGGACAGAGCATCAGCATTCGCATTTTCCTTCCCCGAGCGGTACTTGATATCAAAGTTGAACATTGCGAGCTCAGCTATCCAGCGTTGTTCCACTGCACTGCGTTTGGAAGACAGAATGTGACTTAGGGGGTTGTTATCGGTGTATACGGTGAAGCAGTTGCCCAGCAAATATCCCCGGTATTTCTCGGTTATGGCCCACTTCATTGCTAGTAGTTCCAGCTTGTATGAACTGTATCCACGCATCTTCCTCTCGTTGGGCCTCAATCCTCTGCTTGCGTAAGAGATTACACGTCGTCGTCCGTCCTTCTCCTGGCTGAGGACAGCACCTAGACCTTCATGGCTAGCATCTACTTCCAAGACGAAAGGCTTGTCGAAATCAGGGTAGGCCAACATTACTGCGTCGCTGTAGAGGGCATCTCGCAGTTCCAGGAAGGCTTGTCGGCATTCAGTCGTCCATAGCTCACCCAGTTTTTGGTGCTTCTTGTAGCTGCCTTGGTTCTGCTGGTTTGCCTTGCTGATGACTTCATGGAGGGGGCGGGCCATTCTGGCGAAATGCTTTATGAAACGACGGTAATAGCCCACCATCCCCAGAAAAGTCCTTAGGTCTCTCATGGTCTTCGGCATAGGATATTCCGTTATGGCGCGGACCTTGTCTTCATCAGTAGAGATCCCCTCATTCGAGATAGTGTGTCCTAGGAAGGGTACTGAAGAGCGGGCAAATGAGCACTTGTTGGGATTTAACCTGACGCCAATGGTGCGAAGTCGAGTGAAGACAGACTCCAGTCTCTCCAGATGTTCGGTAAGGGTTGGCGAAAAGACTAACAGGTCGTCCAGGTAGACCAGCAGTATCTTGAATATGAAGTCACTCATTGTGGACTGCATCAATCGCTGGAAGGTGGCCGGGGCGTTGCATAGACCAAAGGGCATCCTATTGTATTCGTACAGGCCAAAGGGGCAGATGAAAGCAGTCTTCTCTCGAGATTCTTCCGACATAGCAACTTGATGGTAACCACTGGCGAGGTCTAGGGTTGAGAAGAATTTTGAGCCACCTAGTATGTCTAAACACTCGCCAATCCTGGGAAGTGGGAATGCGTCCTTCCTGGTTATGTTGTTCAGCTGGCGGTAGTCGACACAGAGTCTCAGCTCGCCTGACTTCTTGCGGCAAACAACAATGGGTGAGGCATAGGGGCTACTACTTGGTTGGATCACGCCACGACGCAAGAGGTCCTCAATATGTTCTTGCACTTCCTTCAACTGAGATGGCGGGATCCTTCGGTATGGTTGGGAGACTGGCGTGTCATCCGTCACTACTATATTATGTTGCACTCTATCCGTATATCCCAGTTCAGCGTCCGTCCAGGCAAAGACATCTTGGTGTGTGACCAGTAAGTCCCTTAGCGCGGTTTGCTCGTGGTTGTTTAGGGTTGGGATTGAAACCATCTCGGTAAGCTTTTGCAGAGCCTCAGGTGTGGGGCCTTGTCTTGGTGGGTGATTAACGGGGGACCTCGGCGACTCGCAGTTGACGTGGTTGACATGTACAGCAGGACTGGCAGGGTATATCTTTCCCAGAGGGGCACGGGCTGGCAAAACAACATCTTCATCCGTCTCATTCACGACTAGAACCTTCAGCTTCCCATCTATTGGAGTCACATAGGTTGTCAGAACAGCCAAGCCTCGGCGTGGACCATCTACTATCGCTTCTAAAATTACCGTCTCTTGGTTTCGGGTATTGCCTCCTGTTGCTACTACTGTCTTGACGGTGCGAGCTGGTATCACCGTGGCTTGCTTGGGGGCTCTAGCGTAGGGGTGCTGCTGTTGTGAGGAGTTTGGTGAGGGCAAGGTTACATCCAGATGGTTTAGGACATTCATCCCTATCAGGCACGAATTCAGGGCAGGACCGTCCCCGCTCAGGACGAAGACTATTCGATCTTGGGCTGTCTGTCCATCCACTGTCACATCAGCAACCATGTACCCCTCATATGGAATGCTGAGTCCATTCGCCGCGGTCAGTTTGTAGTGTTGAATGGGCCTCTGCAATTTTCCCTTGAAGTGCCGCTGGTAGATCGCCGAGGTGACAGTCGTGACTTGTGATCCGGTATCGATGGTCCCAGTGACTGGTATTCCATTCAACTGTACCGTCCTGACAGGGAGCTCCCCAACCGCTCGTCGTGTGAATGAGTCCTCACTTGACCCATCTGTAGCCGGACTCTGGTCTACAGGGGTCGCCCTTCCCCCTGTGGCTTGCGTAGATAGCGGCGGCAGTCCTTTGCGAAGTGTCCCTGTCGTCCACACTGGAAACAGGCTCCTGGTCCCCTCTCAGTTCATTGCCCCCTCGTCCTCCTTCTCCGGTGGCTGAGTGGCTCCTCCTCAGCCAACCGAGACAGGAGAGCTTCCATTTTCTCCAGCCTGCCGTTGAGATCAGCGATGGCCCGGTCGCTGGTGTTAGCAGTGGCGGCGGCGGAGTGTTGGGGTGGCCTGTTGTCAGCCCTGGTCGCAATGGCTTGGACGTGGCTGTCGGGGTGTCCCCTGTCGTCATACCAGCGGATGGCAGTGTTCCGGATGTCCAGGAAGGTGGCATCTGGATGCTGGAACCTGTATTCACGGAGCTGGGCCGTGAGCGATTCGCTTGAGAGGGCCCCCATGAAGATGTCCCTCAGGATGCTCTCTTCATATATGGGCTCCCTCAGGGCAGACTGGCGCTTGGTAAGGGCGTCGAACATATCCCTCAGCCGATGGGAGAAACCCCTCACCGTCTCCCCTGGTCGTTGGCGGCACTGGCTCAGGGCTATGAACAGGTCGCTGGGTGACCGGTGTTCTCCGAAAGCCTCCAGTATACACTGGAGAGCTCTCTCAGGATCTCGCTGCACCTCCCGGGGGTGGCACTTGAGTTCCGCCTTCACCTCGGGGCCGACGCTGTTTAGAAGGATGGTGAGGCGGCGGTCCTCGGAGAGTTCTGGCCTGCTGGACCAACAGGCCCGGAGCTGTCCCTCAAACCTCTCTGCACCTCCTCTCCCCATGTCGCCGTAGAATGTGTCGATCCTCGGCTGCTCTGCTGCCATTATAATGTAGGGCTGTGTTGGCATTGGCGGTGGTGCGGGGGGTTGTTCCTCATCTGAACTTCGGCTTCCTGTTGTTCGTGGCATGGTTGGGCTTTCTAGACTTACAAACTAACCCTTCTGTGTATCCCACTTCTGACACCAGAAAATGTTGGATGAACTACGAGTGGGTAATGTGGTTACTGCGTGGGTTCAATAGTAACTCCCTTAAGGATACACAGGATTAACAAACACAGGGTTCTGCTGGCAATCTTATTTATTCAAAAGCCTAACAAAGGTATTGCTACCAAAAGGCATAGGGAAAACCCTATCAAGAAAGGGAAGAGAAGCCCAAACAAAGAAGCCCAACCAGCCATAAGCCAAAGTTTCTCCGGGTCCTGTGCTACCGCTTCATGCCTTATGGGGCGGGGGTGGCGATGGCAAGCGTCGGCAGGCCTCTGAGCTTCTACGGGCCCGGGTTGCTGGTCTGGGTTCACTGTGCTGTCGGCTCTTGTCTCTGCGTCTTTGATGGAGTGTCCTGACCACTCGAACTCGCATCTTATTATGAGCCAGCGCGGACGTCCCAGAGAGCTATTACGTAGCCAGTATTTGGACGAGTGAAAGGTTCGGACGTGGATTCCAGCCCGACAATAAAACTGGTTAGGGTCCTAACACAATCGAATTTACAGTACGGTTAAAAGGGTGCACACAAAGGTCAATTAGGTATCCCAGTAAACTGCAGAAATTACTCTAACGTCCCCTCCAGCTATAATTGAATAAATTTGACCCAGGTTGGAATTATCGGGGATAACATGCGTCTAACTCATAGTTTACTTTAAATCCGAGACCCTCTTATTAATTATTTCAATAGGATAGGTGCATCAAAGTACAACAAAATTGGTACCAATATAAAGTAGAAACGCGCGGCTAAAATTCTAACTGACTACTTTTACCAGAAACCCGGTAATAGTTTTAATATAAATTTTCAAAGTGTCAGGACTAACAACATTCGACAATTTTGTGCGGGATACTTTCGTCCATTAATACGACGTATCTCCATTGATAACAAACGTTATCATGAGTACCTATTTTGTACCGATAGGGTATTGCCTACTCTCAACAATGAATTCGGATTCCCGTCTTTCTGTCGGTGGATAACAACGAAGGAGCGAGTTGTAAGAAACTTAAAGCCATGATATAAGAGTTGGAAGCCCGGTGGTCAACATTTCCAACTGACCAATCAAAATGCGCGCCTTTCACCGTGATGTGAATAACGGGTCCCGCGCTAGTATTACAAGGGAAATAATCCAATTAATGGTACTCGGCCAAGTGTCCATAAACTACTATGAGTGGCCGTCCCTCACTCACGCACCAGAGTTACCATGAAAGCACATTAAAAATAGAAAGTCGTTCATCCTCTCACATTCTCCCCTGCTAAGTCACGTAGTCCCTTACGTGACACATACATCAATTCAAAGGTTTACAAAAGACCACTGAAGGTATAATCAAACTCTAAGGGGCTATGATACCATCACTTAGAGTAGAACAATTGCAATGAAGAAGTCAAAATTTGTTTTGTCTTCTGGATTGTAGCTTTGGATTATGCAAAAGCTATTCTATACACACTCAAAAAAGCCTGAAAGTCCATATTTAACTACTGTATACAGCAAAGCATCATGCATTTCTGTTAAAAAGGACAGGCAGACATAATTAAATGGTTTTTGGCACATATTAAATTACTTAAATTAAAATATTCAGTTTTAAGGAGAGTGTAGGAGTTTTGGGTTCTAGTTTGGAGAAAGCATGGAGCATTGAAATGGCCATAATTATTGTAGTAGCAGGAAGCAAGAACATAGAATGTAGCAGAATAATGGGAGAGAATGAGACCTTACTGGAAGCACCTATGAACCTCCTGCAAAAAAGCAAGGAATAAAAGAAATAATTTTAACATTGTAAAGATTACTAAGTATTTTGAAGCTACAACACAGGTATGCCAGTAATATAAGAAAAAAAGAAATCTTTTTTGATATTGGAATTAACAAGCTAACAGTAAGTCATGATTTTCTGCTTTTGTTGTAGGACGCAGAAGGCAAAACCCCCGTCCACATTGCAATAGAGAATCAATTTCCTGTGGTCACCTCTCTCTTACTCTCTCATCCCGGATTGGACTTGACTGCACGAGACAAAAGGGGCTTGACACCCTTCTCAGCTGCCATGACCATGAAGGATAACAAAGCTGCACAATCAATACTCAACAGGGAGCCAACTGCAGCTGAGCAGGTGAGATAGCGTCCTAATGAAAGGGTTTATCTTGCATATCATGCATTATCTTATAATGATGAACACCCCCCTTTCCCAAAGTTTGGCATTGTGATAAAGTACTTACCATAGCTAAAAGCCACAGTTTCTTTCATTATTTGTTTTGGACCGCACTTTCCTGGCTTGACCAGTATTTCAAGTTTGACATCACGTTTGAAAAATTACTGTTATGGTTTTTTTATTTAGTTAACCTCCATTTTTACACTTTCACCCTCTAGTTCCATTATAGTAAGAATGTTGCTCACATCCTTACTTCTCAGTATCTTTGCATTGATAAATATGCTCTGCTTTTGTTTCCAGGTTGATGCTCGAGGCAGAAATTTTCTTCATACAGCTATCCAGAAAGCAGACATCGAGAGTGTCCTGTTTTTGCTGAGTGTTAATGCAGATGTAAACTCACGGACACAGGACAGTCAAAATTTAACACCTCTTCATCTGGCCGTGTTGACGGGGTCTGAGATGATAGTTAGAAATTTGGTATGCTGCTTTCTGTCTGTTAAGCTTTGCATTGCAGTCTCATAAGTAGTCATGCTGTTGTAAGAAGCATGTTAACATTTTCCATCTCCATTGTCTTTTCAAGTATCATGATCAAACAAATTTGTGAAAGGTGAAATAATATAAAGCACCAGTAGGTCTTTCAATATCATTTTAGAGACTTTTTGTCTTCTCAAGAACTTTCAAACAGATGTAAAGCTTAAACAGTCTAATCAGTGACATATATGGAAACTGTTACCTCCTTTTCTGCAGATTCTGGCAGGAGCAAAGGTTGATGAACGGACAAAAAACTGTGAGACTGCCTTACACCTTGCTGCCTCTAAAGACTGCAGTTCTATATGTTCAGTTCTCTTAGACAATGGCGCTGATTTCAATGCTGTGGATGAAAATCTCAATAATGGTAAGTCTTTAGTCTTGTGTGTTACCAGAATATGGTGGGACAGGAATATTGGCAAAGTGATATGGAAAAATTCAGAAGAATTTCCGGGCAGCAGAATTATTTGTTTATGGAGTGGTCGTAAAATATAGATAGCATGCTTCCAAAATTAAGAAAGCAAGTTGCCATGTTTTGTCACTATGTCCAGATTTAAAAGAAAAAAATGAATGCTGCTAATTTTAATAAAGTTGCAACCGCTACTAATTTTGAGTATTTGAGACATGAACAAATTTGATAGACATGGGTGTATTGCTGCATGGATAGATCTTACATGTGTTTCAAACTCTCACCAGTTTGCAGGGAATACTAGTCCATATCTGATTGTCAGCACTATTAGCATAGATGGAGGCTGATTATGGGAAATGGCAAGTAACTGAATATCAAATAAAGGTGCTACTTGTCTCTGCTATTGACTCTTAATAGTTCATAACAAACAGAAAATGACTCACAAGGTGGAGTTTCCTATTGGGAGGGTCTATTATAGTTCCTAACTTAACTGGATTGTGTGCATAATTGAATTCCCATAACAGTAGTATGATCAGACCAGTCGGTAAGGTGGATTCAGTGAAAAGCGTGTGCTATTCGAAAGTGCCTCCTCCGCAACCCCCTAAAATGAGAAGTGTGTCTCTCGCTGTTTGATGCCTTTGCACTGTGAAGAGTGCAGATAAGAATATTCAAGGACTAGAATTACCTGTGACCTGAGAATGTCTAAGACTGCGATTGTGAAAATTATTATTTGTTTTTTGGGGTTTTTTTTTTGGTGGAATGATGTTTTTCCCTTTATATATTACAGACTTTTGGTTTCAAATTTATTTGTTTGTTTTATTCTCATGATATGTATTACTATTTCCAGCTCTACACAGAGCAGTAATTAATGGTAACCTCAACACTGTGAAAGTCTTGTTAACGGAGTCTACAATTAATGCTGAGGCTGTGAATGCCAAGTAAGCTTGTTTAGATATTTCCTCAACATTTTCTCACAGTGTGAGATGAAGAATTATTTTACTAGCATTTCAAAAAAAAAAAGTCAGTTTAGTTAATTACATTCCTTTAACCTAGTAAATTTAATAATATGCTTTGGAATTGAAAAAATTGGTATTTGAGACTCGAAACTGTTTATATTCCTGTGGTGAAGTTAAAAAAAAAAATCGAAATAGCATTATCTCCAAAGAAGGTTTGTGACATTATTCAAATTCTAATGAGAATGCCAAGATATTTTTGGTTCAGATTATGTGCCCGGCTTGTCAGCGAACTTCAGAAATACTTTAAAAATGGATTTAAATAACGTGAAAAACATTCGCAGTGAAGATTTAGGCTGTGTGACCAAATTAAGTTTTGTTTGCATAGTGAATTTTTGGGAGGATACAAGAGTCCGGGTTGGGTAACCTTTTTGTCGGCAAAGTGGCCATGGTAACATTTTCAGAAACTTGACTGCAAATTGGTCTTGAAAAAAAAAAAAGCTGAGTGTGAGTAGCTCCTACCCAAAAAAACCAACAACATAGATTTTTTTTCAGAGGACAGAACCCCCTCCACATACTTGGTCAGTATGGAAAAGACAATGCGGCTGCTACATTTGAAATGTTCAGGGAAACTATGCCAGAGTATCCAATAGACAGGCCAGACAATGAAGGAAGCACAGGTTGGTATGGGGATTCATAAATGACACTTTACGCAATTCTACTTTGATCTGGGGGCACTTAAACCCTCTTTAGAAAATTTTAGAAAATTAGTTTTCTTTTCTAGGCTAAATCAGTTTTGTATCACAGATGTTTAAAGTCAGACATCAGAGTGTCCTGATCTGTCTAGATCAGTAAATTGGACAAGCAGTAACTACAGAATTTCTTGTACAATAAGTCCAGGTTATGAAAAATACTTGAATGCCACATTTTGAAATTGTTGCTCATTTTCAAAATACAATCTCACATCATTTGAGATAGTGGCTGCTGTGAATAATAAGAGTTGATATTACAGCAGATAAATTACAGGGGTATGGAAAAAAGATTTCCATTTCATCACTACTCTACACTAATGGCACTTTTGAGATATTAAGAGAGAAAAAACTTGTTTCTTTTTCTGTCATTTGGTGACTCCTGCCATTGTGATTCCGTTGGACTCTTACATTTTCCTATTGGCGCTTTCTTTTTCTATAATATTATTGGATAGCCCTCATGCTCAGGAATGCAATGAACCATTAGTTGCCTTTTGGCATATGTCTGACATACACCATTATTTTAGAGCAGTGACAGTTTGTTTGTTGTTTTTTTTCTTTGTGGTGTTTGAAAACACACTCTTTTCACCCATATTTCTGTTTATTAATTAATAGATATTACTTTTTCTTTAAATTTAGTGAGAAGGAGTGGGACTCACTCAATACCATTAATACCAAAAAACTTCTGCACCCAGGCTGCAAGGATATTTTCATGAGCTTCCAGTAAGTTTATAAAGCCACAAAACATGTGAATGATAGATAGGTTTAGTTTATTGTTGGCCTGATGGCCAATTCAAAATATGCACAATAATCTTGCAAACTAGATTTGAAAAAGCCAAAAAAATGATATAAAGATAATATAAGTTAACATGTTTTCCGTTTTCTTCAGCAATTTTATTAGCTTACTTAAATGGAAATGGCAACTTATGTCGTGCACTGGTGCGAGCTGGAGCCGGTTTGGGCCAGGTGAGCAAGCAAGGTCTCAGCATATTCAATGCACCAGTAGCCACAAAACAGCTGTTATTCAAACTTTTGGGTAAGTGAAAGTGGAGACGAAATAGTAAAGTGTTCCTTCTAATCTGTTTTGATATTATTTACCTAAATGTTTTATTCCCTTTGGTAGTATAGGATTGAATTTCTTGAGAAAATGGTTTTCATTAGAGCCTGGCATTATGCAAGTCTCTGCACTTGAGGAAAATGTCTTTGCAGGTCTTTGAAGTTAATCAAGTGCATGCCTTGGGGAAAGTTTCTCTGCTGTTTGAGACCTTCCATTTACAAGCCCACCACGCTTTCAAAGAATATTTTTTTTATATTTTGAGCATGTATGTTGTTAAGAAATTTCACACATATTTGAATGAGAAATGTTTGAAGTTTTACTGTCATATTATGCCATGGCAAGAAAACCCGACCGATTGGAATGAAGTGGATAGCTTCATATGCATATGAAAACAGAAATGTGCACGGTCAAGAAGACTGAGAAGTGCTTATTCTGAGATCTTAGTGTACTGCCCTTCTGCTTGATTTTGGCATTTGAACTGCTACAGATAATCTCTCGCAATTATATCCAGTGCTTGTTGTGCTTTTAGTTTACATGTACTAATAGCGATATTGACCAAGTGAGAGAAATTGTCCATATTATCATGTGTAAGATCCAGAGATACAGTTGAGTATTGTTGAATAAAAGAGTATTTTAACTTCACAGATATGCTGTCCAAAGAACCACCTTGGAGTGATGGTGAAACTTGCTTAGAGTGTTCAGCTAAATTTAGTATCAAAACAAGGAAACATCATTGGTCAGTCTAGTTATTTTAGTCTCCTGTGCTGTTTTTCTTCTCTGACTTTAATGGGTTGCTTTTTTTTTTTTTTTTTGGTTTTCCAGTTTATTGATTAATATTTCATTCTTACTCTTGATTACTCATTCTATCTTTCTCTCTTTCAGCATTTTCATTGTAATGAAATGGATTTAATGCTTTTTAATGGTCTTTGTTAGGGTGCATTGTTAGGAGCAATTGTCTTTTCTCATCAAAATGAAAATGATTTTAAAAAAATATGTACGAGTTAATGTATCCGCTGGACTCTTATTTTAATAAGGTGCTTTGAATTTAATCATAATTCAAAATATGGTTATTCAATATGGTAGTAGAGGAGAGGATAATGGGGACAATTCATGATACCTCAAGAAATGTTGACCTTTTTTTTATTGCTGTGCATTTCTTTGCAGTTGTCTAGCCCAAAGTAAGATTATCAAAAAAACCTTGAGAAAGTGCAAAATGGTCGTTATTGTGCAGACATGCCATTAAACTCAAACTTAAAATTCTTTGCTTTTGAAGACTGAATATTTTATCATCATTTAGTTTTCAGGGTGAGAGAGTAAAAAAAAAAAGTAATATGAATTATATCTCCTCATTGTCCTGTATCAACTACCATAAATCAGAAGTTACCACCGTTCGTGATGCATAATTCTGTTTTTGTTTTCTCTTTCAGTCGGCACTGTGGTCGCCTCCTCTGCTCGAAATGTTCTAGCAAAGACATGCCCATTGTAAAGTTCAACCTCCACAAGCCAGTGAGAGTGTGTGATGTGTGTTTTGATGTTTTATCCATTGGGGGGCAGTTTTAGGTGCTGTTTCTTTGAAATACATTTTGGCCACTGTGATTGCATATCGTTGGTTTCATGACGAAAGGGCGAATAGATAATAACAGCTGTACAACAAGAAGGCGAACACTTACCTGTATGACGAAGGGGTGACTAAATCAAATTTGAGATCTTTACTCTTTTGAGGTTATCAAAAGTACATTGCAGGAGGCTTTACCCAACAGGAGCAATTTTGTTAAATCTTATTTAGTTTCTGTGTTATTGTTATGTGCATGACGAATAGTTGAGAAATCGATGATGAGAGTACCGCAAAATTTTCAAAACTGAATTTCTTACAACACTGACTTTGACAGTTTGAGAGTACCGCAAAATTTTCAAAACTGAATTTCTCACAACACTGACTTTGGCAGTTTGAGAGTACCGCAAAATTTTCAAAACTGAATTTCTCACAACACTGATTTTGGCAGTTTGTCCCTTTGTCATACAGAGAAGTTCACCTTTTTGTTGTACAGCTGTTGATGTCTATTCATCCCTTCATCATGAAACCGATGATACGAGATGTAGCATTCAAAGGAGGACATCATTTACTGAGCTGGTGAATGAACTGGAATTTTAGTGTCATCAGTGAGCATTTTTAAAACACTGAGGGAGAGGGAAGTGTACTCAAAGATAATTATGATTGTTTATGATTGTTCCTTACATCAGAAAACAGTGCATCACTTATCTTCCTGTTTTGTGAATGAACAATGAAATAATAACATTGAAAGTAAATTTTTCACCCAGGCATTCCTTTGCTTGTCACAAATTAAATGAAATAAATTACATTGTCATGCACGAATAATGCAGATAGGATTATAACATTTGGTCATTCCGAAATAAGTTAAATTTGAACAGACAATGTACACGTAGTACGATTTATTGGTTAACAAATTTGAGCACATTTTTCCTGCCTCAGATGAAAATTTGAAAAGGGAGCAGTTTGCACTCAGACAGGACTCAAAATTATTAGAAGCTTTAACTGTGTTTCACTTTATGTTTCAAAGTATTCATGGATTCTTTCATTGCTTTAATATTCCATTGTTTATACATTGCCAAAAACAGATTATATGACCAAAGAAATACAAACGTAGACAGCCATAGAGAAGAAACTTAGCATGCATTAGAATTAGTATTTAAAACTTTACCTCTCCAGTGGAAGATGTTCAAGTTTAGATTGTAAATGACAAAATCCTGCAAGTTTTGTCCACAGGTGATACGACTAGATAGTGATTTTTTTAAAAAACAATTTCTTTTGAGTTATGTAGTGAATAATGACATAGCTACATGCCTTTTTATTAAACCATGTGCTTTGAGATTGAGGAAAGCAAAATAATGTTGAACTAATTGATATTGAGACTCCTTGAGGTTTGGTAAAATTTCTCTCAGTTCTACAAATAGATGGACTGTTGGGAAGTATTACCAAGTAGCCTGCATTGTAGAATATCTTGAGGTTGGTTGTGGCCTATTGGTATTGAACTCATATTCAGAGAATATGAGATTTTCAAACAGTATTTTCTTGTCATTTGATTGGTATGTAAGTTACTTCAATTTTGACAGAACAGTAATGGCTAAAACTTTTCACCTGTCCATTTAATGAGGTATCAAGTCTAAATATGTTTGCACAAAGTAAAGGTCTCTAACTTTGGACTATTTTATATGGCATCCAACCCAGGGATTTTATAAAAAAGAGAGTTTTCATATTGCTAAAGCTCCCTTGTCATTTGTCATCAGTCACTTCATTGAGATAGGAATCAATCTGTTGACAGTGATAATGTCAAGCTCTATGTAGAAAAGAGAGAGTATCATGTTTGTCTTGGGTATCAAAGAAATATGTATTGCAGTATGTGAAGGTATCTGTTTATCAAGTTGTACATTCTCATCTTTGTATAGAGTCTCATATTTGTCAGTATTTATTATAATGGGATGGGGATTCTCCAGGTTCTATCACCTACTCCCATTTTTATTTAGTAGGTGAAAAAAAAATTGTTTGAAAAAGCATGTCTTTTATGAGCATTTCATTGGTTAATGTCAGCAAAGATACTAGATACAATAAAATGAGACAGCCAGCGTGTTAAGTGTGCACAGATTTCGCACCGCCCCCTAGTGGTGGATGTGCGAAGTCATGAGCAAGGTCGTATTTTACAAAGCCAATTTTGGGAAAATACTGAATTTTGTTCACTGTTCAGCCATCATTGTAGGCCTTGATTGAAGTTACTTATTTTCTAATCATAGCTTCAATCGCTGTAGGAAAATGGCTTTTTTTTTTTGTTGTTATTGCAGCAGCACTGTAAAAAATTGGCATCATTAATTTATCATTAAATCAAGCATTCTTTCCATGCCATGTGCCATGGGCCCCAGCCCTGATCAGTGAACAAATTGTGTGCATGATTTTTTTTTAGAGGCAAATGAGAATGGGTTGTCTCATCTTATTGTATCTAGTATCTTTGGTGCCACATTGACCCAAAGATTTTCTGTATCTCCCATTCGCTTCTCAGCAAACATTTCATGCTTTCTCCCTGCTCTCTTCAAAGTTACTTTGTGCAGTAGAGTAAAGTTACTGCAAACTGGATTTATATGTTTAAACCAGACACAGTAAACTCAGGTTTATCTTACAATACTGAATCAGAGTAGTTATGGAAAACACAAGACTAATCTGCCATACCAGTGCTCTGCTTTTATGAGATTAATTTTGTTTCTTTGAAGGAAGTTTGTTGTGTGAGAAGGCTAGGGATCGAAGTTTAGACTAAAACTATTGTAATGTAAAAAAAAAAAAAGTGAACCCACTGATCAGCCACTGTATGCAGTGAAAAACAGTGAGTATGGACAACAGTGGAACTCCTAAAGTCTGACAGTGGAATTGAATTTTTGCATGATTGTTTTGAGTAAAAATGCCATCTCATATGGACCAAATGGTGAAGTCATTATCAATTTTTGCAGCAGGTATAAACCTGAATCACCTGTATGAAAATGTTAGCAGCAAAACAATTTTATTTTCTGAATAATGAACTTCATTAAGCAAAACTCTCGTTAAGTAAATGCTCTCACAGACAAAGACTGACTCTTTATCCTTTTTTTCAGCATACTCTTTCAGTGCAATGGCTTTCTATACCTCTGTTCAGAGATTTTGTTTACATGGACATTGTGTAACCATTTTGCTGCCACAGGGCCGATATATCAGCCCATCATATGTTGTGGAAGACTGCCTGATGATGGTCCTACCGGTTCACTCTGAAACTGCCTCGAGGCCGACATTGTTCCGCCATGTTTTGCACTCCTATTTTTATAGCACTTCCTGTTGTCAGTCTGCCTGATAATCTGTATTTCTGGTAGTCTAATGGAAGGAAAAGTGTTTTGGGCTTGGCAGTAAAAGGGTTAATAAACCAGTACCAAAAAGAAAGCTCTCAAGTATTTCATCAGGAACAAATTTCCCTCAGTCAGTGAAGTTTCAGATTTTTTTTTGGATTATTTTACTCATCATATTTATAAGTTGTACCCATGCTAGATGCCGAGGATCGAATTTTGTATGAAAGAAATATTTTATACCAGAACAGATGCTTTAGGTTTGAGAATTTAAAAGTGCAATGCATATTATTTTTCCCTTAGCTATTAAGAACAAATTGACTTATCAAATCTTTATTTTAATTATTTTATTTAATTGTTAGTATTGATATTTTTTCATTGTCACTTTAACATTCCTCTCAAATGTTTTTCATTTGGGAAATGCCCAGTAGAACAAAAAGTGTTTGTCGCCAGTTCATATGTAAAATGGTTTTTGTGTTAAATTTTGTGGCGCAATTTGCACATAAGAAAATATGTTTATATTTATAGTTATGTGGTTGTTTACAGATATGTCTTTTTTTTTTTGTAGTGAAGTAAAAAAGGACAGTTTAATGTTAAATTTGTGATATTTTTATTTAAAGATGTTCTTGAGGAAGAGCTTGACAGCGCAGTCATTTATCTACGGGACTTTATTTTAGTTGATAACAGGTGAAAATGCTGTGAGCAGTGATCCTCCCAAAACAAAGGTAATAGTAACAACAAAGTCAGGTTAATTTTGAATTTGTTTTTAAATGACCATCTTGAAGCTGGTCTTGGCCATGCAAATGCCTTTTATTTGTTCCTCACCAATGCCAGCATAAACATTAAGTAACTATCATGAAACTGCACAAGTATATTCATACAACTGCACATGGCAGCTTTTTTGCCAAATGTTTTCTGAACTTCTTGAAGGAAGTTTTTTTTTTTCTATTGTATTGATGAACAGGGAATGCTGTAGACCTGTTTCAGATGGTTATTGCTAGAAATTTGTCTATATATGAGATAAAGAATAGATTTCCAGTAAATTATTATTTTTTTTCTTCCCTTGTAAGATTAGGTCCTTGCACTTGTGCAGTTTCGTGATGATAGGGCCAGTGTGTAGACTTTCCAGAACTGCCTGAACAGCTTTTATAAATGGGATTTTCTCACTTTTGCCTGTCATTTCTAGAGAGGATTTTTGTCACTTTTGCCAGTCATTTATAAATGGGATTTTCTTATTTTTGTCCATTATTGCTCATTATATCCAAGAGGGTGCAGCTGTGAAATTTTATGATGCAGCGGTAAGAAAACATCAGCACTTACATAGATAAACCAGAGCGACTCTAATTGACAACATATTCAATTTTGTTTTTCAACACTTACATCTAGCTGTATGGTTGAATGCATAATGTTATATTTTTAACATTTTCTGCTCGAGCATAATTTGCTCTGATAAAGATTATTGATGTTTGCTCACAGACCATCTTAAGATAATGGACACTTTATGTGAAAAGACTTTCTGCAAGAAAGCTTCTGATCTTCATAAGTACAAATACTAAATAATTTGATCAAACTATGCATACGAAGTATATAATATAATGAAGGTTGAAGGCTCTTTAAAAAATGCTTTATGTGTGCAGGGTCATAGATAAGAAATTGGGTACGAATCTCACAGGTAAAATTAGTTGTCTGAGAAAATCTTAGAGAAAAGTAATTATCAAGAGAAACATACACAAATAGTTTTTCCCATCCCATCACTGCAGGGAATCATGTTATGACTTGAATTTCAGGGAATGTTGTTGAAATGAAAAAGCTGTCAAGAAGTAAACAAGATTAACAACAGCAACAAAAAATGTTGTTTTCATAGGTTAAAGTAGTGAGCAAAAACACTATTTCATTTTTCTTTCAGAGTTTAAATTTGGAAGGGAACAGATCATTGGTTATTTTCCTCACATGGTGCTGCGGTTGCATACATGCCCACTCCTCCAACTTTTGTCCATTGTAGTCAATTTTCCATGGTAACTTTAAATTATCCAAATCCAAATTTTTCACCTGCTTTCATGGGTGAATCTAGGGTGCGCAGAATACAATTTCTGTTTAATGACAATCTTAGGCCACTGATTGCACACTGGCTTTTTCAGACCCTTGCAAATGGTATAGCCATAGGTTTGGATCTTAATACCAGGATACAAGATCATAGGTCAGAAGGAGAAAGTGGAATGGTTACAAAGGCTTGATCAAGTTGTAAAAAGCAAACAAAATAACAGATTTGGAAGGGAATGGGTTTGCAGGAATTTTGCTTGATATGATCATAAATAGATACGACAAAATAATTGCAACATGTAGTATCTGTGGCATTCATTCAAGTGCCATTGCTGAAATTTTGCTATTTGGTGCTTTCATATTTCATTCATATATTTACTGCTTTGAATGTAATACATATGTGTTTTTGTTTTATTTTTTGAAAATAATATGTATGTTTATTGTATTCTCTGTATGTACATTGTACATGCTAGGTACTTTTGTGTTGTCTGATTGTTTTTGGTGGCTATTACTTGTTTCCAGCCTTTTGCTAAAGCAGTAAACTCGATCTGTGTACTGTCGCTGTTCGGTTCAGCAACATCTAATGTTGAAATATTGCAAAACAGGATTTTTTTTGTTGTTGTTGAGAAGCACCCTGAAGCATCCTTCACTGGCACAATAAATTTTGTATGTGTTGATTTGTAGGAAAATAAGAATGTGCAAGTGTTTGAGCATTGGATTTCTGACCTGCCACCCATTCGGTTTGTGTTGCTATTTTCAGTTGCTTTGACTGAAGCAGATGCAGATCAGAGAAGCACAGGCTGGAAGTCAGCGTGAATATATATGTGTGTATTTTATTATTTGTATGTGTGCAAAAGTGCCAATTGTTCACAGATGTATTAGGATTTGTTCTATCATAATTCTCTTTTGGGGAAGTTCTCTTGTTTCTTGGGGGCCACAGCCAAAGTCTTTTGGCCCACTATTCTTCATTCTTGTTTCTGGGTATTGATTTTCTTCCTTTTGTCTTCACTAAAGAGTATGAGAAGAAGAAGAGAAGGGGAAAGCAAGGTCAAGTACCAATTTTATACCTAACTCCTGGCCCCTCTCAGGGGCTTTGTCCTTTGAGAAAGATTTTGTGTAAAACAAGTTAAAACAGTTTTTCTTATGGCACCGTCAACACAGACTGTAATTTTCTCTCTCTTTTTTTCAAATAAATCTGAACACTGAACCATGGCAAATTTTATGTGTATTTATGTTTGTTGAATGCCCAGTACAATGATTTGATCGAAAGTTGTTAGGACTTAAATACTTAAGATCCAAATCCTGAAATTGGAAGACATGGCTAAATGCTGTTTGGTGATTCAAAATTCACTTTGTGTTGTATGCAAGTCCAATATGAGCATCTATATGCGGAACATATCAATGTATTTTTTTGCTTGGCTTCACCATTCAGAATGCGTGGTCAGTAATATTATTAAAACTCAATCTGAAATGGATATTTACAGTTGTTTGTCGCTGTCCAGTGATAAATGTATTAATGGAAAGTTTGGGAAAATGGATGTTTCAGGTTACAGTTCACATCTCTTCAATATTTGTCAGACCGGTCCAGTCAAACAGCAGATACTATTATACAGTGTATGTGATAATATGTATAATACAGGACCCATCTGCACAAATCAGTGATTGTCAGATTTGGTCATCATATTATAAAGGAAGCAAGGCATCCAGCGTATCATGAAAGTCTTTTTAACCCCTGAGCCTTAAATTCTACAAAATTTCACATTATGCATAAAAAGACGTAAAGGTGTACATGGGCATATTTTGAAAGATCTTGGAGTCCTCTGTATTTTTAATACTTTTGTTGATTTTGAACCACAGCTGAGTAGAACAGAAGAAAGTGCTCCACCATTTTCTCGACACGCTTGTAGGCTAAGCATATCAAATTTGGACTGGATTATGATGCAATTTTGTCAAGTAGCATCGAATAGTATGATCGGAAAAGCTGTTCTTCACCTAGTTGTGTGGGGTCCAGTGGAAGGTAACTGATTTAGACTTTCAGTTCATGAAAAAACATATAAACACAGAAGGGACACTGATGAATCATAATCAGCCAGAACCTCAGTTTTCACATAAATCACCTTTGGCCAATAAAACTAAAAGTACCATTTTGCCTGCTTAGCCCATGCAGTTTAAATATGGACATGAGAAACTGGATCACATATTACTACGAAGTTCGGACTGGAAGCCTTTTTAAATGTGACATTTTTTTCCATCCTTCTGTAAAGTTAAGCACTCCATGTACAGATCTATCATTGGACATCAACAAGTATTATGCCAGAAATTTATAACAATTGACCATATGTAATACTCCTATTTCTCATTTTATGAAGACACTCTGCTGTGTGAAACAGTGCATGGCTACGTAATGTTATATTTATTTAATATGCTTAGATTAGGATATTTTTTTGCCGTTAATTTACTTAATACTTTTTGTAACAAATTATTTTAAGTTCTTTATATACATATGAGTAAGATTTGTGTTATTATTATTTTAAGTTTTAATAAATTCCAGTTGTTTTTTTTACCAAACTGTGCTGGATTGTTTTATTCGTGTGCAGTGTGATTGGTTTCTGTTTTAGCATACATAACAAAACTGTCATTTTATTGCGTCATCACAAGCTTAAAATTCTGGATAACATTTGTCTATTTGGAATGAAACTTAAAGTACATGTACTACATCTAAAAGTTGTAATATGATTGTAAATATTGATGTACTCACTGCCAAATCCACCAGTCAAAGAATATGGAATATTTTGTCTACAGCTTTAGAAGAAACTTGTATGAGTCCCTGCACAGATCCCAGTTTTAAGCAATTTCTCTTTTCAATCTCCATTTGTCTTGAGCCATCTTATTGTTCTTGTTTATCATTCTTGTCACTCATTCCAGCCATATAGAATACAATACTTTTATTAATTTAGCACATTTCATCCCCTTAAAATGACAAGACTCTATCTCCATTTTTTGGTTGAACTGAGTTACACAGTATACACTACTTCTATAAGCCTTCCCCATTGTGTGGTGAAGCATCAAGCGGATTCGGTGTTTAATTTGTGAGTACATGTGTACATGTATTACTAAAAAGAAAAACGGTTTATCTCTAAAAGCACATCTTTATGAGCACATGAAACTTCAATCATCAATTTATCAAAAGTTGGCGGAAAGGAGGTTAAATCTTGTCATTCTAAGGGGACGATTTGCAGTTGTGCATGTAATTGTAATAACCATGACAAACCTGAAAGCGCTGTATTGGAAAGCTATTCCTCTATCTCCAGGTCAATTGTTTAAGAAGTAAAGGGGAAAGTGTTTACATCAAATTGTGATCTATCTCATGTTCTGGCATGTCAACAACTTTGTCCTTTACATAAGTTTCAAAGGTTTGGTCACTTTTGCGATTCATGGCTGTGGCAAAAGCACTTCTGCTTATAACTTCAAAACTATTACAGATATCAATATTGTCATGATTCGGATGTTGTTAGATCTCACGCAGAGCGTGAGTGGGTTTTTTACCAGGGCCATGAGAAATTGGCTGGTGGCCTTGAACGGTCCTCGCGAATTATAGTTGGTGAGTAAATAAATGTAAAGTTAAACTGTTAGATTCACGCTTGTCGGTTTTAATGTTCGTGATTAATAAGTAATGGAGTAGGGGTGAAACAAGGTGGGAATATTTGACATTGTTAAGTATGACTAGACAGGTTTTTGCACGTTAACTGGCTGGTAGAATAGTGCAGATGTATTACTACAATTAAAATGGTGGGAGGTTTCGGCCAATGAGATTGCTGAACTAATTGGGCCAGCGGACTAGCACTGCTGGGTAGTTGGATAGTATAAAACATCGTGTAACGTTCAGATTCATTGAATACAGACGAGCAGAAGCATCGTGTCGTGAAGTATCTCCGGTTGGCCAGTACCTAAACTGTGTGATCTGAAGACTCGAAGTCCTTGCTAATCGGACTGACTGAGCTCTAGAAAGAAAGGTCTGAGTGGGCTGACCTTTAAAAGCCCACGCTGCGCTCTTTTGATGTTCGCGCCTACCAGTAGGCGTGACCAACGGTAACATATCTTATTTGTCTAAGCATAATAGAAGTTCAGAGATAGAGAGAGAACCACAGCCTCATAGGAAGTCTAAGGAAACCCCAGCTGGCACTCGACGAACGAGTGGCCCGTATTATAGATCTATCTCCATAGTATGATTGAAGTAATATAGCACATTGTTGATGAATTGAATAGTGATTGTGCATATATATATATATAGTCTTTTGCAACTGCTTAATTACCTACAAGCCGAAGTGTGCTTCTGTAGGCTTTGAACGTACTGGGCTCTCCTAACATTCAAGCCCCGTATGATTTAGGGAGAGTTTGCCTGGTGACTGGCCAGTGGCGACTCAACTGTCACTTTAGATTGATATCTAGTTTCGTATAATATACCCATTTGCTATTGATTGCAGTACATCCAATAAGGAACCATAGTTACATGAATATCATAGATTAAGTTAGTAATTAGAATTTATTGCTTTGAATATACCTCTATTGTCTTTTGTTTTGTTTATTAATATTTAAATAATAAGATGGCCTGACCGGCCTGACATAGATATACGCTCTAGTTATTTAATACTTTTCTTGTGTGGTTGTGTCCGAGTGTGAGTTAGCTGCCTCTCGTGCAGTCATAACATCCCCAAGACCCTAACTCTGCTCGTGACAAATATGCCACTTTGTGGGACTAGTAGTCCCAGCCCAAAACCACTAAAATCATCGATTTGCCAATGTGCAAGATGAATGATGAAGTACACATTCTATAGGTGAGTTTAGTGCAATGAATCAAATGAATTGGTACAATTATCCATGTCCAGAATTTGTCAAGGCAGTTTTCATCTCTGAGGGTATTATTATGTTGTCTAAGAGAATGCTTGACAAGATTGTTGACATGTAATTAGGATCCTTGTGAATGAATGCTGTATCAGATTAAAGTGCTATTCACATGTCAGTTTGAAGTCTGTAAATTCTCTTCCAGGGTTATTGGATTGTTGACTTGACTTTGTCATGCTAGGGAATATTGTAACAGGTTGTTGAGAGACATGCCAATTTGAAGCTTGTAAATTCTGTACGAGGCTCGGTGCTTGTGGACATGACATTTTAATGCTTGAGAATATTGTAACAGGCTATTGGGTACAGCTGTCATGCCACCGGGCATGTATCTATTATTTTTATTTCATCACCTCTTCCCTAAAACTGTAATGATCGGTTTTGGTTATTTTTTAGGAGAAGTGAAAAACAGTGTTATTTTAAACACAACTGGTCTAGTTATGACGAAATTTTGAAAGTTGGTTATTCGGTTAGTTTTTTGGCTTAGGACTAGGAGTGTATAACCAAGGTCATTTGATGGGGCTTTGAATGTAGTTGAATATATATGAAAATCATTTTTCGAATTTTTGATTTACCACAGCCATAGGGAACAGTGACAGTTTGTGAATGATATTTTTAGATACTGAAAAATTAAGTTTATTGTTTCCACATAACTTTGAAAATCAAAAAGCTATGTATCTTTCCTGCTTGCCTGCTAACAAAACATCACATGCTACTCATTTTTCTAAATTCAGGCACGAGAAAGTGCATAACTATGTATATGTTCATTTATCACAATAGAATATTGATGGAGAAAATGTTCAGCCTTTGCCTTCCTTTATGATCACAGTCATGTAGAGCCTACCATATTCCTTATTTCTTAAATTTTGCCCATTTGTTTTTTTCCAAATTGAAACCCTTCTCTTGTCCTATTGTTCTTTCATATCGCCCACTGCTCAATGCTAATGGCTATGTCATTTTTGACACTTTCGAGATGTTAAGAAAAAAAAACTTGTTTCTTTTCCTGTCATTTGGTCAGTTTGATGGCTTGTGCCATTACAATTTCTATTGGATTATTGCATTTTCGTATCGGCGCATTTCTTTTTCAGTGATATTATCTGATAGCCCTCACGCTCTGGAATGCAGTGAACCGTCAGTTGCCTTTTGGCATAAGTCTGACATGCCATTAGCCGCAGGGCAGTGGCGATATTCTGTTTATCGTTTTCCTTTTTTGTAGGATAGCGTGACTGTTGTCGTGTCGACATGCTGTCTCCAAACTCAAACTTAAAACCCCCCTCGTGGAGCATCCCTGGTCACACATATTTTATCACATGTCCCAAGTGACATTTCAGCATAGTTTCTAGAAAAACAGGTATATACGTAGTAATTTTTTTTTTTTTTTCTGCCTCTGCTTTGGTCACTCCTTAACCCTCTAGTTAAAAGTGCCCATACACTTTTTGCCTTAGCCAAAAGGAGTGAAACACGCAAAAGAAACAAAAAAAAAAAAAAGATTTAAAATGGTCATTATGTGAAAATATAAATTTTAGTACTGAATGGTGATTTGTTCATAAATTCGAAAGTACGTGAATGTAAATGTATAATATTGGCCACCCGGTGACTTGAGACAGTTGATATGATTTCTCTGGTTCTATGGTTTAAAACAGTGGTTCTTATCGTGGGTGATATGCCCCCCTCCCCCCGGGCGATTTTGATTTCCAGGGGGGCGAAAACGAAGGAAAGGGCGACAGCGGGGCGAAAATAATGAAGGGGGCAATTCGAGGGGGGGGGGGGAGGGGTAGATGAAACATTAATGGAGGACGATTTGGGGGGAGGCAAATACAGGACAGCCGATGACTTGTCCAACAGCACGCGTAGATGGGTTTTATGAACAGAAAAGGCCTTCTATTTTTATTTTTTTTAGTGCATTTGATAAAGAATGCTTTTTTGTTTTAATAGTGAATAATCAACACACCTATTGTCATTGATATACCTGTAACTTCAAAAAACTTAGTATCATAATTTGTGTTTAGTCAGTGTAGTCTATCTTCTTGTGAAATATATCCGCTGGGTTTGATCACTTGGGTCAGAATGTTGGGGGGGGGGGGGTGTGAATGAACGAACATTTGGAGCTTAAGGGGGCGATTGCCTGAAAAAAGGTTGAGAACCACAGGTTTAAAATTAAAAAAAAAAAGTGGACAGTCATGATTGTTTGAATTGATCGGATGCGATTCTATTGTCGTGGGAAACGGATCGAAGTATGCATGTGTATCGAAATATGCCAGCAATGGTCCATACAATTGGAAAAGCATACACCTAGCTTCTTTGAACCAGCCTGTATATGCACAGGACATTGATCGCTGTAACAAAAGAAGCAGAATCGAGAACACAAATACCCGTGGCCAAACTGTAACAACCACTGAATCGGCCAGGACTGGCAACTGTTTATCTTATTCTTAAGTCGATAATGAATTCCAGATCGCCTGAGCTTTGACGATTTCAGCGGAAAGGGCAAACACGTGGGTAATTGATTGACATAATCCTGACCCATTCAGACTCGGAGCTCTTCTCGCCCCCTGGTACTGGAATTAAATACATGTAGTTCGGTATAGATTTTACCACACTGGTAAAATTCTTAAAAATTGTTTCGTGTTGATCTGAAAGAATTTTATAAATGAGTACAAACATTTTTAAATCAAAGTTTAGATCGTAGCCTGTTTTGTAAGGGTTTATAAAGAATCACAAAGATTGTTAGTGGAGATTTGATTTAAACAGTGGTGTGGTGAGCGGTTCCACTGGCGCCTTGAATGAGCTTCGTTTTGTCAGTACATTTCACAGTCATTGGCCTCTCCTGGCAGAACCCGACGCGCTGTAAACCCAGGCTCAAACTTTTGACACAACTGTCTGTGCATGAGTATGTGTACTATGGCGACCTTAGTTCTTGTTTGTCTTCCACCTACACTTTTGGCACAACTGAGAAATTCAACGTTAAATGTTTGTGGCTGTAGTATTTAAGGGAAGGAGTTAGAATTAATGTGAAAAGTGAAACAGCTTTTAATAAGTGCCACAAAGCATTTTAAACAAGTGTCAAAGTGTGCATTTGTTTATATTCTTCTACATACTAAAGGATCTCCAGTTTTTTCAGAAAACGGAACTAAAACAAACAAGAACTGAGGTCATGTAATGTATAATTGTGCAGCTGTGCACTGTTTTCCTCCTTTAGTTTTATTCATGGTCATTGATTGAATTACACAGAAAAAAAAAATTAATTAGTGTAATCAAAGAGTGCTTTTACACTTGATCATAATTATAGCTACATCGCACCCGAGCTCTCGCACTCACTCAGGTGAGTTAGTACATCATACTACATGATGTATTTTGGTGAACCCGGTAACATTCACATAGAACACCAGCGTGTCACAAGTTAGCAGTCTGTCACTGTCAGCTGAAGCCTGGATCTCTAAGTGTGGTACGGTACCTATCAGTACATGTAGTTTCTCACAAAGATTTTGTATTTACTTTTGAGAGTGGTGGAAAAAAAAAGTAATTAAAAAAAACTTCGTCAGAGATGCTCATTTACCGTTTTGAACTTATGAGTGGTATAAAAAAAAATTATTCATTGGACCACGGAGAAGCCTTTCTGTTAGTGTCAACTGATCAACAAGTCATCTCGACTGAGGTCAGCTATTGTCAAAAAGAAAAAGTAGCCTAGGTAAAAAAAAAAAAAAAAAGCCTCGCGTAAGAAATAATGCAGAAACGATGCAATAAAATGCAAAAGAAAAGGGAAGACAGTGCTCTTAGCCTTGCTGCGATCCACAGATTTTCTGTGGGGTTTATAATATTTTGTCAGTTTCCATTGGGGCCCCCGCATTGATGTGCCCGACTAGTCACTACTGCGACAAGCGAACGAAATTTCAAGATAATGTGAACTTCAAGTACCTGACAAATAACATGAAGAACGGAGAAGTTTGTTGCTAGTGGCGATAGCGAATGGAAGCCATTATTATCAAATGAATGCCAATGGAACCCTTTATATATCAAATGAATGCCATAGTCTTGAAAATAATGTATCCTAGTACCGCACTTGAAATTCGTCGCTACTGAATCCTACAGCACTGATAAGCCATGTTTCACAAACAGTCTAATGCTCTTTGCTAAAATGTGCTCAAAACTTCTGAATTAACTTTCATCGATATAGTGCAATCATGTTTAAGTGGGTGTGGTGGTATAGTAATTCTGAGATAAAATACATGCGTGATCATTCGAAATTAGGGCAATACACATGTGAGAATAGGGCATTTTATTATTCAGTTGCGTCTAATTGCCAATATAGTTTAGTATCAATAACAACAATGTCGCAAAGGCTATAACACAACCAAAATATAACGACACCAAATATGGATCACATAAATTATCACAATTCACATTGTGATCTATTGCACAGAATCTATCAGGCCTGGACTGCCACCGTTGTGATTGGTTAGTTTTCGGTCTTATTAATTTTGTCTTTTCCTGTGGGTTTCATTTTCTGTCAGCTTTGGAAGTATAGAAGGATTTAGCAAATTGGATCTAGTGCAGTGTTTCTGAAGGTGGGGCATGGCAATATTATTGCTGGGGCATGAGACTTCCGAATTGGACACAGTGACTTTCCATAGAAATCTTAATTTCATAGTGTATTTTAACTTAATTGTATAAATAAACTGTTGTTTGTTTATGGCGTGTTGGTGGTTCTTGTTTAGCTTGGATTCAAACATTGAACCTAACACCTGCACGACTTGAATGGTTATGGGCAACCCAGTCGGTTATAGTTATACAGTATACTTTGCTCGATCATGGTGGGGCGCACGTTTTTCTGGAAAATTGAAATGGGGCGCGGGAAAGAAAACGGCTGAGAATTACTGATCTAGTGCATAGTATAGTATTTTTATGGATCCTGGGAACGTTTCACTAATAACTTTTGTATTTTATAGGTGTACTGAAAAGGTCTCCAGAGTCGGGGAAAAACTGGGTGACAAATAGACACTTCAGGTACTATGCTGCTAGAATGGCAAGTCACATCGTCATTAAAAAAAAAAAGAGAGAGAGAAAGAGAGAGAGAGATGATAAGTTAAGAATCACTTTATTATCCCATGAGGGAAATTCTTTCACAGGACACATACAGTCATGGTACATTCACCTTACGCGTCATTACATAAACATGTCATAACTCAATAAACTCAGTGACAGGCATATTACATGAAGTGACAACTGACATGGTAAGGAACCTCATAGTGAAATATAGCACAAATCTAGCTATAATGTCTTGTTGGCAAGAACTGCTGAGGGCAAAAACGCTCATCTGTATCTTTCTGTGCTTTCATGTGCATTATTCTGTTGCTCTTGGATGATCTAAGAATTTGATGACACGGGGGACGGCGAATGTCATTTAAGATGACAATGAATGTCTTTACACAAGCATGTGGGTACAGATGGTCAAAGCTGAAAAATGCCGTGTCTGTCATGTTCCATGTTTTCTTGATGACTGTGTTGTTAATTTTGTTCTTGTCACTTTCTCGGACATTGCTTCCCCAGGCTGTAATACAATACAGTATGCTTTCGATGGTGGCCTTGTTGAACAAGAAAAGCAGTGTTTTATCATTATAAAATACAGCTTACGGGAATGTTATCTGATTTATTGCATTAACAGAAAAATTTCCTCTTGGGAGTAATGGGACAAAATTGTGTTCTCATAGTGCTTTTATTTGTAAGTTCCAAAGTCCAGGTCTGAAGCGGCTGGTTGGCGGGCTCTTCTGGTAGGATCTCATTCTGTCCTGTCGTTCAATATTCTGTGATCGTCTTGGTTTTTCCTGGCACAACGTGACTGTTACCCTATCGACTTGCTTGCTCCAAAGTCAGGCTCAAAATCAAATTCAAACCCAGTTCTGAAATTTGCCATGGCTGAGTACTCATCGCGGGCCATGGTTTTTAAGTCGTTACGTGCTTTTCATTAGACAAAGGTAAGCACTTTTTAATTCTGTTGGATGAACTACGAGTGGCTAATGTGGTTACTGCGTGGGTTCAATAGTAACTCCCTTAAGGATACACAGGGTTAACAAACACAGGGTTCTGCTGGCAATCTTATTTATTCAAAAAGCCTAACAACGGTATCACTACCAAACAAAAAAGCCCAACCAGCCATAAGCTGGAACAAGAGAAAAAGACGAAAATATGATTAGGATATAATGACAACATTAATCAGGCAATCAATGGTGGACATACATATTAATAGTATTAAGTATTAAATCAAACAACCACAATATAATATAGAATTTAAGCAATAACCAACTGGATATGTATGCATGGAATAAAATAGCGCTAAGGTTAATGAATAACAACTACAAGTGGCTATATCATATACACAAGGAGTTTCCTAGTACACTGGCAACATAAACTAATTAATGTACTAATCAAAGTATGAAGGACATAACAAATGAAGGGGCAAGAACACAATAGTTTCGCTCCACTGAGCCGGTGTACAACACATCCAGAGTGGCCATTCCATTTAATAACGCAGTGGCCAACATGGCCCACTGACCGTCCATAACACAGACGCTGCATCCCAATGCAGGCCATCCTCATAGGCCCACTCCCATTATTAGTACTAACCCGCCCCAGGGCTATTGTATTGGTTACTTCCCTTCCCAATCGATACTGAAGGGTCATGCCCTTTGACCTTAGCCGCGGAGCTATGCCGCCAGGCTAACATGTGTATGACACACCACTAGATACATAAAGTAATGTGTACACTCCTTAAAATGAAACTGTCCCTCACACACTTACGAAACTCATAGAAGCATAATACATCTGGATAACTATAATACATGCACATGATATATATATATATGTCGGCGAGACTCATTGCAACATGTGTAGACTCATTGAAACATTGTTCATCCACCGCCGCACATAGAACAATCCTGGGGCTCACCCATGTGAGGCCCAACTAATATTATACATCTCCAATACATGTAATTACTTACACATCTTAAACACTAAACACGCAATCACAATCACACTGCTCTCTATAGCATAGTGGTACTGGCAAGGTACACAAATACCCGTAATACAATCAAGTGTAGAGTGTCGCTCGCTATAACATAAGCCATCCACATCAACATGTCAGGAAATCCTCACTGCCTACCACAACAAGGCAATGCTACACACACACTATATATATGCACACAAGCAAATTGTGATAGCTTGGTTAGCGAGCCATCATTATCATCTAGCACCGCAAACGTTAACTTTGACAATAAAGTCACAACATCAAGACACTGCGCTGCATCGCGCATCCTACACGTCCAATGACAATGGCAATTACCGTTGAGCCGGACTCATAATAGTCTCTGTAGATCAGCATTCTCTACGTGGCATCCAAGAAAAGGGGGGGGGGGGGTGCGCAAATTAAAGTCACTTCTAATATAATAGTCTCCAACTTACCCAAAGTTTCTCCGGGTCCTGTGCTACCGCTACATGCCTTATGGGGCGGGGTGGCGATGGCAAGCGTCGGCAAGCCTCTGAGCTGCTACGGGCCCGGGTTGCTGGGCTGGGTTCACTGTGCTGTCGGCTCTTGTCTCTGCGTCTATGATGGAGTGTGTTGACCACTCGAACCGCATCTTATTTATGAGCCCGCGCGGACGTCCGAGAGAGCTATTACGTAGCCCGTGTTGCACAAGTGAAAGGCTCGGACATGGAGTCCAGCCGAACAACATAACCGGTTAGGGTCCTAACACAATCGAATTTACAGTACGGTTAAAAGGGTGCACACAAAAGTCAATTAGGTATCCCAGTAAACTGCAGAAATTACTCTAACGTCCCCTCCAGCAATAATTGAATAAATTTGACCCAGGTTGGATTTATCGGGGATAACATGCGTCTAACTCGTGGTTTACTTTAAATCCGAGATCCTCTTATTAATTATTTCAATAGGATATGTGCATCAAAGTACAACAAAATTGGTACCATTATAAATTGGAAACTTGCTGCTAAAATTCTAACTGACTACTTTTACCAGAAACCCAGTAATAGTTTTAATATAAATTTTCAAAGTGTCAGGACTAACAACATTCGACAATTTTGGGCGGGATACTTTCGTCCATTAATACGACGTATCTCCATTGATAACAAACGTTATCATGAGTACCTATTTTGTACCGATAGGGTATTGTCTACTCTCAAAAATGAATTCGGGTTCCCGTCTTTCTGTCGGTGGATAACAACGAAGGAGCGAGTTGTAAGAAACTTAAAGCCATGATATAAGAGTTGGAAGCCCGGTACATTTCCAACTGACCAATCAAAATGCGCGCTTTTCACCGTGATGTGAATAACGGGTCCCGCGCTAGTATTACAAGGGAAATAATCCAATTAATGGTGCTCGGCCAAGTGTCCATAATGATAAACTACTATGAGTGGCCGTCCCTCACTCACGCACCAGAGTTACCATGAAAGCACATTAAAAATAGAAAGTCGTTCATCCTCTCACATTCTCCCCTGCTAAGTCACGTAGTCCCTTACGTGACACATACATCAATTCAAAGGTTTACAAAAGACCACTGAAGGTATAATCAAACTCTAAGGGGCTATGATACCATCACTTAGGGTAGAACAATTGCAAATTACACACAGTGAACCGAAGTACAACAATGGTCCATCCTCTTTATAACTACTAACAGGTGGCGTGAACCGGCTAAGTTACTACTGGCATCCTGAAGATGTACACAACAGTCTCAGCTCTGGCTGTAGTAAGTTACATCATATGGACAAAACAACAGGTCCCAGACCTGCAACGGTGGTCCCAGACCACTATCAGGGTTAACGTAGTGTGAGAGGATGAACGATTTTCTATTTTTAATATGCGCTTTCATGGTAACTCTGGTGCGTGAGTGAGGGACGGCCACTCATAGTAGTTTATGGACACTTGGCCGAGTACCATTAATTGGATTATTTCCCTTGTAATACTAGCGCGGGACCCGTTATTCACATCACGGTGAAAAGCGCGCATTTTGATTGGTCAGTTGGAAATGTACCGGGCTTCCAACTCTTATATCATGGCTTTGAGTTTCTTACAACTCGCTCACTCGTTGTTATCCACCGACAGAAAGACGGGAACCCGAATTCATTTTTGAGAGTAGACAATACCCTATCGGTACAAAATAGGTACTCATGATAACGTTTGTTATCAATGGAGATACGTCGTATTAATGGACGAAAGTATCCCGCACAAAATTGTCGAATGTTGTTAGTCCTGACACTTTGAAAATTTATATTAAAACTATTACCGGGTTTCTGGTATAAGTAGTCAGTTAGAATTGTAGCAGCAAGTTTCTACTTTATAATGGTACTAATTTCGTTGTGCTTTGATGCACAGGTCCTATTGAAATAATTAATAAGAGGGTCTCGGATTTAAAGCAAACTATGAGTTAGACGCATGTTATCCCCGATAAATCCAACCTGGGTCAAATTTATTCAATTATTGCTGGAGGGGTCGTTAGAGTAATTTCTGCAGTTTACTGGGATACCTAATTGACTTTTGTGTGCACCCCTTTAACCGTACTGTAAATTCGATTGTGTTAGGACCCTAACCGGTTATGTTGTCGGGCTGGACTCCATGTCCGAGCCTTTCACTTGTGCAACACGGGCTACGTAATAGCTCTCCCGGACGTCCGCGCGGGCTCATAAATAAGATGCGAGTTCGCGTGGTCAACACACTCCATCATAGACGCAGGAGACAAGAGCCGACAGCACAGTGAACCCAGCCCAGCAACCCGGGCCCGTAGCAGCTCAGAGGCTTGCCGACGCTTGCCATCGCCACCCCGCCCCATAAGGCATGTAGCGGTAGCACAGGACCCGGAGAAACTTTGGGTAAGTTGGAGACTATTATATTAGAAGTGACTTTAATTTGCGCACCCCCCCCCCCCCTTTCTTGGATGCCGCGTAGAGAATGCTGATCTACAGAGACCATTATGAGTCCGGCTCAACGGTAATTGCCATTGTCATTATTCGTGTAAGATGCGCTTTGCAGTACAGTGTCTTGATATTGTGACTTTATTGTCAAAGTTAACGTTTGCGGTGCTAGATGATAATGATGGCTCGCTAACCAAGCTATCACGATTTGCTTGTGTGCCTATATATAGTGTATGTGTAGCATTGCCTTGTTGTGGTAGGCAGTGAGGATTTCCTGACATGTTAATGTGGATGGCTTATGTTACAGCGAGCGGCACTATACGCTTGATTGTATTACGGGTATTTGTGTACCTTGCCAGTACCACTATGCTATAGAGAGCAGTGTGATTGTGATTGCGTGTTTAGTATTCAAGATGTGTAATTAATTACATGTATTGGAGATGTATAATATTAGTTGGGCCTCACATGGGTGAGCCCCAGGATTGTTCTATGTGCGGCGGTGGATGAACAATGTTTCAGTGAGTCTACACATGTTGCAATGAGTCTCGCCGACATATATATATATATATCATGTGCATGTATTATGGTTATCCAGATGTATTATGCTTCTATGAGTTTCGTAAGTGTGTGAAGGACAGTTTCATTTTAAGGAATGTACACATTACTTTATGTATCTAGTGGTGTGTCATACACATGTTAGCCTGGCGGCATAGCTCCGCGGCTAAGGTCAAAGGGCATGACCCTTGAGTATCGATTGGGAAGGGAAGTAACCAATACAATAGCCCTGGGGCGGGTTAGTACTAATAATGGGAGTGGGCCTATGAGGATGGCCTGCATTGGGATGCAGCGTCTGTGTTATGGACGGTCAGTGGGCCATGTTGGCCACTGCGTTATTATTTTATGGAATGGCCACTCTGGATGTGCTGTACACCGGCTCAGTGGAGCGAAACTATTGTGTTCTTGCCCCTTCATTTGTTATGTCCTTCATACTTTGATTAGTACATTAGTTTATGTTGCCAGTGTACTAGGAAACTCCTTGTGTATATGCTATAGCCACTTGTAGTTGTTATTCATTAACCTTAGCGCTATTTTATTCCATGCATACATATCCAGTTGGTTATTGCTTAAATTCTATATTATGTTGTTGTTTGATTTAATACTATCACTATATATGTCCACCATTGATTGCTTGATTAATGTTGTCATTATATCCTAATCATATTTTTGTCTTTTTCTCTTGTTCCAGCTTATGGCTGGTTGGGCTTCTTTTTCTGGGTTTCTTTTTATGGGCTTCTTCTTTTTTTGGGCTTCTTTTTCGGGGTTTCTTTTTTTTGGGCTTTTTTTGTTTGGTAGTGATACCGTTGTTAGGCTTTTTGAATAAATAGGATTGCCAGCAGAACCCTGTGTTTGTTAATCCTGTGTATCCTTAAGGGAGTTATTATTGAACCCACGCAGTAACCACATTAGCCACTCGTAGTTCATCCAACAGTAGGATCGAACAGTACAAAAAAAATGCAATATGCTATAAGGGCACTAGGGCAATGAAAAAGGTAAGGTCAACATAGGCATAAAAGTAATTGTAATTAAGCTGTGGAGAAAGCTAACATGGGCATACTCTCTAACTTAAAATCTGGAGGCGGGGCTCACTTGATCGTCGGTCTGTCCTCTGGCCTAATGGAAACTAGGGGGGTCTTGATGGGTGCGCTCCCCTGCTCTTTCTGCACTCACAGTCAATGTCTAATGTTAATCACTAATAAGAGTCAGAGGTCCAATCTCTGGGGTTGTCTGTGTGGGCGGCTGGACCGTCGCACAGGAGGTAGGCGCTGGGAAGTTGTCATCCCAGGTTGAGGGTCCGGTCGGGCTGCAGGTGGCTGGCAAGGGTGGTAAGCCGGGAAGTACCAGACATCGGTCGACGCAGGCAGTGGAGGCGGGTGCTGTGGACGTGTGTTGACCACTGGGGGGTGAAATAACCGCAAAAGGTCTCCGTTGACCGCAGTGGCATCTCCATCTGGGTTTCTGATGGTAAAGTAACCACCATGCGGCGGGGGAACAGACAGGACGGTGTGCACAGGACCGGGGTACGGGTCCTGGATCTTGTGTCGACCAGGATAGTGGTGCTTGACAAGGACATGGTCGCCCGGCTGAAGATGGGTGGTGTACACAGGACTGGGATACAAGTCCTGGATCTTGATTTGATGTTGGAGGGCGTTGGTCTTCGTGGCTCCCTGGTTCCTATGGGGTGGGGCAGGGGTTGGCTGGCTGGCCGGGCCTCAAACTAAAAATTTCCATGGCTGGGTTTTCTACACTACAAACTAACCCTTCTGTGTATCCCACTTCTTGACACCAGAAAATGTTGGATGAACTACGAGTGGCTAATGTGGTTACTGCGTGGGTTCAATAGTAACTACCTTAAGGATACACAGGGTTAACAAACACAGGGTTCTGCTGGCAATCTTATTTATTCAAAAAGCCTAACAACGGTATCACTACCAAACAAAAAAGCCCAACCAGCCATAAGCTGGAACAAGAGAAAAAGACGAAAATATGATTAGGATATAATGACAACATTAATCAGGCAATCAATGGTGGACATACATATTAATAGTATTAAGTATTAAATCAAACAACCACAATATAATATAGAATTTAAGCAATAACCAACTGGATATGTATGCATGGAATAAAATAGCGCTAAGGTTAATGAATAACAACTACAAGTGGCTATATCATATACACAAGGAGTTTCCTAGTACACTGGCAACATAAACTAATTAATGTACTAATCAAAGTATGAAGGACATAACAAATGAAGGGGCAAGAACACAATAGTTTCGCTCCACTGAGCCGGTGTACAACACATCCAGAGTGGCCATTCCATTTAATAACGCAGTGGCCAACATGGCCCACTGACCGTCCATAACACAGACGCTGCATCCCAATGCAGGCCATCCTCATAGGCCCACTCCCATTATTAGTACTAACCCGCCCCAGGGCTATTGTATTGGTTACTTCCCTTCCCAATCGATACTGAAGGGTCATGCCCTTTGACCTTAGCCGCGGAGCTATGCCGCCAGGCTAACATGTGTATGACACACCACTAGATACATAAAGTAATGTGTACACTCCTTAAAATGAAACTGTCCCTCACACACTTACGAAACTCATAGAAGCATAATACATCTGGATAACTATAATACATGCACATGATATATATATATATGTCGGCGAGACTCATTGCAACATGTGTAGACTCATTGAAACATTGTTCATCCACCGCCGCACATAGAACAATCCTGGGGCTCACCCATGTGAGGCCCAACTAATATTATACATCTCCAATACATGTAATTACTTACACATCTTAAACACTAAACACGCAATCACAATCACACTGCTCTCTATAGCATAGTGGTACTGGCAAGGTACACAAATACCCGTAATACAATCAAGTGTAGAGTGTCGCTCGCTATAACATAAGCCATCCACATCAACATGTCAGGAAATCCTCACTGCCTACCACAACAAGGCAATGCTACACACACACTATATATATGCACACAAGCAAATTGTGATAGCTTGGTTAGCGAGCCATCATTATCATCTAGCACCGCAAACGTTAACTTTGACAATAAAGTCACAACATCAAGACACTGCGCTGCATCGCGCATCCTACACGTCCAATGACAATGGCAATTACCGTTGAGCCGGACTCATAATAGTCTCTGTAGATCAGCATTCTCTACGTGGCATCCAAGAAAAGGGGGGGGGGGTGCGCAAATTAAAGTCACTTCTAATATAATAGTCTCCAACTTACCCAAAGTTTCTCCGGGTCCTGTGCTACCGCTACATGCCTTATGGGGCGGGGTGGCGATGGCAAGCGTCGGCAAGCCTCTGAGCTGCTACGGGCCCGGGTTGCTGGGCTGGGTTCACTGTGCTGTCGGCTCTTGTCTCTGCGTCTATGATGGAGTGTGTTGACCACTCGAACCGCATCTTATTTATGAGCCCGCGCGGACGTCCGAGAGAGCTATTACGTAGCCCGTGTTGCACAAGTGAAAGGCTCGGACATGGAGTCCAGCCGAACAACATAACCGGTTAGGGTCCTAACACAATCGAATTTACAGTACGGTTAAAAGGGTGCACACAAAAGTCAATTAGGTATCCCAGTAAACTGCAGAAATTACTCTAACGTCCCCTCCAGCAATAATTGAATAAATTTGACCCAGGTTGGATTTATCGGGGATAACATGCGTCTAACTCGTGGTTTACTTTAAATCCGAGATCCTCTTATTAATTATTTCAATAGGATATGTGCATCAAAGTACAACAAAATTGGTACCATTATAAATTGGAAACTTGCTGCTAAAATTCTAACTGACTACTTTTACCAGAAACCCAGTAATAGTTTTAATATAAATTTTCAAAGTGTCAGGACTAACAACATTCGACAATTTTGGGCGGGATACTTTCGTCCATTAATACGACGTATCTCCATTGATAACAAACGTTATCATGAGTACCTATTTTGTACCGATAGGGTATTGTCTACTCTCAAAAATGAATTCGGGTTCCCGTCTTTCTGTCGGTGGATAACAACGAAGGAGCGAGTTGTAAGAAACTTAAAGCCATGATATAAGAGTTGGAAGCCTGGTACATTTCCAACTGACCAATCAAAATGCGCGCTTTTCACCGTGATGTGAATAACGGGTCCCGCGCTAGTATTACAAGGGAAATAATCCAATTAATGGTGCTCGGCCAAGTGTCCATAATGATAAACTACTATGAGTGGCCGTCCCTCACTCACGCACCAGAGTTACCATGAAAGCACATTAAAAATAGAAAGTCGTTCATCCTCTCACAATTCCATTTAAGTCGTTTTACCTTTACAATCTGTCTTCAAGGGCTCAATCAGAGCAACAAGGCCTCGGTGCCCTGGCTCTTTGTGAACCGCAGTAATCCCTTAAAATTCTCTGGCGCAGATTAAGTATCCGGCCGAATATGCCCGACGCACGAATGGAACACAGTGTACACCATACATTCGGCAAAAGCAACGAATTCCAAAATGTTCAATTTTTGTTTGTACTCGCGCGATTAAATAATATAGGTCTAAAGCCGCTCATTGATTATAACTTGTAATGGTCAAAGCGGCCTTTCTGAAGAGTTGCAGATTATTTTTCAACTGTGTGGCTGGTTACTCCCTAGTATTACTAGTAATAGTAGAGCGCATGCGCACGCACGCATACACGCACACACACACGCATACACGCACACACACACACACACACACAACAGTAACATATCTTCCGGATTTGTTCTCCCTGCCGAGCTAATTCGGTACTTTGTGGGATTTAGGACAGTCTCAAAGATCTGGTTCACAGGTTCCCAGCCCTTTTGTAAGTCAGGGACCTAATACAAAATGTGGACAAAAATAACAGGTGGCACAATGACATACCTATACTTTTATCAAATTTATACTAGCTGAGCTTCCCGGCGGTGCCTGGGGTAAATCTGTTTTTTTTAGTTTCAGTTCTGGGTGATTATAATGGATCTGCGTCACCTTGCTCGTTTCTTTAGATTTATTATGCTTTTTCAGTTGTTTGTTTGTTTAACCTTAGACTGTCTCATCGTATTGTATCTAACATTTTTAGTGTTAATGCATCCTCTTCGCACGTTAAAGCCCTACGCACCCCGCCAGCGGTCATGAAATGACAACGAAATACGCCCTGGGTAGTTAGTACAATAATGAACACGTCGGAGAGAAGTGATGAAATCACGGGTTCATGCGTTTCTGCAAGAGAGAACCGGAGGCAAGCAGGCAGCGGCACACACACACACACACAAAACTTCCCCACCTTTTGGAGTCTCTAAATGTAAAAAACGAAACTTTTGCAGGACGAAGGGGGCGAAAGCATCTTCGAAATTTCATGCAAAACCGTGCTGTAAAGAGCCACAGACAGACACACATTCGCTTTTATTTACACACACACACACACACACACACACAAAAGACCCCTTCGTTACCAATGGGCTCCAAAACTACTGAACCAAAGTTCGGAAGTTTGCCCCCCCCCCTCCCCCCCAAGTGAAATAGGGCTGCAGACCAAAGAAGCCTTGTAATTACAAACTGTTAGAGGCGATCGAGGAATAATCCATAAAATGTGCAAATAATTGAACTCTCGAAGTAAAGAAAAGGCTGTGAGCAAACATGTTAGGCTACTAACTGACTAGCTGTTTCAGATAGGACTTATTGTCTGTGCATTCCCAGCCACCATCCCTACGTTAGCACGATGCAGATTTCCGCAGGGTTGGTAGGGCTACCGAGGGGGCGGGTTCCATACATCGTCGACGCGAAGTCGTAACCAGCAGATCTACGTAGGAACGATGTCATTCCTATGTGCAAACTCGACGTCAATTCTAAGAGTCGGATTTCCTTGGGGTCGGTGGCTGGGCTTTGCTCTACTCTGTATACTCCTGTTTTTCACACTGCCGAATCATTTAGTCCAGTTCAAATGAGTGGGTTTCATACTAGTGCCTTTATAAACATGGAATCAATTCTGCACGGATTAATTGATATACATGCAATAACACTTTTGCAATCATACCCAGTAATTTAATTCTATCCAATATCTTTGGTAGTACTGCGTGCACATAAACATGTGCCTGTATAAGGACAATAAGTGACACGACATTCGCCTTGCTTCCACGTTAAGCCTCATCTACTCCTGTTTTTCACACTGCCGAATTTTAGTCCAGCTCAAATGAGTGGGTTTCATACTAGTGCCTTAATAAATATGGAATCAATTCTGCACGGATTAATTGATATACATGCAATACATGTAATACTTTTGCAATCATATAGTTTCTATCCAATATCTTTGGTAGTACTGCGTGCACATAAACATGTGCCTGTATAATATAAGGGCAATACGTGACACGACATCCGCCTTGCTTCCACGTTAAGCTTCATCACACAAACGCATGGGGTCTGTGAATCGCCACCCGAAAGCCCTTGCTGCAATGCAACAGTGACGAGCGAGACTCATGTACAGTAACTGTTCGAGTACTACATGAGTGCTGGCAAGTTGTACGGGGGCTCGCAGAACGGACTGCAATTGTGTCAAGGATTTATCTCACTTCGTTACTCTTCAGTACCGTACGTAGGTATTAGACCGATGAAAGTAGCTGGCTCTGATTTTATATTGTTTTATGGCAGTCAAGGCCGATGTTTGAAATGTGACGTAATCAAATCGAATTTCCTTTGGAACTGTCAACATTTCACCAGGTAAGCGACATAATATAGGCCTATCTAGCTGAAACAACTGATCTTGTAATAACATAGCCTATGTACAAAAAAAGAGTCAAACTGTTTGTCAACAGATAATAAAGGTCTTTCTCCAGAGGGATAATATATTGCGACCTTAATTCTTGTTTGATCCACTTCCTCTTTTTGTACGACTGAGAAATTTCAACGTTAAATATTTTATTGGGATTAGAATAATTCGGAACTGTGAAACAGCTTGATAAGTGCCACAACATATTTTAAACAAGTGTCGAAGTGTACATTTGTTATACCTCATCTACATACCGGTACTAAAAGATCTTCAGTTTTTCGGAAATTGGAGATAGACTGAGGTCAAAATATGTTGGTTGTTTTGTCTCACGATCTGTTGTGGCATACTTAAAATTGTCATTATGAACTGCACTATCCTATGTCCACAGAAGATACACCCTGGTTACGTAATGATAAAAAACACAGCAGACCAAAATTAAAGATTTATTTTTTAATTATAATTTCCTCTGTTGTTCATAGTTTACAATATTTGTGTCCCGAGTCAAGACGATTTGGTAAATGAACAAGACCGCTCTATATAAATATAGACTATATATATGATCTTTGAACTATTCGTGATAATATTAAATAATAGCCATCATATATTAAAAGTGAGAACTGCAGATCACAGTTAGGCTAACAAGTAGACCATAAAAAACTAGAAAATAGCAAATTAGAATTATTCATGATAACAATTAGTAACAAAGCTGCTATATGTAATGAAAGTAAGACCTGCAGATCGCAGTTATAATGATGGTCATGAGGTACTTATAGCAGCAGCAACAAAAATAGAATAAAGATTAACAGTGACCACGGTATTAATGTATCTATAACAATAGTCATGCAATTCACAGTGTGCCATTTTCAAAGATTTTGCAATGATTTTTTGAGTTGTTTGATTTTGCCATGATGTAAAATCTTCTGATTTGTTTTTGAATAGATAGAAGAGTGAGTATAAGTATGAACTAAATGACGCGTAGTGCTTCAGACGCTCGGACAGAACTTTGTCCGAAAATAGGAATCTCAATACAGACACAATATCTGCAGTAGCATAGCAACAACATGGGCAGTGCAATATATAAAAATACAAACACTGGCGTAGTTCTTACAAAGTAAACGATCCCATCTAGGTCCCAGGGCCAGTGGGTTCCGTAAATGTAAAAAAAACAGCAGCATTAAACGTAATGGCAAACAGAAGTATTGTACATGCACATTTGACAACGGATAGCAGATAGACTGTGTACACTTAATAAAGTGCGGCCCGTCATTTATGATATACTATTTGGGTACACTCACAAACCAAAATAAGAGTAGGGGAAAATGTTTGATTTTCACGCCACGAGAAGCTATATAATCGAAACGAAATACAGGCTCTTTTGTCAATGTTCAAACTCTCGCTTCACTTATCCTGATACTGTCCGAGCAAATACTAGGACGTCGATTAGGATCAGAAATTTTCCCACAATGCCATTAAATGAACAAACAGAGAGCTGGTGACATGCACTGATAAGTGATAGACCTCTGTTCCAATTGGGGGCAATCGAAATATTTCAAAACAGTGATCACGCCCCGGTTAATTCAGAGATGTGGACACCTCAGTAAAAGCAAAGGTCAAATTGCAACAATATCAACAGCAACACAATTGCAGCCTGTGAAGTTTTGAAAAAAGCCGCGCGACTAGAAACAAAAAAACAAAAAAAAGCCTAGGGTGAAATAAACCACAAAAGAATTGGAAGAAAAAAAAAAAAGGAAAAGCTTTCGGTTCTGACAGACTTTCTTCTGGCAAAAATGGTCACTTATTTAGCAAGTTCCAAGACACAAAAGGAGGACCGTCAGTTCTGACTTGCACTCCACTGAGGAAATCAATCGGCAGTGAAACTGTTATTTTTTCCGAATTCTGTTGTGGATGTTTTGTCGAGTTTCTTTATTGTTTATAACTCGGGGTTTTGTAACATACAACGTTTTTTGTTGTTGTTGTTGCCAATTTCATTTTTGCTCCAAACCGTGCTGCGACTCCTCAGACTTTCTGTAGTGTTTTTAAATATTTCGTCAAAACGTGAAGACCATTTCTAAACGCATAGTCCGAGCCGTGACTTGATTTGGTTGTCTGATCGCCCTACAAGGATACAGGTAGCTCAGGTGAAGATCCGAGGGCTTTAAAATGGTACGTAATTCTGGCAATTCAGTGGGCTGTATTCCGTGAATGTAATATTAATGTAGAGCTGTGGGCATTCCTTTGTTAGCCTGCTCAGTGTTTAACACAGGCAGCGGTCCTCTGTCCAGTAGGCTAACAGTCAGCATAAGAACTTAATGATCTGTGTAAAGCCATAATCCCTTTCGACACACTACAGTATATTATTATCGTTACCTATGAAAAGTGAAAGCAAGTTCTGTGACAACAGCATTTGAAAAAAAAATAAAGACACTGTCGTCTATGAGCAAACGTACTGTATCAAATGCCGACACGGTTATGCTAGAGTCCATCATATTCTTATTCTCTGGACTGTTCTTGCTTTCCCTAACTACACGCCTCTCATACATCCAAAACCAGAGAAATGTGCAGGAAATTATTTCTGCCTTCTGCAGTCCGCCTCGGTAGTGCTTTCTGATATTGAATGCTTTGATTTGCGTACTTCTACTCATGTAGATCTAATGTAGGCTATGCGTACCTCCGCTAAATGCGTATGCGTGCGGTGTGTAAAAAAGAGTGTTTATGTAGACGGGTGTGTGCGTGTGCGTGTGTGTTAATTATGTGCGTGGTTATGTCATAGCTGTGTAACAAAAATTCCCAGTCTCTGGATGGATGAATAAAGTTTCATCTTATCTTTCTCCACCCCCTCTGTCTTTCTCTCCTTTACCTTTACTATCGTCTCCAACGTAATCCCATATTCTCTTCAGTTTCCTTTCTGTGCATAGAAGTAGTTATCTATTGAACGCCCCAAGTCTCTCTTTCTCTCTCGCACTCTCGCTCCTTCTCCTTCTTCATGTCTCCGCATCTGTTTAATTTTGACCTGTCATAGCCAGACCTCACGGTCCATAATTAGTTTTTCTCTCTGCCTCCCCCATCCCCTTTCTATCTTTTTCTCTGTTTTAGCCCTTTACTGTCTGTATTTCCATAGTTTCAAGCCCTGCCCACAACTAACAAAATGACATAATATCAGACTGGCAGAATGTCCCTGGCATCCTACAGAACCACAATCTCTGAGGGTGGAGCCCCCGTGTCACTGGAAGCAGAGAGAAGAAAGACTATGACAATTGTACACAGAGTGGAGAAAGATGTAGTGGCTTTCAGGGAGAAGTGAGTTAATGCACTTAAGAACAGAAAAATCCACCCACCATCCATCCATCCACCAACCCATTCATCCATATCCATCCGCCCATCTATCCATCCATCCATCCATCCATCAAACCATCCATCCATATCCGTCTGTCATCCATCCATCCATCCATCAACCCAACCACCCACCCATCCATTCATCCATCAATCCATCCATTCATCCATCCACCCACACCTGTTTCCCACGGCACCATTCAACTGTTACAGCACCAAGCAACAGAGAGTTCACTGGGAAATACGTCATTCTGTCACCAACGGTCTGCCTTGATCGTCTGGCAGAGGAGCAGGAAGGGCAGGTTAATCGATTGTAGTTCATGGATTCATCGGCCTTACTGTTACTACGAATTTACTTATCTCTCTTATTTCATTTCTACCAGCTTCATGAACGGCATGCTAATGCTATTGATACTGATTTTAACATAATAACTTTCTTTATAATCCCCAGATATCTGAAAAAAGCGGCTCCCCAGTTCCCTGATGACATGCATGAATTTATACAGTTTGTGGTGGAGAGAAACTTTACCAAGAAATATCCCAAAACTACCACAGAATTCATTGTAATGCTGAATAAGGTACGACAATTGGGAATAATAAAATATTCGAATTTGGTGAAATGCCTTTTTTTTTCTTAAAAAATACTTTATTTCAGTGAGTATTTGCTCTTACAACTTGGTGCACTTCTAAAAGACAATGTTAGTGTTATCCACATGTCCCATTTCCTTCTGAGGATTCAACTTCAACTTGTAGCGGCAGCACATTTCATTACTCTTTTCTTCTCTATTCTGTATTCATCAATTCACCGTTACTACTGAGTCTATCACCCCATCCATCCATCCATCCATGCCTCTGGCTATCTGTCCATGCATGCACCCACCCACCCATCTATCCATCCAACTGTGCATGAGACTATCAGTCCGTTCATCCATCCACTCATCTGTCCATCCATCCATCCTTCCTTCCATACATCCATCCAAACCTATGTATCCATCCATCCACCCATCCATCCAAACCTATGTATTTATCCGTCCATCCATCCATCTATCCATCCATCTATATGTCCATCCATCCATTAATCTATGTATCCCTCCATCCATCCATCCACTAATCTATGTATCCATTCATCCAGTAATCTATGTATCCATCCATCCACTAAGCTATGTTTCCATCTATCCATCCATCCACTAATCTATGTATCCATCTATCCATCCATCCGCTAATCTATATATCCATCCATCCATCCATACACTGATCTATGTATTCATCCATCCAGGTGAGAGATTCAGCAGAAGTCACTTACAAAAGTGAAGTAGATATGTTTGAATCTGCCATGGTCTTGTGTAAGTATGTTTTCACAACCATTGGAACAATAGACAGAACAGACAATGACCGAAAAAAACAACAAAAAACAAAAAGCATTATTAACCTTTTCACATTACCTTGCTGCCTGACTGAGCCGCCCATTTTACAACCGATCCAAATGCTGCACCCAACCTTCCACGCCGCAATGCCCAGAGCCTGAGTTTGTATTGTTTCGCATTACACACTTTGTTACGTGTACACAAAACATCATCGTAGTCTTGTCTTCTCTTCTTTATAACCTATGCACTGGTGTATACTAATTGTATTATTGTTGGTTTATTAGAAGATTTTTTGTGAATGTTCTAACTTACCCCAAAATCGTGCATCCATTGGGAATAATTACTATGAAATTATAGCTTTCAAATGGAAATTGAAATGCACGAGCTATGTAGTATGAAAAAGTTAAATAGTGGAATTATCACCCATCCATGGTGACTCTTTCAGGTCATTGTTTCATAATTTTGTTTGGCTTCAAAATGATAGAATAATATAAAATGAAATGAAACAGATATTGACTAAACAGGGAACAATGAAAATGCTGGGGGTGGCGTGTAAAACCAGCAGACCAATTGAGAATGAAGGAAGACAAAAAAAATACCAACAAATTATATAATTGTATTTATGAATTTCCATTCAATATAATATTCAATTAATTCTCATCCCTTGTTCTGTCAATATTACAGATAATGCTTTCAAAGGGGCGATGGGGACTTTCATGAGGAAACTAACAGATGCTAGGGAACAGCATGTAGGCAAGTAAGTTGATATGAGTAACATATTATTACATGAGAGGAAAGGTGAGTCCTTTAGGAATGTATGCATGGGTAGTGATCAGAAAAGCAGGAGTGAAACCAGAAAGAAGCAAAATAAGTGACCCAGGCAGGGATTAGACCCATGACCTCTGCCACAGTACCAATTGTCTTGCCAAGAAGAAGAAAACCAACTCACTTAACCATTCAGCCACCTCATCTCTCCATATTTATTATCGTATCATCATCCATCCATCCATCCGGCCACCTGGCTGGCTGTGGGGAGGCTATGCAAACTACAGTTAGTACTAAGCTAAAAGTAGGACAGTATGGTAAACATTGCTTGTTTGTATGTTTTCATTGAGAGAAAGAGCTTACAGATGGCTGTAAACAGTTTCAAACAACTCAAAAATATGAAGTGACACAGGAGGCAGATCCAGACACTCTCTTTGGTGCAGACAGTCCTTTCCAAATTATTGTACACAGCACCGACCTAGTTCCATGATGTGGATATGGTATATATCTTTCTCTATTTATACCTTAACTACACCATCCCTATGATCATCTCTACCACCAGTCTTAGTTTTACCAAAAACCACCTCTCACATTGCAGATACTGCCACAGTTTCTCAGCAGAGATGGGAATGCATGAGATTCCATCTGTACAGTTCTATGAAAACAACATCACAAATTGGAGAGGACAAATCAGGGAAGCTTTCACATTGTTAGGTATGGAATATTTACAGCTTAAACGATGCAGGAAAGGAGTGATGGATGGGTGGGTGGATAAATGGATGGATGAATGGATAGATGGATGGATATGGATAATGGATAAATACAATGGATGGATGAACGGAAGGATGGGTGGATGGATGAATGAATGGATGGGTGGATGGAAGTTAGAATAGATGGATGGGTAGACAGATGGGTATTGATGGATAAAAGGATGAAGAAGTGAAAAGATAAATGGGTGGATCGATGCGAATAACTTTGTGGAGGAATGGATGGATGGAATAAATTACATGTTGGTTAATTTGATAGTGAAGATATTGATTGACAAATAAACATTGGAACATTAAAAATTCAACATACAATATTCATGTACTGTCCAGGTTTATCCTATTGAAAATATGTTTCGGCAGTGCAGTGATTGACTATGGAAGGGGAATGAATGTGCAAACAGGAATATATTCCGGATGGATGAATGAAAAAAAAACAAAACTCCTTCATACTGAGTGAACATATAACTGCATAGGTTGTTGTTACAGGACCATAGTATTAAGCTGTGAAAAAAACCCATTATTTTGTCTATTTGGTTTTGTCATTGGACTATGGACTCTCCTAACAACAGCCAAATATATAATCATAATTAAACACCCCCCCCCCCCCCCCCAATCTGCTTCCGCTTTTCTCTCTCCCTCCATCTCTTTGCAATCTCACTATCAAAAATGAACTGTCACACGAAACCATCACTGTCTGTAATCGAAGTCTACAAAATATGGACCAGTTAAAAAGAATTTTGACGGTTAAATTTGATGTGTTTTGACTCGGCAGTCATGGAGTTTACCCTTACTGGACACAGCGCCTTTACGACATCACTCACCAATACATCGGTGCCATTTCCTAAGACTGTAGTGACTCAAAAATTTGAAAAATCAATTTGTATATGTTACAGTAAGAACCCGTACCTAGGGAATACGAGTAATCACTGAGCATTTTAGTAAATCCATGTAATCCCCGATTCACTCAGGGACTTCCCGTAATTGCTGAAATTTCTAGTGATAACGCGAAATCCCTAAAATTAGACCTGTCATTTTACGTGTTCTTACTATTGAGCTTTCAGTGAATTCGCGTAAAAGCCCCGCCACTGAATAAGCCTCAGTTCCCTCTTTAAAATAGTTAATATTGGTGTGCTTGCTCTGGTGTGCTTGCAAGAAAGTACATCACAAAACTTGCTTGCTCTGCACCGTCAATGTGTTATGACACCGAAATTGGGTGAGTTTGGCAGTGTGTTTGTTTTGATCAAAGTTTATTAGATAAGGTTGTCTTGCTTCATTATTCGCCTTCCTCAAGCAAAGTCAAGATGTCTATCGAGGAAAAGTTTACACAACAGCTCACGGATCATTTTAAAGAAAACAAAAAAGGATGAATTCCAAACTGTGACTATCAGAAGACATTGATGTCTGGAAAGCAGCAGCTGATAATTCCCATGCCAAGGGGCGGCTTGGATATTATCTGTTGGAGAAGTAAGTTTTCACTTCAATATACAATTTTACTCAGTCAGTCTCAGACAAATTCTCTCTCTCCCCCTCTCTCTCTCTTTGTCTCCGTCTGTCTGTCTGTCTGTCTGTCTCTCTCGTTTTATTTGTTGTTGTTGTTGTCTTTCATTTAGTGTTTTGATTTTTGATTTTTTTTTACGAATGGTGAAGGTCTCTACTTGTGTGTCTGTCTGTCTCTCCCTCTCTCTCTCCTTATCTCACTCTCTCTCTGTGTCTCTCTCAGGTATGAAGTACTCCAGTGCGGGCCCACAGAAAAACTGATAAAGAGACATTCGGCACAACAGGAGTCGCCACTCTACTACGTGAGCATCGAGGAGACGTTTGATGTTGTCAAGAGCGCCCACATCTCAACTGGCCATGGTGGAAGAGACCGGATGCTGAAAGAACTACAAAAGAAATATGCAAACATTCCAATTAAAGCCGTTGAGCTGTTCAAGTCACTCTGTCAAGAATGCCAAAAGAAACGAAAACGGCCGATGACGAAGGGTGTTGTCGTTCGTCCAATACTCACCAAGGAATTCTCGTCAAGGGGTCAGGTGGATCTTATTGACATGCAAAGCATGCACAGTGGATCCAATAAGAAATGGATCAAGGTGTACCAGGATCACTTGACGAAGTTTTGCATCCTTCGATCCTTGACGTCTAAAAGAGCTGCAGAAGTTGCTTTTCATCTACTGGACATTTTTCTTCTCATTGGTGCACCCGTTATTCTCCAAAGCGATAACGGATCCGAGTTCACTTCACACGTCATCACAGAGCTGAAGGAAGTTTGGCCAAACCTAAAAATGGTGCATGGTAAGCCTCGCCATCCCCAAAGTCAGGGGTCGGTTGAGCGAGCAAATGGTGATATTAAAGATATGCTGGTGGCATGGATGGCTGATAAGGACTCACAGGACTGGCCTACGGGCATCAAATTTGTTCAGTTCCAGAAAAATAGTGCTCTTCATTCCGGGATAAAGTGCTCTCCATATTCTGCAATGTTTGGCTGTGAGGCTTGTGTTGGACTTACTACTTCGTCTTTGCCGGTGGAAGTGATTGCTCGGATGGAGACTGGGGAAGATCTTCTTGCTGTCAATGAAAACCCTCTCTCCCAAACCAGATCCAAGCTACAAGTGATGAAACAGCAACAGTTGGTGTGACAGACGGTGTTCTACCTCCAGTCGAACTTGAAAGCACATCAGCACAAGACATTGATCTACCCACAGGATCTTCCTCACCCACAGCAACACCATCTGCCTATGATGTTGACAGTCCTGGTTCTTATGGACAATCAGAAGAGCATGTGACGTCTCTCTCACCCACTCCATCTGACAGTCCTGTTTCCTCTGCTGAAAACCTTAGGGTCGAAGAACGCATCAAACAAATCAAAAGGCGTCATCGTGAAGCAGCCAATGCACAAACTTCTCAAGCAGAAAGGATGGTGAAAAGAAGTCGTGTAGAGATGCGAGCTGGCGAACAAGGAGACAACGTTGCTGTGCCAATTCCACTTGTTGATCGTGGGAGAGGCGATCCTAGAAATATCCTTGGTGTCATAATTGACAGACGAGAAGACACAGACCAATATAGGATAGCCGTAAAAGCTGGTATTCTCAGTGGTCTGTATTCCAGAAATCAATTCGATCTGTGCCCTGAGCGTCTTCTAAACACTGACGACATAAACACCGAAAAAATAGTTTCACTGCGCTCGGCGGTGATTTCTCAATCCTCTTCAGGTTGACAAGGCTTCACAAGATGCAACTGTACTGGTGCCAAAAAGTGTAGGACAAGGCGATGTAAATGCTTTAAAGCAGGGCTTCAGTGTAACTCACGCTGTCATAGCAGCCTCAATTGTTGTAACAAGTGACAACGTCGATGGTGTCTGCCATTTTTTAGTTTTTTTAAATGCTTATTTTTATATTGTGGAGCAGGTGTGTGTGTGTTTGTGAGAGAGAGAGAGAGAGAGACGGAGAGAGAGAGAGAGAGATGGAGAGAGAGAGAGAGATGGAGAGAGAGAGAGAGAGAGAGAGAGAGAGAGAGGGTGAGAGAGAGAGAGAGAAAGAGAGAGAGAGAGAGAGAGAGAGAGAGAGAGAGAGAGAGAGATAGAGAGAGTGTGTATCTTTTACCGAACTATTTAAGCAATAAAATTTTTATACTATACATGCCTGTCAATGTTTGCATTGTGTGCAAGTGTGATCAGGGATTACACGTAACTACTGGGACCATTTTTCAGGGATTTCACGTAATCCCTGATTATTTCAGTGATTACGTGAAATCTCCGAGTGAAACAGGGATTACGCGTATTCACTGAAATATTCAGTGATTACTCGTATTCCCTAGATACCTTTTCTTACTGTAACATATATACTATATATATATTCAACTACATTCAAAGCCACATCAAATGATCTTGGTTAAAGACTTCCAGGCCTGAAAATAGTCGGCTAGCAAATTTTCAAAAAGTCATAACTAGACCATTTGTGCTAAAGTACCACAATTTGTTGCTTCTCCTGATTAGTAGCCAAAACTAATTATTATAGATTAGGGAACAGTGATGACATAACAAAATAAAGGCATGAAGGACTAGATGCTTAATACAGAAATTAAGAGATTTGTTAATATATGTAAAAACATGCAAAGCTGGATAAGTGTAGCCTATGGGTAATAAAACGTATTTAATTATTTTGTTCTTTAATTTAATGTTTATTATTTTATTTTGTTCCAAGTTTTTCTCTTTGAAATAGACTTTCTGTCTTAATCTTTAGATGACATCCAACGAAACATCAAAGAAAGCACGAATCACCTAGATTTGTTCTTCCTGAATTTCTCACGAGTTGTACACTACATGGGTCTTTCTCTTGACGTTTTTCCTCGAATTTTCACTGCCCTCAAAGACTGGGTAACAGCTGATGAGGCATATGTCAGGTAAATGGAAGTCTTGTCCTTCAGAAATACTTTACAGAAAGCTTTTTGCTCTGTTAAAATTCAATTGTGAATACTTGTATAAACTGTGATATTAAAAATGAGCTCCTTCCTTGAGTGTATATGAGTATTAAGTATCAAGTATCGAGTGAAAGGACTACACTGAAGAATGGAAAGTTTGTTTTCCTTCCCACCTTGAGCACTTGCTATTTTGATCCCTGCCCCTTACCCACCCAAGCATCCTTTCCCCCACCCCTCTTGACACAGCCTTGATCTGTCTGTAGCTTTTGCTATCAGTATCACTCTTTCAGCGCCAGTCTCTTGTATATCGGAACGTCATTTCATCACCGTTCCCTAAATTTGTGGTAATTGGTTTTGGCTACTTTTCAGGAGAAGCAAAAAACTTTTATTTTAGCACTGCTGGTCTAGCTATGATGAATTTTTGAAAGTTTGCTATTTGATTATTTTTGGGCTTAGGAGTCTACGACCAAGATGATTTGATGCGGATGAATATATATAAACGTCAATGTTTCAAATTTTTTAGTTACAACAGTCTTAGGGAAAGGTGATGGTTTGATAATAACAAAAAAAAACAAACAAACAAAGATTGTGTAAAACACAACAACTACAACAACAACTCAAGTAATAGAATCAATGCAATATTCATTGAAGCACTAATTTTAGGATTTTGATACTGCTCCAGGCGACTCCAAGATGATATGTACCAGCTAAAACGTGAGAAAGTCAACATTGATAACTTAGCGCGACGACATAAACTGGCAGCCGGGGGAATTCAGAGCAAAGTGACACGATCTAAACATCACACCAAAACACTGAAGGAGAAACTGACCAGGGCTAGGGATGACAGGAGACAGTGCAGGAAACGTGAACTGTCAATGTTGGAATTGTCATCAAAGGTACTGGAGATGGTAGACGGATGGATTGGTGATTGGACGGGTGGATAGGTGGGTGGGTGAATGGATGGATGGGTGTCTGGGTGTGTGAGTGGATGTGTGGATGGATGGGTGGATAGATGGATGATGGGTGAATGAATGAGTGGGTAGGTGGGGGATAGATTGGTGGATGGGGCACGGATTGATAAATGAATGGATGGCTGGATGGACGGATGGATGTATGGATGGATGTATGGATGGATGAATGGATGGATGGCTGGCTGTTTGGATGGATGGATGGGAAGATGGATGGATAGACTGGAAGATGAATGGGTGGGTGGATGAATGGAGAGATGAGTGGATATATGGATGTATGGATCCATGTATCCCTATGGATAGGTGGATGAATAGGTCGATGAATATGATTTAAAACATGAACTCCTAGAGTGTATATATGAGTATTAAGTGAAGGACAGGGAATACAATAAGTTTTGTTTATCTTTCCTTCTCACCTCAAGCCCTTCATGAATGAATGAATAAATGAATGTGGGTGGGAAAGTGAGTTTGGGAGGGAGGAGGATTGGATGCAGGTATGGAGAGAGAGATATGGATGAATGGGTGAATAAGTAGATGGGTTGGGATGTGGTTAGATAAGTGGAGGATGGTTGGATGAATGCTGCATTACACTACATAGTCCTCTCTTTGATAATAAATCTGCAGCATCTTTAGTTTCTCATTTAAGTCCAGTCAAACTAATGTCAACTGAGCTTACAAAAATACCCAAATGAATTGGGTGTATTGCGCACATTATACCAATAGCCTAACTGTGGAGTAAAAGGTGTATTGCTTGTTGAAATAATGGCCTTGTGCTTGGATATGGTTCTCTATACATGCCAGACTGAATAACTGAATAAATGAACGAATGAATGAATGAATGAATGAATGAATGAATGAATGAATAAGTGAGTGAGTGAGTGAGTGAGTGAGTGAATAAATGAATGAATGGATGAATGAATGAATGAATGAATCAATCAATCAATTAACGAGTCAGTCAGTCAGTCAGACAATCAATCAATCAATCAATTGATCAATGTACATGAAAAAGCCTGCATGTAATATAGTTTTTCATTTCCTACATTGACAGATATCAACAGATCTAAAAATGAAGACCAGCAATTTGGATATCGCACTGCAACAATTACATAATAAAGATGATCACACAAAAAGTGCCAGGGACAGACTAGTGGACACCTCTGGCGAGCTCAGCAAAGATATTGCAAAGTATTCGCCATATTATGTCCTTACTGAGTATTTTTGTATTGACTATGTTAGTTATTGTCGTTATCTGTATTTTTAAAAACTGACTTAACACACAATTTTGCTTTAGTATTCATAAAAGGTAAAAGAACAGGAAAATCTCAATGGGGATCTAATAATAATATTCCTGGCCAAGTGGGTAGCATCAAAAAGTTGAATTGGAAACTATGAGGTTTAACTCTATGGAGACAGGAGGTATTTTGGATGCTATCCGTCTAGAAAGATGGGGGTTCACAGGACAAAAAAATGATAATGTGTTTACAACAGCAGGAAGATCAGCCATTGATTTGTACAGATCCGTAGATTTTATGAAACAAGCATTCTGATTGGCTACAAGACAACGACACTGGCTCCATCATCTTTTTCACTGAAAATAGTTGGGCCAATTATTGGCTCTACTGTCTTCTAAGGGTTAGATTTGTGGAAGGAAAAGAGATAGTAAAAGGTTTTTGAATCTTTAGAATAAAATGTTTTCATTAAACATTAAGGTGGATTACGGAGAAGGAAAATTTCAATTTCATGGACTTTTTTTAACATTGCAAATTGCAAAATAGGAAACAGATACCAGTTCTATTCTTTTGCATTCCACTTTCTATCAGTGTCAGAATTTAAAAATTATTCTTGTTAATATTTATTTTAGAAATTTCTGTCTCTTGCAGATTAGAAAAGAAAATAAGTAATTTAAAATCAGGATTGAGAAATCTGAAAATGGAAAGACTTACAGCACAGAAAGAATTTCACAAACTCCAGGTATGTACAATATTAGATCACAGCCATGATCATGCCATTAGGTGACGTAATGAAGACACTCTCTGAAATTAGAACTTTGTTAAACAAATATTATATAATTTTTTTCCACTTTAGTCTGTCTGTTTATCTGCCAGTGTGCATGCTTGCCTGTATATCTATCAATCCATCCATCCATTCATAACAGGTTCTATATGAGAAAAACTCCAAGCTCCAGAATGACATTCAAGATGATGCACATGATGCATCACAAGATGCCCGTGACCTTGATGAAGAAAGGCGAATCTTAGGTGAAAAGGTCATGGCCCTAGCCCGCATCCGAGCTATCAAAACAGACCCTCAGACTGTCAAGATCATTTACTCAGAGGGTTATACACCGGGAAGGAAGTTCGAAGTACCAGGTAAAGCAGTAAGAGAGACATCATATGAAGCCCAGAACGTCACAGCCAGTTGCTGCCAGCAAAATTTACACCCAACAAATAGTGGCAGAAGCTGACTGTATCTGTCCAGGCTTGGTATGATATGGTCTTCCCGAATTTACCCAAAAAATATAGAAATTTTGCACTTCATGACTTCCAGCAGCTGACTGTGCCATTCCTTGCCTAGTATAATATCCTCCCTAAGACAGCTTAATTCTCTATGAATGGTCAAGCACAGCCTATATTGATGGTTGCCAGCATGTTACCACCCAAAAGCCTGCAGGAAAGAGCTAGAAATTTTGAAATAACTATAAATAATAGAACAAATTTTGAAATAACTGCGAACATTAAGAGTTGCCACAAAGTTACAATATTGCACTGAAACCGCAAACCATATGACATATTACCATCCTCAAAATAAATGGAGCACGGAGATGCATAACATGAAAAAAGAGAAGACAGAAACTTGAGAAAGACAATATCTTACAAATAAACAAACAGACAAACCGAAATTTTTTTTTTTAAATCAAAGGATGTATTGGTAAATTGCTGGCTGGTGGGCAACATACACTCGAGCCAAAAAGTTAAGCAACCCTGGGTTATGCTCAGAACTGACAACTTTATTTTTCAATTAATTCAAACACGTTCATTGGAATCAATTTATTGTTATGTAAGTCTGAAATCACATTCAATTTCATTTTACCCACCCCAAAAATGGGGCTTAATGACTTAAACAAAATTTTCTTTTATACAAAAACAAAAAAGTCAATAATTGAATGGCAAGAGTTCACAAATCTTGTTAGTGAAGGTTGCTTAACTTTTTGGCTCGAGTGTACTTTCAGGATGTTTATTTGGCTTCAACGCTGGCTATGGACACAATCAGCAATCTGGTAATAATGCCTGTAATGGATTGGCTGGAAATTTAGTTTTGATTATCATATACCTTTTTCAAGGTTAGGACATGAGTGTTCACATTATCTTAACCCATTCATGGCTATGTCTTGGAAATTCTCTGGCCCTTGACTAGCCACTACCATGATCTAAATGAGGAACTCATTCACAGAAACCATTATAATTTCCAGGAATTATGTAAGGGCTATTGTCAGGGGGCCGTACTCTGATTACAAAGCCAAATAGAGAGAATATCAAATAACTGAAGGTATCTGCAAACCATTATTTTCTCTTCTAACATATTGAGGCACTCATGAACCTGAGAGTGAGAGTGAAGGGGCTAATTGATTTACTGAGCTTTTTGTCATTTCTGTCAGCTTAGGGCATAGTGGTGCATAGTGTCTGGGCATATATTTGTCTTTCTATGGGTTCAAAAGTGCCTAGGTCCGATCATTTCATATATTTTCTGGACATTAATTTGATTTATAAAGTTACAGCATTTTCCATTTTGTTTCACAATCCTTCATTTCCTTTTTTTTTTCTGTGATTACAATACATGTATGTTAACATAGCATTTCTCCATGCTTGCATTTTTCTCAGAAACTCTGGAAGAAGCATGTCGTGTGGCAGCAACAGGAGTAGGACGTGACTGGCCACAAAATAATTTGTCACCACGACGTGATGTTCCCTTTCAGAATACTCAAGGCAAGAAGTTATACAAATTAATCAAACAATTGATCTTCAACTCTTTCAGGACGTCACTGATAGGGGCCTTGGTCAAATCTGGACGTAATTTTTTTCTCACTTTGGGAAAAAAACAATATGGTTCTGAAAAAACACTTTTAGGAAAAAAGGTATTGATAGTATAGTAAAATGTTATACATAAAAAACAAGAGAATTGAATGTAGGATACAATATAAATTGCGATACGTCCAAACGCGTTTTTCACTGGCGCCGATAAATTGGGGATACGTCCCAAAAGAGTTAAGCATAGTGATGAGTGGCAAACATTGTACATGTAGTAAATCCTTTCCCCATTTGTTTGTGCGATGTTACAGTCATGACATTTTAAAAATGGTGCCTTGTCATGCTTGTTACTGGTTTCCTTCATTGTTATCTAATGTATCCACTGTTTACAATCCAAAGCCCGACGTGCCAGATACAAAACGGTATTCACACCCAGAAATCTGACTTTTTCAAACAAAGAGCAATATCTTTACAATCTCTTACCTATTCAGTGTAGTATTCAGCCAGTATATAATATAAGAATGTAATGGAACAATGTGACATTGAAACTGCAGTTAAATTGAGTTATGACAAATCTAACAAGTGTCTCGCTTCTACTCCTGGAACCTACAGGGAAAGAAAAGGGAAAATTTTGTATGCTGCTAACTTGATTTGCAATGCAATACAGCTCCAAGAGCAACAGACCTTTCTCTCTAGTCCTTGTGGAGGGACTCGCAATACTTGCCAGGTTTTAACTTTGTTCCAATCTATGCTGTAACCCGACAGATCTTCTGGTTCCTTTTTTTTGAAAGGCAATGTATCCACTGGCACCGTGGCTTATTGGCAGGACAACAAATGCTGAAATTTGCTGATTGGCATTTGGACTAGTAGAGTTAAGGAAGTACACGACAATACATATCATCATCAAAATGCAATAAAAAGCCAACAAAATCGTGCAGATGAGAGATCCCTTTATTCCAAATAATAACTCAATAATGACACTGAAAAAGCACAAGTAATAAATATTCAAAATTACGTTTTTGGCCAACATTCGGCAGTTCATAAGCAATGCTGATAGAAAGTTGGTAAATTGCAGTAAATGCTTCAACACCACAGTCTTTCAGTTTAGTAAACTGATGGGGCTGCATGATGATAGTTTTATGCAAAGGGCGGCAGCCCTTCATAGAAGAAAAACCATATTAATTTTGAGCTTTTCAATAGAATTCTCCTTGAGAGTGAGCCACAACAGGCATGCAAGTCTCTATATCAGTCGTATTTGTGAGTGGATCTGAGAAAAACCAGAATAATGATGAAAGTTTGATATCCCTTTCAAAAATCAAAATGAAATATTTCTAAGATGATTTCAAGTAATACTGAAGTTTTAACTGAATACGGAAAAATAGCTCATCTTTCATATGATAATTAAATCTCAATTTCCATGGAAAAAGTTTTCTGCCATTGGAGGGGTTTTCTCAGGAATTTGGCCTTTCACCTTTAGCCCAATTTTATCAGACCCACTCACACTTTTTCTCACATAAAGATGATTTTTTTTTTTATCTGCTATGAAGAAAAGGAAAGAACGACAGATAAAAACTGAATAAGCAGCATGCTGCTAATGAACCACTGGATGCCAATCTCTAAGTTAATAAGATACTGGTAGAGGTTCTTATTAATTTTTTTTATTTGTTTGTTGATAGGACCACATGCAGGAAGTCCTAGGATTGATGCCAAGAACAGAGGTGCCGGATATGGAAGTTTAGATCGTTGGTCAAAATTAACGCAAGAAGCATCAGTTAATGTTCTTAGCAGAACTCTTCGATCTATGAAAGAACAAGAAGGGGCAGACAAAGTGGAGAAAAAGATTATAACTGTAAATTAACCTTCTGCAGCAATATTTAAATTCAATCATGATGTTTCTTATTGTTTGAGATACTAATTGTTATATGTATTTCCTTCATTTTTTAAAAATAGTTACAATTGTTATACGGCAAGAGCTTACTGATAAATGAAATTTATGTTGTATTTATGGTTGTTGGCAATAAAATTCTTACTGATGTAATATCAATTAGGATGAGCTTTTAATTTTGATTGCAGTAACAGCATGTAATGAAAGTGTTGTGAGAATCTTTGTCTCTCAAGGACCTCAGCCAATGCTGTTGAACCAAAATGAAAATATTGTTTAGTTGTGATCTGAACTTGCATAAATTGTGAAATGTTTTTGTGGGTAGAGGTCTTTATTTCTTGGAGGACTGCTGCTCCTGGCATTTGCACCTTAATGTTTTTGTGGAAATTCAATCTGAATGCATAAATATAACGCGCGGAGACACTGACAACTATCAAACAACATAATACTAGTAATAGGGTCAACTTGGCAAACAGATGGAGAGTTACCTCCCCTCCTTTTTGCCAGAAGGCCAGAGTTGACACCAGTGAGACAATAACTGTCAACAACACATGGAGCTGCCGGCACAGGTAAAACAAGGGGGGAAATAAACGGGACTCAAAAACATTTTCAGATATTTTGCTGAAACAAGATCGAGAAGATGTAGTACCATGACAGCCACGCAGCAATAGCTCATTTCAAAATAATCCGTGAGAGTTGGTTTCTTAAATGTGAGTGGATCTGGCAACATCAGGCTTAAGCTGAAAGTTTTAACAAATAAAGTATTTCTAAGATGATTTCAAGCAAAATATTTTAACTGAATGCAGAAAAATGGCCAATCTTTCATTTTATATAAGCAAATTTCAGTTTCCTTAATTTTTTTCCCCTTTGGAAGGGCTTTCTCAGGAATATGGTCTTTCACCTTAAGTCTGAGTTTGCCAAACCCACACACAAATACCTCTTAAATGATTCCCCATAAATGGTTGTACAATGTACTCTCTTTGCCATTCTCTTTAATCGAACTTTCTCTGCATCTGACCTTTATATGTGTCTCTCCCTGTTTATGTCTGTCTGTGTGCATATCTTATACACATAATAACACAATTTTTGCATTTAAACAAACATGGATTTATGATTAAGAGGTTTAATTGAAAGATATGAACGCCAAGAGCAGTTGCATGGGCTCAGAGGAAGATGAGTTACAAAAAAAAATATTTCCATCTTAATGTAAGCAACCCATGGATTGCAGTTCTGACCCGTTATCAAGATTTATTTACAGAGAGCTTTGAAGAAAAAAAAATCAAATTAGTATCAAGATGCTTAAGAAAATGTAATTCTGCGGGGACAAGTTGGTTTATACATGTGCAAAGCATAAAAAAATACAATCCTTTAGGTGGATTCAAGAGACATTAGGAAAATCTCCCATCATGGATTATTTTGAAACAAGGCAAAGAATATATATATATATATATATTTCAAATATCAGGGCTGCCAATAGAAAATGACACCAACCCCTGAACTTGACCCATAGAATGCTATTCAGGCATGTTCAATTTGCTTCTGTCCAATGTCTCCCTCTCATTCGAGCATGCAAAACCAAAATATACCCTAAATGGCCCAACAATTCTTGCTGTTTTGCAAATGAAGAATTATTTCAAAATCCTTTTCATTGGCGACAGTTCTGTTCAAGATACAATGTACTTAGCTGTCAATAGATATTAATTTGAAGTAAATAACGGGACCTTCCCCAGTCCCGGATTGTTTTTTTTTTTGATCCGTGGAATTCTGATGGTCCTGATATATACATATACATAAAAATTTATATCGTCTGTTTAAAAATGGCTATAATAACTTCAAAAACTAGAACAATCACAATAATAATCAAAATTGCTTCTTCTGGTTTCTTTTTTGTTTTTGTTTTTTTGTCTTCCTCAAGCAACACTTATACTTTAAAAATCTGCAACACTTTTCCTGTAGGCAAAGACCACTCTATAGGCGTCTTTGCCATCTTTCTGAATAATACAGCCTATGGCAAATGAGTCTGCGGCGTCCATAGTGATAGGGGGCCTAGTTTCCTTCCATACGTACACCCGAAGTTCGTCATGGTGATAACATTCCTGCAAAGCTGCAAAGGCTAAACAACTGACATACCTGATGTCATCCCGGCTGATACCACTGAGCTGCACTTTGTAACTGGCTTGGTAGATTGTGTTTTCACTGATGGGAATAATGTAGGCGGTGTTGATTTAACATCTCTTGTTATTCACCCCCTGCATGCAAATATCTATTTATCTACCTGTATATCTGCCCATCTGTGTGTCTCTTTGTCCATCTGTCCGTCCAACTATCAGTGTGCCTGTCTTTCTGTTTCTCTCTTCATCTAAGCATCCAATTCATCCATTCACTGATCAGTTTATCCATCCATCCACCCGTCTGTCGATGTAGCTAACTGTTTTTGTCAGTTTGTCTGCCTGCCTGTGTGCCAGCCTTCCTGTCTGCATGCCTGTCTGCCTGCCTGACTGCCTGCCTGTCTGTCAGTTTATCTGTCTGTCTTAGACCTATCTAGCTATTGAACTCACCAGAATTGTAGGACATTCCCCAAACTTAAATGCCGATTGAGATCAATATCACTGAATTCAACCTGAAAAAGAAGTACAGTGTGACAGCTGAGCCTCTCTATATATAGGATTAAGAAATGCCTGTTGTTTTTTTTCCCCATTGAACTAAACCCTGGATAGATTAACAAAAAGCTTAGGGTATCTAGGGAAATGGGGTAACAGTGTCTCTGTAGAAATAATCATTTCCAATAAATGTTTGTATCAGCAATTTTCCCCCATAACACTAATAATGAGTTTTAAAAAAAGTGATTAGAAAAATGTTGGAAATTGGCAGTTGTTTATCCTGTTTTTTCTGTTATTACACATGCAGGCCTAATTTGCTTAAATACATTGCTTACTGCTATTTAATATGAATTTAAATAACTTAGCCCTTTCAGCCCCGTTCTCATTTCTGATTGTGGGAAAATTCTGATGTTATGAGAATTAATTCTTAGGGGAAGGATTAAGGGGGTTTTGTGATCATTTGGCTAATTCAGTGTAGGCATATTTTGTAGAATTACCAAAATAAAAAAATAAAAGACCTTTTCTCACCTAGAGCTCTTATGTGAACTGCAGCTGAATGATAAATTTCTGTGTATCACTGGTGATACTTTGGGCCTAGTGAGTTAAAAAATATATATTATATTTAATAGGGTTGCGAAGACTGGCCTGGAGGAAAACTGAATTTTAATCTCTTATTTCACATTTAGTACTCATGGAGTATTAATGTCCTGTCAGTTATGCAGTAGGAGAGTGTATTATTGGGCTTTTTCAGGGCATTGGTTGGCTATACGGGTATTCGGATCCTTGATGAACTTACTTTAACGGTGGAACCAAAGGCATGGGGTGGTTTTGTCAGAGGTAACCGGCTGAGTTGGCTTGATGCCTTGATTGACAAAGGTCCTTGTTGCTTAATGTACCTGAAAGGTTGAATGTGGAACTGAAAGAATCAGATAAAAAAAAAAATCTGTCATCTATCCACCAATCAATCTATCCATCCATCCACCCACCCGTCCGTCCACCCACCCGTCCGTCCATCCATCCATCCATCCACCCACCCACCCACCCATCGATCTATCTATCTATCTATCTATCTATCTATCTATCTATGTCCATCCATTCGTCCATCTATCTATAGATGTAGATCCATCCGCCCGTCTATGTATTTATCTATGTAGATCCATCCGTCCATCTATCCATTTATCTACGTCTGTCCATCCGTCCATTTATCTTTTATACAACTGTCTGTTTGTATGTCTGTATGTTTGTCCATCCATCCGTCTGTGTATGTCTATCTATCTATCTAGGTCCGTCCGTCTGTCTGTTTGTCTGTCTATCAATCTATCTAGGTCCGCCCGTCTGTCTGTCTGTCTGTCTGTCTGTCTGTCTATCTGTCTAATTACCATCACCACCAACATTCACTACCATTCACCACTCAAACTTACCATTCTGGAACAGGCGAAGCGGATCTGCTTTTTCTATCAAGAAAAACACACCAGCTCGTGGCAGTAGCCAGTAAATGCTCTAATGAAAACAAATTGTTAAAAAGATGAATCCATACGTTTCATGTGTGAGATTTTTAACTGCCAGCAATTATCCTTATCTTACACATTGCTAGATGCCCCTGTATATACGGCTGTTTTTTCTTTGTTTAAATAAGAATTTAAACTCTGAACGCTTACTTCTTCAGTGGGCAATTCACATTTATATAAACGTTCCAAATGCATGTATATTATTTTAAAACATACAAGCAGCTCCAATACATTACCACACAGGAAAAAAGTGCACCACAATGTTATCCAGACCTGTAACTATAATTTGACAGACGAAGAGTATCTGATAGTTAAGAATGTAATCATACTTATTCGATTTCAAACGTATTACACCTACGAAGAGCATACACTGGTACAAAGGCATAAAACCACTCGAAGTTTTGAGATTGTTCTGTAAAAAAATAAAAACAAAAAAGACAAAAAAATCAAAAACAAAAATGAGCGTCTGCATCCAGCATGCAGTTGTACAACTGTGGGCAACTATATATAGCATCTCCGTGTTGATTTTTTTTCAAATACCGTACATTGTATTTTCAAAACTGTTTAAATTCTTTTTTTCTAAAGTCTGACAAAAGTCTCAGAGACCGAATTTTTTGGGATCATTTTCAATTTGTAATTTATGTTTCTTTTAGAATTTCATTATATAGTTTTCTTGTTATTTACTTTTATCAGGATTTGAAATTCCAACTTAAAAAATTTTTGTCACTGTTTCAACTTTGCACCAATCGTTCCCAATGCTTTCATTTTTTTCTTTTTTAAATCTTAAATTATTATGTAAGGCTCCCCTTAGAGCTGCCGTCTGGTCAGAATGTAACAGGCCTAAGTTCCGTTTCTGATGTTTGAACTATTCCTACCATTGAGATTTTTCAATAATGATTATCAACCCAGAAAAACAGAACATGACAACAGTGAGTAACTTACTCATGCCAGGCGAGTAGATCTCAGATTTGCAGAAAATTAATGGGCTGGCGATTTCCCCCCAGTAAAAAATTATTTCCAACTGATGCTTGGGTACTGAGATGTCATACAGATGTTTGGTCATCCTGAAAAAAAATTGGATGGATTGCTGGGATTGGAGAGAAAAGTCCCCCCCCCCCCCCCCCCAAATGGAAAGAAAGAACAAGCCTGAGAAATAGAAAATCTCTTGCCAACTACATCCATTACCACAATCTAAGGCAGGAGACCCTATTCACAGAAATTATTACAATTTCCAGCCATTAAAGCAAGCTATGATCAAATAACTCCTGGCACTCGCAAGCTATTACTTTCTTTTCAAGCCTATTAGCGTGGCGGGAACTCGGCACTGAAAGGATTAATTAAAAATGGCATGTTGGCACAATAACGGCCACTTTGCACAGTTCACATTTTTTTTCGTACCTTACTTTGGGTCAATTTTCAGTCATTCAGAGTCTTATAAAGAAAAGAAAATAACAGTGAAATTGAAAATCTAAGGGAAAAAGGTTCGGTTCGTACTATAAAGTATGTCTGTTTGTATATTGAATTTTACAAATATGTTTCAAAAAAAAGAATTTAATCAACATGTAGATTCGGCCTCCTTCAGAAGGGACAAGAGTCGCTGAGGGTCCACATCAGAAAATAATTCTTTCCTGGGTCCGCAGGCATGATGCCTTCTTCGGATATGCCCGAAATCCTCATATTCTGTTAAAATGTGGCTAACCGTTAGTTGACAGCCACACGCTATACATTCGGGGTGGGGTATGGGAGGGGGGTGGTCTTCCCCTCGAGGTTGCTAGTGCAATCTTTTACTCACGCACGACACATGCCTTGCCTGTGCCGTCCTACAAAAGTGGCGGCGACACGTGTAGGTGCTTCGGCTAGCATGGCAGTGAGTTTGGTATTGAAAAAGAAGAACAAGAGAAGATATCTGTAAATTGTAAACATAAACATACCTAGTTGCTGGTTGTTATCAAACTGCACTAAAATTCAACGCTGTTGAAGGTTCTCAAATCAGAGTTACTCAATTCTGATTTTGGCACCATCTGATTTTGAACTACGAATACCCTGACCTTCGGACTAGCAGATAATTTTCACCCGAGGTTGGAATTTGCACAGGTCGAGCACATATTTTCTGGCCCATGAGTCCATGTTCAGGCTGTGTTCAGGCCATGTAGAGGTCGTGTGCAGGCCATACTCTTGGTCGGATTGTGTCGTGTACCGACCGCTTCAGTTTTTCATTAATCGTTCATTTCTCATTTTAATTTCCTTCAAAATACCTTGCCTACCTGAGCTCGCCACTATAGACTACCAGCAACTGTTCTTGCACCGCCAACAGCCTGGTCGCCGGTATTTCGGGATGTGAAGCTCCAAGGAAAACTGAGAAATACGGACTGGCGGTTTTATGCAGCACTGAGCTCGTTCTAGGATGATCTGAAACAGTTTGGTATGAAAGTCAGAAGGGGTCACTGAGAGATGACCATTTTGTAATTTCCTTCTACAGAATAGTTTTCTGCCGATTGTATAATAAAGTCATATCTTATCTTATCTTAACTGGAAGTTCTCTGCAATCTTCTATTTTACAGAGACGTACTAATTTAACTATTTGACTAACTAACCAAGCTAGGGACACACCCATCGGTCAACCAACCAACCAAGCAACCGACCAACCAACTAACCAAGCTAGGGACACACCCACCGATCAACCAACCAGCCAAGCAACTTATGAAATAACACTGAGCACCATGGCCATGACAAAAAATGGGTACGCAAAGGGAGGCATGTTAATGTTTATTTTATCATGCTCAGTCACTTTTTCCAAAGATACTGGATGCGATAGGATGAGATAGTCCCTTCTTCGTTCCTCATTAAAAAACAACAACAACAAAAGTGCACACAGTTTGCGCACTGATCGGGGACTGGGCCCATGGCTCATTGCATTAAAGGAGTGTTTGGAATAAAGATATAAACTATTTATCTATTATATATTTCCGTAACTTGCAACCTTTGGCACGACTAACTGACCAATCTATACACTCTTCAGGCCTTAAATTTCGCAGGAAGGTGGCAATTGAGATAAGGAAGATGATGGCTATAATTAAAAGTCGTTTACTTCAAGCATGTATTTTAAAAAAATAACGATGTTTATTGCTATGTAACATCTGTGTTTTTGCATGTTTGTTTCGTAATATTATAGTACCGTGCATGTCATAAAAAGTAACCATATCAAGCGTTCGGTTTGGTGCGCATGAGTTCTGAAGCAAGACTGTAGTTTATTACTTTTATTATATGAGAGAGAGAGAGAGAAGGGGGGGGGGGGGAGCTCATGATTGTTTATTCCGGGCAATGCCTGGTAGGTCATCTAGTTATAATATATTTCAGTAACTTGCAACCTTTGGCATGACTAACTGACCAAACTATACACTCTTCAGGCCTTAAATTTGGCAGGAAGGTGACAATTGAGATAAGGAAGATGATGGCTATAATTAAAAGTCGTTTACTTCAAGCATGTATTTTTAAAAAATAACAATATTTATTGCTATGTAACATCTGTATTTTTGCATGTTTGTTTCGTAATATATAGTACCGTGCATGTCATAAAAAGTAAACGTATCAAGCGTTCAGTTTGGTGCGTAGTGTCCTGAGTTCTGAAGCAAGGCTGTAGATTACTAACTTTATTATATTATGAGAGGGGGGGGGGGGGGAGCGAACACATGATTGTTTATTCCGGGCAATGCCCGGTAGGACATCTAGTTATTAATAACGCGATCGATTTTATAACAATGCTGCTGCGGCTTAAAAAAAAAAAAGCCCGGCTTTCCTTCAGCGACCGAAGTTATCACTACAAAATAAGTTACTCCAATCAAGGCCTGCAGCGGCAGTTGAACAGTGAAAGAAATCAAATACTTTCTCTGTATTGTCTCGGGAAATACGTCATTGCTCATGACTTCAGCGTATTCACAGCTAGGTTGAGCCAGCTGTCCCATCTTATCCTATACAGCCTTTTTTTTTTATATTTTGGCTTACCAAAATAAAAGGTGGAATTGAATTTTACATCATAACTTTTGCAACGTTTTCGGTCCAAAGCATCTATCTCATTTAAATGAAAACTTACCATGCTATGTTAAAGTTATACACCTGTGGCTAACTCAGTGTACCGGTGCAACAGGCCAAAATATAATAATGAATAATAATGTATAGCATTTATATAGCGAATATCCATTTAAAATGCTCTATGCGCTTTACAGAAACAACATGTCAACCACAGAGCAGAATGGAGCGCCTGTGAAGCGCTCAACACACTGCACTGCTTCTTTCTCTCTCCCTGTCTCGCTCACTCTCTCTCTCTATCTCTCAGCAAATTGTAACGCAGCCTGTTAGGCGCAGTTCACAACTCACAACAGTTCACAACTCACTGCACTTCACAACTCACACCTCAAATAATATTTGAATATTTATTAATAACAATATATATGTAATAATGAATAATAAATTTTGTTGTTGCTGGTGGGGGGAGGGGATGATATGGATAAATTTTAATCTATTAATTTCAATTTTCAATTTTGCCCGGGCAGCGGCCTTTCGGCCTGCTCTTTACGATTTCCAACTGCCAAGGTATCTTTAACGTGCGCAACGTGCACAAGGGCCCTCCGAATTTTTTCGTCCTTATCCGAGAAGACTAGGTACTCGATCCTACCCCCCAATAGGACCAGGGACTTGAATATATGAGAAAAATCCAATTTCCAACATGCCTGCACTGCCCGGGTTTTGAACCCGGGACCCTTGGCATGAGAGGCGAGCACCTTGCCTCTAGACTACCTTGTCCCCCCCCCCCGACTATACCCGGGGTTAAACTGGCCTAGCCCAGAGGGTGTATTCTGGGCTAGGCCAGTTTATACCCCCCCCCCCCCCCCGGTCCAGATTGTACCCCCTACTTTTGTTTAAAACAAGTCATATGCGAGAAAGAAAGAGAGAGGCTGGGGAGAAAGAGGACACGACTCAAGGTGGAAGCGAAACAGGACCACCTGCATTTCGGGCGAATACTTCACTTACTGAACCAATGCACACCCACCCCCACCCCCCAAGAAAATATCCCCATACATATACGCTTTTGAATTATCATAACAAGTTTGACGACCCTTGGTGCAGCCCATCACACAGTGTAGGCTAGTGTGTCTTGGGTGCAGCTGCATGCACTTGCGGCGTTCATTCGACTTACAAAGGGTGTTGTGGCCTTACTATTGAGTTAAGCTGTCCAGTTGTTCGGATGTGTTCGTGAATGAAGATTGTAATAACAGGCTAGACTAAGTTAAACTAATAATCATCACCATTGGCTGTTGGCAACGATTAAATGGTCTTAGCACTTCGACATTGATTCCTGTATTCAAATACGTGTTATATTAACGATAATTATTCGATTTTTTCTTTTTTAATAACGATTATTTTATTGTTTGACATTGGCAGGATTAGAGTTGGTTTTATTATATTTTCACCCTTTTATTAGAAGCTGTAATTGCCGGCGTTGTGATATCGTTTTTGCTGTTGGACTGTTCTTTTGTTTGGCGTGTCTTTGTCTTCTCTTTTTTTATTCTGCTGACGCCAACGGCTGTTGTTGGTGATGATGTCTTTGCTGTAAGCCTGGATTAAACGCTTGTTATGTCGACAAAGATTGCTATAGCTTCGAGCTATGTGGTTATTTCGAGGCATTTAGGTCCTGTAAGAAAGCACCCGGCCGAGGACCAGTGTGAATCTAATAAGCTTTAAATATTGCGACTGATTCTGAAGTAGATCTAAGCTCACTTGGCAACATAATGGTATTTTTAGCGTCAATTTGGACCTTAAAGAAATCCTTTCATGCCACGAGGCACTCGTGGTTTTTGAAGCGGTGAGCGAGACCTTTGGCGAGGGTAAAAGAAATTTCTAAAGAAATGACACACTGAAACAAAGAATTATGTTGTGTCCAGCCAATTCAAAGAATTTGTCTCATAATGACGTCGACAGTAGAAGAGGGGTGGAGTTATTATTATGTGAAAGGTTATCAGTAATGTCATAATTCAATAATGCTTTCAATTAACATCAGAAAGTGTTTTGTCTTATCTAAATATGATACACTGTAGGCTACTTGTATGGGCCTACTTGAACCTTTGATATTTTTATCAGCACAACTGATCTGATAAAATACTATGATTTTTTGTTGATGAAACTGAGTCAATATTCAGTAGTCCCGTTATCGCATGTCACAAATTAAAAAAAGTTACCTGTACAGAAGCTGATACGATGCAGTAGTACTGTACGCTAGTGTCACTAAGACATAACCAGATATCTGACAAATCCAGAAAGTACTCAAGTATTTTTTTTGCCATCTTAATTGTCTTTGTTTTTAACTTCATATTTTAGTCACGGTACACATAAATTGGGAGGTTTTGAAATCTGATGTATATTCAGTAATACTAGCTGAGTTACCCGGCCCTGCCCGGGAGAAATATCTTTATTAGCCTACTTATAATGATCTGGGTCTAGGACACAAAGTAGAGTTCCTTCCACAGACAAAGAAATACAATGACAGAATAAGTATAGACTCGGATTCCGCGCCAACTCTAGTTTGTTTACCTTTTTTCGCTAAAGTTTACAGGCGGTCCATGTTTTCGTTAATCCACGATTTGCTTCCTTCAGCGAATGAATGATGAGGGAAACTGCGTCACGGTACTAAAAATAGATCATAATTAGCCTGTCCTTGTTCTAAAAGCATGGAGTCGGAAGTATTTGTTACAGATTTTTACGTGTGACTTATACAAAATGAACAAATTACCCAGAGTTTGCAGCCTTTTTATATTATCTCCTTACATCACAATAAGTGGAGTTATAGGCGATGAGAATGTTTCCAGAGTTTTGGAGCCCTCCCAAAAAGGGCCTTTGAAGGCAGAAGTTTCACCCTTAGCTCCATTATAGTATGATGATGATGATGATGATGACGTGAACAATTTGGTTTTATTTCCCTTTTCTTCAGCAAATTAAGTTGTTGGATTAATAAAAATCGTGTTTCTAATGAAACAGCTGCAAGATGCCATTATAAAGTTTCAGAAAATCAAAGCTAGTATCGTTGACATTGACCATTCTAATGGCCGTACGTTCATACACTGGGGAAAGAAGGGGGCCATGCATATGAAAAGCGTGCGGGGGTGGGGGGGGGGGGGAGACACGAATATGAGAAGGGTGCATGGGGGGGGGGGGGGGTAAACGATCCTCAAAGTCGAGGACACGTGCTTTATAGATGCCTTTTTTTTTTTCAATGTTCTTCACTGTTGACCAGTATCACTGTTGATTCTTGTAAATGACTTGGAATAGCTCCGTTTTGGCAAGTCAGATTCATAGTAAATATAAACAAATTTTGGCTTACCATGAAGGTTGTAGTCTTCAGCTGTCCATCCCGGACCAGACACACGGAGGCAGGAAGGGTATCTGGCATTCTGAATTTCTTTGATGGCCCAGCCAAATCTGTTTCTGGAAGGACAATAAATTAAGATATTTTATACCGGAGGCTGCGTTTGGGTTTGAATTGAAGTTTGGGTTTAACGGCGCATAGGCACGATAACAGCCACTTTGCGCTTTTCACGTTTTGTTCGTTAACGTGCTTTGGGCTAGCTTTCAGCAAATCCGATTCCTGTGAATATGATCTGGAGGCTGCGTTAATTTCACCAAACACCCATGCACTAATTAAGCTTGTGCCCAACAGTGCCCGGTACCACTAAACTTGATTATCATACTTGTTTTTATCATATACACATATTCTGTCGCAACGCGTCATGCAACATGACAGACACAGCATTTTCTCGTGTTGATCATCTATACTCCAATGCTTGTGTAAAGGAATTTGTATTTATCTTAAATGATAGTTACCATGCCTTATGTCATCAAATTTCTAGACCATCTAGGAACAATTGAATAATTCACATCAAAGCAAACAGAGAAAGATTTAGAAGATTGTTCTTGCCACCTGCAATTCACCCAAACAAGGCATTCTAGCCACATGCTATTCAGGAACCACGCCACGTTACTTCATGAGTTATGTCTGGTATCAGTGTGTGCATCATGTGTATGTACTTTGTGAAAAAGAATTTCCCCTCACGGGGATAATAAAGTGATAATAAATCTTATCGTTCTATTTGATCCAACGAATGTTATTTATACTGAATTTCACTAAATCAGTGGCTTTTCTTGCAACGTCCGGAGTAATAACTCTCCGTTAGCACCGTAACACTTCTTGTAAGTTATAGACCACATTGATCATTTTCACTCTCTTACCTATCAGATTTCTTATAGAACACCCACAATTTCACAAACAATGCTAAACCAAAATGAACAACAAGAATGCTTACACGTCTGTAGGCCCGCTGCAATTCATATCCTCGGCTCCGGTTTTCGGGATAGCGCTAGGCAAATTCAACATTACACGCGATTCAAGTAGCTGCCGCTTTTATTTCTTTCGAGTCTAGTTTCCTCTCCAGCGCTCTTTGAGAGACAAATCGACCACTTACTGCTAATATATTCTGTATCTCGTTATCGTCTAATGAAATGAAAATACATGTACATTTTGACCCAACTCCTACTGAGAGCATAAGATAGATTAAAATTTCATAGAAATATATTACTAGCATGTCACCCATTAGGTTCATATCAGCAGGGGTTTATTAGTTTTTTACAGTGAAAAATGGAAGTTTATAACGCAGGACAGAATGCCAAAGGACAGTAATTCAACAGCAACATGGCAAGATTCAGTGCGCACCGATAATAAAATTTCGGTCAATGAATGCTCCTTTGGCAAAATATCGCCAAACTCCCTCGCGAATGAACAGTTACGTTATTTGCTCACTTCTGAGATTATTTCTCGGTCGGTAAAAGGTGTATGCTCCTATATATCTAGCTACATAATCTTGCCTTTACTTGAGACATAATTATATCATAAATTAATTATTTGTGTTTTTTTCTCTCATTGATAAGAATGGTGGTGCTTGTGGTGAAAATCCTGTTCATGAATGATGCTTTGCCTACTAATAATATTGATCATGGGCGTGTGAGAACTCTTTGGTTAAAGGGGACAGCGGGGTTGATTGACCCGAAATGTAACATATTATTGTTAACTTATTAATCTTTTTGCTTTCTCTGCCCGACATATTTCTTCCGGCTTTGCCCGAGTTTCCCTAACCGTTTTGGGTTGTTGTTTCTTTTTGGAGGGGCTTGGCTGACACCTGCCCCCTGGCTCCTACGCCCATGGTTTTAGTTTGTTTCTCATAGGATGCAGGATTGGTGGGGGGCTTGGTAATGAAGGTAAGTGTTATTTTGCTGACAGCAGAACTGGCGTGGCTATCAACACCTGCATTGATTCTGCAAAAATGCAAAACCCTAATTTGGCCAAAGACGGTTCAGTCACAACTGCTGCAGCGGGTGTTTAGTGGACGCTTCTGGTAGGGTCTGCTTCTTTCCTATCGTTCTGTTATACTCTGTCTATCGTCTTGCTCCTACTCCCAGCCTCACATGACCGTTATCGTGTTGACGTACTTTCTCCAAACTCAAACCCACAAGCTGTCGATCCAGTCCGTTACTTAATTAACCTGCAAAGTCCATTTGAATTACAACCAGACACATGGATTCATGACACACACGGACCCACACATACACAAATTAATACTTTGTCAATATATCTGAACATATTACCATAGTTACGGATCTGTTCTGAAACTGGACACTAAAAAAATGCAAGACTGCAAGCTGACACATCTCGGGGTTGGTGGATGTCATTGTAAAAGGGTAGAATGTTTGCGTATAATCCGAGGTAACTCCAAACCGATCTTTTAAACACTGAGGAAATTTCATTTTAGGAGTGGGGGATGGGCGGAAGTTTTTTTTTTCCTTCAAGATAAAAATAGCATTTTTGTCATAAATCATTCACTTATGTTCCTTTAGTAGCCCCCCCCCCCCTCGCGCGCACAGTCTCATTGTTACAGCAGCACATTGTTTTACCTGTACATTAAATTCTTAAAGACCACGTAATCTGAAACACTTGTTCTATAAAGCCATCATCGAAAACAATATAAGGTATTGTATTACAGCATGGGAGAGACAATGCTAAAACAAGTGACAAGAACAAATTATATCAACAGTGTCGCCATGTAACATGACAAACATGGCATTTTTCAGTTTTGACCATCTGTACTCAAATGCTTGTGTAAAGAAATTTATATCTATCTTAAATTTACAGCCACCATCCCCTGTTTTATCAAATTTCTAGATCATGAAGGAGCAATAGAATAGTACTCATCAAGCAAACAGGAAAAGATATAAAAGATCATTTTTATCATCCAGAATTCGTGTGAACAAGATGTTAAAGAGAGATTTGTGCCATATTTTATTTTTTACTAAGTTTCCATGCCATGTTACTTTATGTGTTCATATGCCTGTAATAATAATGATATTATGTTTATGTAATGATGCAATGGATGTATGAATCGTGTGCGTGCTCTGAAACGCCCCGTGAACGTGGATTTCCCTCACTGGATAATTTAGTGATTTTTATTTTATCTTACATCATCTTAACTCTTTATATGTCAGTCTTCGATAGATCGGTTCTTCCTCTGGTCACGTTTGTGCCAATCACTGATGTGTCAGTGAACAAAAATGCTGGGCTATTTGGTTTCGGGAAGAAAGGAAGTCGAATTTCTATTAGCCTAATAGATGTTGCCCTAGTTAGTCTTCATTCATTTCCTTCACCATTTTCTTCCTGTATCAGCGAACGTGGAAAAATTCATGGCACACAAAGAGTTAAAGAGGACAAATATGTGATTATATGAATCATTGGAGTTGTTGAAACTGATGGCCGCTCTGGCCCCGGCACTGATGACAGTGCACTTCAACTGAGTTGCAGTCAACATTACGCAAGACATAATAAATATGTGTGTACCGTACATTACTTTTAGACACCTCGTATAATTATTATTGTTATTATTTTTATTCAAATACAAAACTTTTTACACTCACACACGCACGAGCATGCTCGGGCAACACACACACACACACACACACACACACACACACACACACACACACACACACTTGGTGTTATTTTCGACTGCAACTTGTCAGTGGTACATCACATCAATAACCTGTCAAAATCACTATAATTATTTAGAATTACGTAGGTTAAGTAAACTATCATTAATACTCCCTAAAGAGTCAATGCACGTTTTGGTTTCATCCTTCATTTTTTCTCGTCTTGACTACTGCAACTCTCTTCTTAAAAACCTTCCAGCAGAACAAATTAGCAAACTTCAGAGAATTCAAAACAATGCTGCTCGATTAATACTTAAACAACGTAGAAGAGAACATGTTACACTTTTGCTTATTAGTCTTTATTGGCTCCCTGTAAAGGCAAGGATAGATTTTAAAATTGCAGTTTTATGCCACAAATGTCAGTACATTGTACAACAATGCTCCTCTTTATCTTATAAACTCTATTCATCCATATAAACCATGGAGAGAGAGCGTTTTCTGTGTGTGCACCAGCTGTATGGAACTCCTTACCACCAAATATTCGAAACAGAGAAAGCGAGGCACTTTTTAGATCTGAAATGAAGACCTATCTCTTCAGAAAACACTTTGATGTTGTATAGTCTGTGTGTTTGTGTGTGTGTGTGAAAGAGAGAGAGAGAGAGAGTGTGGTCAGTTGTTAGGAATGAGATTGGTTCTGTTTTTGCATGTTTTGTAAAGCGCATAGAGCATCTCTGGATATGCGCTAAATAAATGAAATTTATTATTATTATTATTTATTATTATTACAATTAAGCAGCCATAACAGATTCTCTCTCTTGTACCTCTTTAAACAACAACAACAACAACAACAACAAAACAACAACTTAGAATGGCAAACTTCATCTCTTAAAATCAAATTCAATTTGGAAAGAAACTCTCAAGACAACACAATAAAATGAATATAAATTTACATTTTGTTTTCAGTATCCTGGTAGCCTACATTTTCCAACTAGCATGTATATACACATTTCTGTGTGAAAAAAAACCCCAAAACATTTTGACTGTAATTATGGTGATATTAGTCAGAAACTTCTGCATACAATTTCCATGTCTGAAACTTCGGAATCATGCCTAAATATGGTGCAAAAATTACTATACATACAAAAAAAAAAAGTTCTAAAGTACAAGTGATACAGGTATAAGGTTTGGAGGAAGGGGGGTTTGGGGGGGGGGGGGGAGTGGAGGTATACATGGTGATCCACTCCATGACAGTAATGTGTCGCAGAACCGAGGGCATTAATTTTTCAGTGCTTGAATAATTAAAGTGTGGACTGTTTCCCTGAGTCATGTATAATTTTGTTTAGTCTTATCAAATGTTTCCTGGGTATCAAATTCAGTTTGCATAGCTGAATTAAAATAGCCTTTGCTATGCATCCATTCATCGGTGTACATGCATTTGTCATTCAAGAACTTTTTTTTTCAGGTGTTTGGAAATGACACTGCCCTCTTCCCTTAAATTTATACGGTTGCAAACAGACTTGACACTATTATGCATTCAGAGACATCCCACTTATTTCACACTTCATTTATAATCTGGAGTGAGTTAAGCCCATTTTTATTATCAGTTTTCCAATTCTATATTTGTAAATTTCATGTTCGTAGGTTTATTTTTATAGCTTTGTATGAAGACTAAACAACTTGGACTGTAGCATTGGTGATGAGAGAGACAGGAGAGAGAGAGAAAGAGAGAGAGAGAGAGAGAGAGAGAGAGGGGGGAGAGAGAGAGAGAGAGAGAGAGAGAGAAAGAGAGAGAGAGAGAGAGAGAGAGAGAGGGAGAGAGAGAGACAGAGAGAGGTCTCTATTTCATTCAAAGCGTTCGGAGTCCACTTTGTGAAGACAGGTGCACAAGAAATTGTATGCTCCGTTATTATTATACAGTCACTGTGGGATAACAGTTTCTGACTATTAAAATCACAGGCCTAAAAATCCGTCAGTTATGCAGATGTCAAAGTGTAGGTCCCCTCTCAGGAAAGGTAACTCTGGCGTTGACGTGAAAATATGTTAACAAAGACGTAGATACTCCAGCATTCATGACAGTTGCTCAATCTGTCACACAACCAAAAAGAGTAAAAAAAGAAACAGCTGAAGTGTCCACACATTGGTTTTTTTTTCTCAACTCAAATTACAAACTTTAGCAAATAAACCTTAAATATGAAAGAAATTATGACAAAAATGCTAATGTAACTGAATATTTTAAACATAGAGAATTTCACATCCGCACACCCCGCACGGTAATGCAATCACCCTTGTTTGCTATTACATGTACTACCAGGAGAGAAATTCTGTCCAGCCAAAGATTTAATAGTCTCAGGTGGATTCTTTTAAATCTAGTGTACTAGAGCTCTGACTTACAAACTCAAACTCACATGAAGTAGGCTATACATTTTCTGGGAAAGCTGCTTTCACTATACAGTTGGCCTTGTATCCACAGAACCGCATGATGTATGCACTATCGGCCGGCTGGGATATCGGCATTCGCAAGAGGTGCCCAAGCCGTTTTACCCGCTGCTCTATGTGCCGGTGGACTGACCATTCCTCCGATCTCTGTACCGGCTCTTCATGGCATCTCGCGGGTGGTGATAGTTTGCTCTCGAATTGTTTGGTCAGGGTCCAGGTCTACCATTGGTAAGTGAGTGTGGGACTTTTATATCCATGGTAAGAAATAACCCCTTTAATTGTGACTATTTTGAGCTCAAACTTTCTGTAGGCCTATACCTTCTTGGTACGCGCAGCCGATAATTTCACAAGCGCGTATAATATACTGTTATTATAGTTGTATCCTGCTGTTCTGTGTACCTGAAAATTCTCTCTTTATTCCATAACTGTTGGTTGACATTAGGTATTTTGACTTTTAATGAATCACCAATGGCTTTGTGATTATCAGATTATACCGGTTTTTAATAGTAAATGTTCATACCAGCTGTACATAATACCGTGTTGTTATTGCCGTAGACAATGCAGGAGACTTTCAAATTTCTTATAATATGATTTTTGTATTTTTTTATTTTTTTTGTTGGTTTCTGTAATTTTCCATCTAATGAAAAGGTTATAAATTGCTGTCAGTGCCGCGTCACTGAGTTCTCAGTCAGGAGAAATTTATGCATGTAAAACAATCATCCCTGAACCAGTGAATTCTAACACTGAAAAAAAAAAAAAAGGCAAAAGTAATGTTCCCGGATTCAACTGACAACAAATGCATAGGAACCGAAAGCGTTTGTTTTTCTTGTTCTTCTTGCGTGTGTGATTTCATTCCCGGTCTTTGGGAATTTGGGGATTACGTTGGGATCTTGACATATTTTTCTTAAAAGATCTTGGGCTTTTAGGGATTTTGTGTAATTTACTATTACTTCTTTATTAAACGCACTCACACATGCACGCACACACATACACACATACACACACACAACTGTCCTTTAACTCACAATACCATTTGCTGCTTAAAAGTGAATAAAGCCAATAGGGCTAAGGGGCAGTCCGATACTGCCTATATGAGATGATCTTTTGCGTGACCTGGGAGCAAAACACTGACACTGCTGAATTTGAATTCAATGCATAACGAAATTGTACGTTTTAAATGTATTTCTTTTGGAGGGGGCGGGAGTATTGAGATTTATCAAAATCCTCATAATAATTAATATCATACTTGGAATTCTTCCCAAAATCTTGGGATTTTGAGGGTAACCTTGGGATCTTCGCATTTTTAAAAGATCTTGGAAATTTTTCGGGCTTCTGTGTACCTATTTGCTATTGTTTCTTTGTCAACAACAACAACAACAACAACAAAAAATCACAAAATTGCCCATCCGCTCACGATACCATTTCCAACGAGTAGAAAAGGTGAATAAAAGCAAATGGCCTAAGGGGCCGTTTGAGATTCTCTGTGTGAGAAGAACTTTTGCGTGATCTGAAAGCTGATCATTGCCATTGCTTGATTTGAATGCAATGTATAAGGAAGCAATAATTTTTTTGGCGGCTGGAAAAAAAAATATCTGTGGATTTTTTTTTTTTCACAGCACCTTGGGGGATTCTTAGGATTTTTAAAAATCTACACCGGCAATGGTCCGGCTACGCTAGTTAGTAGTTACTTCCCTTGAACCTGCGTTGCCGTTTCAATTTGTTTGGGTGTTGTTTTCCTGCCAGCAGCTGCACCAGTCCCCGTTTATTTATGTTTTCAAAGCGAAAATGTCGCTTGGAGCAAACAAATCCACGGTCGTTTTATCCACTACATGGTAGGTAGAGATTTAGATCTAGAGTGTTAGCATCAAATCCATAAAGGCTTGGAGAATTTTTGAGACCCACATTTTGCTGTTTAAAAAAACGCTGTGGCTATTCTTACGGCAGCCTACCAACTGTTAGTCCATTGTCAGATTGATATGTAACGACGTGAGGGTCTAGTCAGTTTGTATCATCGAGGCCGTAGGCCGATGTTCGTCTGGGCAGTAGTCAGATTGACATATCAGGGTGAGCCGCCGGGGTAGCTATGTATTGTTTTCACTCGTTAACTCCAAGAAGGACTTCCGAATGCATTCTATAGTCCGAGTGAAAACAATACATAGCTACCCCGGCGGCTCACCCTGATATGTCAGTCTGACTACTGCCCAGAAGAACATCGGCCTACGGCCTCGATGATACAAACTGACTAGACCCTCACGTCGTTACATATCAATCTGACAATGGACTAATATAGCCTAGGTAAGTTGGTAGGCTGCCGTAAGAATAGCCACAGCGTAAAAAAAAACGCTGTGGCTATTCTTACGGCAGCCTACCAACTGTTAGTCCATTGTCAGATTGATATGTAACGACGTGAGGGTCTAGTCAGTTTGTATCATCGAGGCCGTAGGCCGATGTTCGTCTGGGCAGTAGTCAGATTGACATATCAGGGTGAGCCGCCGGGGTAGCTATGTATTGTTTTCACTCGTTAACTCTAAGAAGGACTTCCGAATGCATTCTATAGACCGAGTGAAAACAGTACATAGCTACCCCGGCGGCTCACCCTGATATGTCAGTCTGACTACTGCCCAGAAGAACATTGGCCTACGGCCTCGATGATACAAACTGACTAGACCCTCACGTCGTTACATATCAATCTGACAATGGACTAATATAGCCTAGGTAAGTTGGTAGGCTGCCGTAAGAATAGCCACAGCGTTAAAAAAAACAAACAAGCAACCAGTAAAAATTAAAACCATAACAAAACATTCCTTAACGACACTGAATGCGGAGTCGCGCAGGGGATACTTGTATGATTAGGATGGCAGCCTGTCACAGTAGTCTGGCACATATTTCATAGTATGTAAGGGAGGAGTACCTTACTCGAGCGCCACTTTGTCAGATTGTCAGATTGATAAGTAACGACGTGAGGGTCTAGTCAGTTTGTATCATCGAGGCCGTAGGCCGATGTTCGTCTGGGCAGTAGTCAGATTGACATATCAGGGAAAGCCCCCGGGGTAGCTATGTATCATCTCTTTTAGTTAGTTTCTGGTCTTTGGCGCTCGAGTACGGAACTCCTTCCGTATATAATATATGTTTTATCTAGATCTAGATCTAATTAACAATGAATGGTCTTTTAAAAGTAAAGAAGCTGTGCACATTGTATCAAGTTTCCTGACTTCTGATACATTAAAATTATATTGTGTACCACTACCAGTGTATATGAGAGTTTGTATTTTTCTTCCTAGATTTACCCATTCATGGCTGAGAAGAAATGACGGAGTCACAGAGGGAAGCAATGAGGAACCACATCAAAGCACTGGTAGCATGTACAGTAATGATGGTGTTAGTTGTGTTGTACCACTTCGGTTATCTCCCAACGCAGCAGAATGTTCAGGGGAACAATTACGTGAGGAAGTTTATGAGTTATGATAACAGAGGAATTCATTGTGAGTCAAACTAGTGGCAGCCCAGCCAGCAGCCCTACAGAAATCTGAGGCATAGAATTGTGGTCAAGTTTGCTCATCATAGGAATGACATTATTGTTACTATGTAGATCTGCTGGTTAAGACATCATGCTGACATCAGTTTGATGTAGATACTCTGCCCCAATGGCAAACTTACCAAACCCTGCAGAAATCTTACAAAAATCTATGCTGGGTTGATGTACGGATGCTGGCAGGGAGGATTATGGTACTGCACTTTAAAAAGAATCTGAGTGGTATCCCAATATGACAGGGCGTGGTCTGCAAAAATGTATTAGTTTAGTTATGTACTTCATTTTGTTTAATTTTTTGCTTTTTGCATGATGTGCTTGCCTTCACAAAATGAAAGAATACATCTAGATCATCAAATGTTTCTATTCTAGCTCTGAGCCATGCCAAAGAGTAAGCCACTGGATGTGGAATTTACTGGAAATGATAATTTTAAGATTTATAAGTTTTCTTTAAACATCACGGTTTTGGTTTATCAGTTGGAAACTGCATGTATTACTTTCCTGCGAGATTTAGGGTTATTTAATAGTATTATATTGTGGGATTTTGCTATCATTATGAACATGGCAAATAATATTTGCTGCAGTTTTACTTATTAATCTATCAACTCATCAGCACCACTGGATAGCTGGAGGAAAAATGCTGTGTACCAGAATCTAGCTAAGTATGATCTGGACAGCATGACAACTGATCAAGTCTTCCTGACTCTTCACTCTTATTTGGACAACATTGATGTGAGTTGGTTATTTTGAAATGACCTACTAGTAGGGGACAGCAGTCTAAAATAAGCCAAATGCAGTAAATAATGATCTGTGTTCATTGTTCAGATCTAACTTCCTACATAAAATACTACAGTCCCTTAAGGCTAGATCTGTTTTCACCTGTTATTGAGTCCTGATATTATGTTACTTATGTCTAATAGTGAAATGCACTGGTTCAGAGACTAGGAAACTGCCATAGCTGACTGTTTTGACTGTTGTCCCCTTAACCACCTACAAACCTTGCATTCACAAAGCAATTACAACTTCAGTGATTGTTCTCTTTTTTTTTCCTGTATTCAGACAATCTGCCAGAGTAAGCTGAGGATGGGTAACCTGGGCATTGGTGGATGGGAAGTGTGTGATGACCCAGATGTGCGACCAGTGCCTCCATGTATTGTCTATTCCTATGGCCTAACCAATGAATGGGGCTTTGAAAGTGACATTTCCCGACTCTATGGCTGCCAGGTATTTTCTTTCAACCCCAATATCATATCTCAAGGGAAAAATCAGTCGAGCCTCGTTAAGTTTTACAAAATGAAGATTGGTGAGAAAAAATCTGCTAATTCACCCGGAGGATTATTGCATACACACCAGAACTTGCGGAAGATGCTTGGACATGATAAAACTACAATCGATGTGATCAGAATGGATGTGGAAACTTCTGAATGGAGTGCATTGGCGGACATGATTGCCAACGATCAGCTGAAAGATGTAAAGCAGTTATATGTGGAGTTCCATATTCCCGAGAAAGAGCCATCATTACTTCTGAGATTGAAAGTTATTCAGTCTCTGGAAATGCTTGGATTTAAAAGATTTTATGTGCATAAAAACAGATTTTGCAAGTATAGGGATCAACGGTTTCCAGTCCGACGCACCTTGTGCTATGAAGTGCATTACATCAAACGGTAAATTACTGATCAAAGTGAAGGGTGGCAGATTTAGAAATGGAATTGTGTTATATGAGCAGCTCTAGAGATTTAGATAGGTTGATATGTCTGAAAAGTCACAGTGAAGTATGAAAATTCTCATTGGTGCTGGTGGGACACTTGATTATTCATTCAAGATAACATGCCTCTCTTTGGACTTGCTCTTCCAACAGACAGTGACACATTCTGGGAAGTTAAATTTTATGCGAATGGTGCATAGATGCAAAATATCTAATCTTCCTAGGTAACAAAATCACCATTTTCAGTTGACGGCCTCTGTCTCTTTGTCCGCTTGGTGTTTTCAGTATTGACATCGTAGCAGTTTGTTAAAGTGAGGCACTCTTTAATGTTGAGGTTTTACATAATTTTATGGTTAAGAGCATTGCAGTGTCTTTCATTGTTCATTCTGTAACTACAGATTTATATCATTATTAATACATTTCCTATTGCACAGCGTGCAAGAGGACAAAATGTAATGTGTGGTATTGTTTAACAAGGAAATTTTTGTGTCAATGCAATGATTATTTTTTTGTAATATTTTGCTCATGCCAGTCACCCAAATGTTGTCTCTGAGCAAAATTAGAGCAAGTGAATGGTGTGAGGTCTTTTGTTTAGATACAGAATGATATTTCTGAGGATATTAATGGAAGAGTTTAGTTCAAGAATGAGGTTAAGTCACATTTTGCCAACTAAAGAAGTGAGCATATCAGTGGAAACTAGATCATAAAAAGGCTATCTATTTATAGTAACATCACCCTTCTGTTGTTAACCAGCGCTGAGAAAAAATTTTGATTTGAAAGTGGGCTTCACTAATGCAAGAAGAAGGTTCAGTCCAAAGTTTTTAGACTTTTTATCAATTTGAAATGGCTCAAATGTCATTTAACCCTGGTCTTGAACTAACTGCTTCAATTATGTAACACAAATAATATGTGAATGTGTTAAACTTCCTAAATTAAGTCAAAATAAAATAAATATTAACATCTATTATGGACCAGTCTCTCTTAGAAATTTTTCATGATAAAACATGCAAGCAACAAGTCTTTCATATATTCTGTCAGTTTCTGACTTTTGAAGAAGAATCCCATGAAAGTATAATATGCAATATTATAATATTGTCAGCTATCCTCTTCATCTTTAGGTCAAACCCTTTTGTTTACCTTCATATATATTTATTATTTAGTTAGTTATGGTGGGCACGTGTTTCATGTTGAATCTGTGATGGGCTTACCATGCTTTTTTGGTGGACATATATAGAACATTTTTATTGTAATGATAGCATAGTGAGCAGCTTTGACTGTGGTTTCTGTATATAGACACAGTAATCCAATAAGTCAAACGAAGTCATCATAAATTCTGGATTGCCAGATGATGGAAACTACAGAGGAAAAGTCTTAACCCATACCCCGCGCGCTACCCGTAAAGCCCGCTGCACGGTCAGTGACCTTACTCACGGAGAATCTTATCTGGGGTCACTGACCTGTGCCGCTATGCGATGACCACAAACGCTGTCCACGTGGTTCGGTTTTTATTGATCGGTATGAAAACATTCGCTGCTATGCCTTATCACGCTTGATAATGAATTAACCAGCAAAACCTTAGTCTGTCGGTCTCTAGTCTAACCAATGATCTGACTTATGATTCCAAACTGACAGCTGTAGTTTTCGTGAGAACGAAGCATAATAACTAGCCACGCCCTCCCAAGCCCTACACAAATGGTTTCATCCTGATTGACACATACTAATAAACCAATGTGGGCATTTGGGGCAAAGATTATTTCAGAGCTTGTTTCTGATTGGTTCTTAGATACAGACAACTCCAGATGGTGGTCAGCTTGTGAGAAAATGAGATAATATTGCAAATTTGTGGAGCAACAGTTCACATATCGATGTTACATCTTTTGAAAGTGTGGGGAGAGCCTTTGAAAGCTTAGTCTTTGTGATTCCGACCAGTGGTTCACTGGTTAACATGTCCATGTCACAATGCCTTTGATTTAGAAGAGATACAATGAACAATAACACGGTGGTTACGTCTCAAAAAGGTCAGTGACCTGATGCGTGAAAATACGGCTTGCGCGTGGCGCGGTCAGCTTGACCTTCCCGACTTTTGCCGCCCGTGAGCGCTTGCGAGTAAATACCGACAATTGCCGCCCATCGCAGGGTGAGGGTTAAAATTTTGTCGCTTTTTTTGTTTTCATCATATCCTTATTAGATCATAATTATAGTTAATCAGTTGTAGATCTTCTGGGTCTTGTAGACCTATAGTGCATGCCTGGTTTTCTTTATTGGATGCACTGATGTTCTTTGCACAAATGCCATTACATTTTGCCTTAAATGTGGGGCTGTGTATGAATTTAGAAAATACTTGATTATAAAATTATTTATAACGGAAGTGTAGGCTACAATGGTTGGCAGTGGTGGTAAGAAACTCCTCAGGTAGAGTGAGACAGGTGACGATCTTCAGAGGAAGAGTGGGTTCTTTTATTAGATGTTTCCGCCTTTAACTTCCTGACATCACCATGTTGCCGCCCGGAAATAACACTGGCGTTAAGTCCAACAACTGACTGTTGTACTTACGACAGTATTATTTCCTGGCGGCGATATGCTTGCCCAAGTTTGCCCTGGTCTTTACTATCAATCTCACTGATTCAGATTGTGTATTGTTTTGCTAATGGCAGGCTGGTTAAATTTGATGTTTTTGGTTTATGTTGAAAATGATTATCTGCAAAAGATTTTGGGAAGATGTAATGTGTTCCTCAGAAAATTAATATGTCTAGGAATCAGTGTTCCTCAGAAATACTTTTAGAAATGAATGTTCCTCAGAAATACTTCTAGAAATTGAAGTTCCTCAAAAATACTTCTAGAAATAGATGTTCCTCAGAAATACTTCTAGAAATAGATGTTCCTCAAAAATACTTCTAGAAATAGTTGTCCCTCTGCAATACTTCTAGAACTAAGATTGTGAAAAAGAAATCACCACGGAATTTTAAAGGTTTCTTTAAGACGTTAGACTTGTGTTGATCTTTCTCGACATTCCTGTGCTATCCAAACTCAAGCTTGGGCTTTCGTAGGCATCCTTTAGTTTCTTTTTATTGAAGAAATAGAGGCAAACAGACTTTGTGATTATACATATTATACATATAATATGGAAGATTTTTAACCAGAATGTATTATGTCCAATTTTAGCCATCACTCTTAAATATGCCTGTAGATACCCAAAACACAAGGTTTGTGACTTTATTTCATAATCCAGCAAAACTGTTAATGCAAACGTGTTGAAGTTACTGCAATTATTTGAATTTTCAGTAAGGTTACAAATTCCAAACTCGCTTTCCACAATCTGACTATTTTGGACATAAAACATTCTGGTTGTCAACCCTTGATATAGAAAAAAAACAACTGTATTATTGTTTTTGTTCTGTGTTACCAAGTTGGAGGTTTGCAAACTACAACTTTTTCCTTTTTTGCCACATTTTAACCTTTTGATTCAACATTTTCAAGGTAATATTGAGGTTCACTGCCATTAAATACTATACATATTACAAATTTAGAATGTTAAAAAAATGACTTTAAAATGTGAATGATGTTGTAATTCATCAGTGTAGATGGATGAAATATATATCACAATATAAGACCAAAACAATATATTTTACATCATACTGGGCAACTCTGTGACCTGTCAGTTTGTCCTTTTAGATTACTTGCCTGGACTTTAACATGCACTCCAATAGCATAATGAACGATGCCTGTGTTCTGAGATCATAAGTCCAAGAGGAAGTATTAAATTTTTTGGCCATGATGGCACTCATTTTTTGTATCAGCGGTTTAAGCTGTGGGTTCAAATTTTACAATTTCTCCTTGGCAGAGCTTATTAGCCAAGGGAGACGACCAAAGAAAAACAACCCCCTATTTTGTTTTATTAATTGTCTCCCTTCGATTGATTGTTTGGGTGGGGGACGGGGGGGGAATGGCAGAGGCCTGATTGCACTGATGTTTACAAGGCACCACCTCAGGCTGAAAGGAACTGATATAGACCAGGCAATGCTGGATGCCTAATTTACATGTAGTTGCCTTCTCTGACACACTTACCGGTCATGCAGTTGCGGTAAATGCAGAATCAAGCACAGCAGATGTAAAAATATATCAAGATTTGGCAGCCCGAATGTTTTGTGTCCAGAATCATCAAATTGAGAAAAACGAGTTTAAAATTTGTAACCTTAATGAAAATTCAAATAATTGTACTAACTTCAACACAGTCACAGGAATAGTTTTATTGGATTATGAAATAAAGTTACACGCCTTGTATTTTGGATATCTACAGACATTTAAGAGTAATGAATACAAATGGACATGTGGCGCACATTAGTCAACTTGGCAGCCAATACCTGGCACAAATTTATGGTATAAAGGCTACACCACTTCCCTACCGAGACAGAGTTTGTGGGATTCACGAGATAAGGTAACACGCTTTAATTGGTGACCCTGACGTGATTACGTACTCACGTACACACGGCGGCCATGTTGCAGGACGAAACTCAAGCGGGACAAAGTGCGTCGGTTGACACAGAGGCTAATATTTTTCCTCAAATTACAGCAGTGTCCGTCAAATTACCACCCTACTGGACACAGGACCCGCAGGTATGGTTTGCACAAGTGGAGAGTCAATTTTCGACGAGAAACATTTCCAAGGAACAAACGAAATATGACTACGTAGTAGCCGCGTTGCCGCAAGAAATAGCAATGGAAGTCAGGGACGTGATCATAAACCCTCCGCAAGACCACCCGTACGCCAAATTGAAGGAAAAGTTGCTCGATAGAACAACCGTGTCAGAGCAGAAACGGCTGCAAACACTCCTCACTACAATAGAGCTAGGAGACAGGAAACCGACACAGCTGTTGCGGGAAATGCAACGACTACTTGGCACAACAGTCGGGCAGATAGATCAAGCCTTAGTGAGAGAGCTGTTTCTGCAGCGGATGCCGCAGTCCATTAGGCTCATCCTAGCTTCCACGGGAGCGACGGTATCACTCGAAACACAGGCCAGTCTGGCTGATAAAATGATGGAGGTTTCTCCTGGCACATCGATCAACAGTGTATCGGAGACATCTGCTTCTACCACTTCCGAAAACTACGTTTCTATCCAGAAACTGGAGCGAGATATGAGACAACTTTCCAATGCGGTAGCTAAACTTTCTACTAAGGTAGATGAACTGATCAAATACCAGAAACACGTCCGTGCTCAATCAGATCGCAGGAGTAGGGAGAGATCTGGTAGTCACAATCGCGCCACCAACGCCGACAGAGACAAACAACCCTACAAGAATGGGCTCTGCTACTACGACAAATTCGGACAACAGGCCAACAAGTGCCAAGGCCCATGTGAGTTCATGGAGCCGTTAAAAGACCAGGCCAGTTACTAGCGGCCAGTAACGCAGGCCAAATTCAGAAGAGCCGCCTATTATTCGTATTCGACCAGAACACAAATCGAAAATTTCTTGTGGACACCGGAGCTGAAGTAAGCGTAATCCCCCCAACGCACCTAGAAAAACGTTTACAACAAGTCAGGACACTACAGACGGCAAACCATTCAACCATTGCAACTTTCGGCGAAAAATCGCTAACCCTGACGTTAGGCCTTCGCCGGAATTTTTCTTGGATCTTCACCATCGCAGACACAAAACATCCAATTTTGGGAGCCGATTTCTTGACACATTATAATCTATTGGTTGATGTCACACGTCAGAAGTTAATCGATGGAACTACCAAACTTTCCACCACTGGTTCTTCGGTCATGGGTTCATCTCTCCAGCTCTCATTTTTCTGCAAAGCTTCCCAAGATAAGTATCAAAAGCTAATGCAACAGCACCCATCACTGGTGAATAACAAATCATTTGAACTTTCAAATCATTCTGTGACACATAGGATTCAGACAGTAGGTCCACCTGTCAGCGCTCGCCCACGTAGATTAGCTCTAGAAAAGTTCAAAGCAGCTAAGAACGAGTTTGATCACATGTTACAAATGGGTATCATTAGACCTTCTTCTAGTAGTTGGGCTTCCCCACTACACATGGTCAAGAAGAAGGGTTCCACCGATTGGAGACCCACTGGTGACTACAGACAATTAAATGCAATCACAGTCCCGGACAGTTACCCAATACCACATATACAGGACTTTACTAGAAATCTAGAAGGAAAGACAATTTTCTCTAAGATTGATTTACAACGTGCCCATCATCAGATACCAGTGGAAGAAGAAGACATCTCAAAAACAGCAATAACAACCCCATTTGGACTTCGAATTTCTAAAAATGCCATTTGGTTTACGAAATGCAGCTCAAAGTTTCCAACGTTTCATAAATCATGTCACAAGGGACCTACCGTTTGTCTTCAGCTATATTGACGACATCCTAGTTGCGAGCAAGGACGAAGTAGAACACCTTAAACAATTGGAGCTACTTTTTACAAAGTTAGAAAGTTTCAACTTGATCATCAATGTCAACAAATGTCAGTTCGGACAAGCAGAACTAATTTTCCTGGGACATCACGTTTCTAGAGAAGGTATCCGACCAACAGAAGAAAAGGTCAAAGCCATCAAGGACATGAAACTCCCAACAAGTCAGACGGAACTAAAACGGTTCCTAGGGATGGTAAATTACTATCATCGTTTCGTTCCTCACATGGCTGACATCCTGAAACCCCTGAACGACAAGTTGGACCAGAAAGAAAAGACGCTGTCCATGGATACCACAGCCCTCGAGGCTTTCGCTAAAGTGAAAGAAGAGCTTGCTGACGCCACCCTGTTGATTCACCCGCAGATAGATGCACCAACAAACATCGTCACGGACGCATCAGAATCGGCAGTAGGTGCGGTGCTACAGCAGTTCATCGACGGAAAATGGAAACCACTGGCTTTCTTTTCCAGGAAGCTGAAACCAGCCGAAACCAGATACAGTGCATTTGACAGAGAACTTCTTGCCATCTACCTGGCTATCAAACATTTCCTTTACTTCATAGAAGGTCGGAGGTTCTATGTTCTCACAGATCATCGCCCTCTCACGTTTGCCATCAAGAAAAAAGATACTTCAAAATCACCACGTCAAACCCGACACCTCTCCTTCATTAGCGAATTCTGTACGGACATTCGTTATATCAGGGGATCAGAAAACACCGTGGCAGACACGCTTTCACGCACTTCTGTTTCATCGCTTTCCATCGGCTCGTCTGTTAATTTGCCAGACATGGCGAAAGCACAAGACACGGACCCCGAACTGCAAGTTTTTAAAGATGCACACACAGAGACTGCCTTGAAACTGAAGTCTGTCATCATGCCAGATGGAACATCAATCTACTGTGACATTTCGATAGGAACTACAAGACCATTCGTTCCAGAAGAGTACCGCCGTCAAGTATTCCAGGCACTACATTCCTTGTCGCACCCTGGCATACGTGCAACTCAGAAACTCGTTACATCACGCTACGTTTGGCCTTCGGTCAACACAAATATACGAACATGGACAAGAGCTTGTCCCCAGTGCCAGAAAAATAAGACGCATAGACACAACAAAGCTACTTTTCAACCTTTTGAGAATCCAGACGTTCGCTTTAGTCGGGTACATATCGACCTGGTGGGACCCCTACCCACTTCGGACTCGTGTACTTACCTCCTTACCTGCATAGACAGATTCACAAGATGGCCAGCGGCTATTCCAATCATGAACATCACTGCAGAGACGGTAGCCAAAGCCTTTGTGCAGGGATGGGTATCGCGCTTCGGAGTACCACATACGATCACAACTGATCAAGGACGGCAATTCGAATCGAATCTCTGGTACAGTCTGATGAAAATTCTTGGCACTCATAGACTTCGTACCTCCAGCTATCACCCCATTTCAAATGGCATTATCGAACGGTTTCACCGTCACCTCAAAGGAGCACTCAAGTGCCATGAAACTGACAAATGGACCGAAACTCTCCCACTCGTCCTACTTGGAATCCGAACCACCCTAAAGGAAGACCTACAATGTTCTGCAGCGGAGTTGGTTTTTCGTTCAGACATCTCCAGAACCAGTTGAAGACCCAACATCATATGTTAGCAGACTGCGACAACACATGAACCGCATCACTGCCACCCCCACTAGAGTACAACAGCGCAACAGTCATATTGACTACAGCCTGCCGCAAGCAACACATGTCTACGTAAGGCACGACGCTGTAAGAAAACCTCTTCAACCCACGTACGACGGTCCGTTTCTCGTACTATCGAGAAATAAGAAATGTTATAAACTTTCTCGAAATGGACGCGCTGAGTTCGTTTCCATTGACCGACTCAAAGCCGCTTACACAGAGCGACAGCAACCCCTAGCGGAAACCAAACGTTTCACGCACGCTAGTGGCCACCCACAACAACCAGCATCAAGTACAATATGTACCGACAAAAACATTCGACAGCAGCAAAACGTCACACAGCGAGGACGACAAGTCCGCTTTCCCAAACGACTCCTGCAAGATTACGTTATTCCATAACTAGAGGGGGAGTATTGTGGCGTACATTAGTCAACTTGGCAGCCAATACCTGGCACAAATTTATGGTATAAAGGCTACACCACTTCCCTACCGAGACAGAGTTTGTGGGATTCACGAGATAAGGTAAAGTCAAAATTGGGCGAAAAGAAAAGGTTGTATGTTGCGAAGCCCCGCGTGAGAAATAAAACCCAAACAGTACAAAGCAAACTAAAGAGAAGACAGAAAATGCATAAATTTTCGGCTTTCGCCTTTGTCAAGTGAAAAAAAACCAACAATAAAAGACTTCAACAGGAACGAACGAAGTGAAACAGTTTACTTAGCTGCGAGTTCTTGCTTCTTTAGCAGCACCAAAGCACGTCCGTCCGCCAAAAGCATGGAAGCCGAAAATTTATGCATTTTCTGTCTTCTCTTTAGTTTGCTTTGTACTGTTTGGGTTTTATTTCTCACGCGGGGCTTCGCAACATACAACCTTTTCTTTTTGCCCAATTTTGACTTTGCTTATAGCCCTGCTGCGACCCCACAGTTTTTCTGTGGTTTTTATGATATTACGAGATAAGGTACCACGCTTTAGACACAACACATTCTGGTTGATAACCTTTGGTATTTGTAACCGAGCTATAAATGTGTTTCCAGCAATTATTTCATTAAAAAAGATCACAAACTTTCTGTTTGCATAGGGTATGAGTGACCATTGATCTCATTGTGTTACAAATGTGTTTGACATTTGTAAATCTGTAATTTCTTTCAGAAACAAATCCAATATTGTTACTGTATTTTTCTTTCCACCTCTTTTTGAGTTTGAAATTTTTACACGACAAAAAAGTGATTAAAGATGGCTTGCAAATGTTTAAATTCCAGGAAATGAACTAAGTGATTGAAAATGGGACACTTCAAATGTTTAATAATATTGTTTAAAATATAGCGTGGCTGTGGTGATGTACTATCTGTTTAAAAGCTGTAAGGTGTTTCACCGAAAGTGGAGTTAGATGGATAGAAATATTCGGTAACAGTATGTGTTTGAAGGGAAACCTCCATGCGTAGTTACTCCATTGACCAAATTGCACTCTGTATTTTGTTGAGTGAGATATACGAGAGGCAAACCAAAACTTTTCCACCTGAATGTGAATAAATAGAGATAAAGCCTGAAACTTACTGTGGATGCACACCAACTTCTTACTAGATTGCATGCAAAAATTTTCAGAAATTTCCTTTCACTAATCTTGGGGATAAAACACTCCAAGTGAAAGGAGGTGCTGGTCTTCTGAAAAGGTGTGTTACTGCTCCATGACAATATGCCAGCGCACACTTCAAAGAAAGCAGCAGAAACTGTGCGAGATTGTGACTTTGAAATTTTACCACATCCACCGTATTTGCCAGATCTGGCTCCATCAGTCTTATTTGTTCCCAAAACTGAAAGAGCACCTGAAAGGAAGACATTTTGAAAGTGATAATGCAGTGGAAGTAGCGGTACAAGATTGGTTTTCTGACAGAGAGGGGTTTTTCTATTCTCAAGGTCTTCTCAAGGTCATCCATCAGAGGTAGAAGTATATACATGTAGCTGTGTAGGGCAACTACATAGAGAAAGACTAATGTGAGTGTGAAATTTCCTCAATCTCTGTACATTCATATTCAGGTGGAAAACTTTTGGTTTGCCCCTTGTATAATATACCTATGAATACTCAGAAAACCCTTGAATCTCAGACTGTGACAAGAGGAGATGAATGTCCTGGCATGATTCACTGTAAAACTGTTCTTGAAGGGTTCTGTTTCAAAGGAGTGACAGCTGACGTAACACAGGGATGACACAAATGCTGCATCAAAGAAATAAAGGCTAAAAAATTTTTAAAAATCAACATGAAGAAGATATGGCAATTTTTGTTATTGTGGTTATGGTTAGAAATAGGACCTGGAATTGGCTGCCCCAAAATTTAAGAGATGTACAAAACATTGAAATGTTCTAGAAACATCTCTGGAACCATTTTTTCAATTGATGGAATGCAGTCGCAGCCGTCTCCGATCATTTTGGCCTGTTTTAGTATGTTCTTTGTATTGATGAATTGAATGTAACTGGTAGAAAGACTGTAGAGCACTTGAAGTATGTATTACAGAATGTAGTGCTTTATAAATGTTATTTATTATTATAAGAATATTAGAAATGAGAGCACAAACTCAGCAATAATTCACCCGAAGTTTCTCAAACTACCTGCATGACAGGACTGGAAGCATACTGCTTGCCATCTTATTTTATTCTTCCCTACAAGTAATGACTGTATTTAATCTGGGTATTGGAAAGTGTACAGATGACACAAAGGAGGTCCAGGTGTGCAGGTTGAGAGAGAGTTCACAGTCATTATACATTGTCACTGCAGCAGTACGTCACTCCTTCATTATGGTAATAGACACTTCTTTGAAATACACCTCAGAGTTGTCACCTAATTGTTATATCCCTCCTTCTTTAGGTCACTCTTTTGATACAAGCCTAGTCTAGAGAAATGTGTGCTTTAAACTGCCATTAATGTATAATATAACAAATTACGTTGTCTTGGTAGATTTTTATTTACATTCAGTATCAAATGAGGGTAATTTTCATGGCAAAATGAAAGTGTTCGCTGTGATTTTATGAGACTAGACATCATATCTTATTGAATACAATGTAGTTATCTTGGGGTTAGTTTTTTCCTGTGGTTTGTCGTATAATCCTTTTCCTTATAAATGTAAGAGATTATAAGACCGTTTTTATTTTTACATGTATTTTTTACTGTGTTTTGTTCCTATGGCATAGGACAAAAAGTTGATCAAATGTTATGATTACATGTACTTAATTGTTTAGGTTGAGTTTACCAACTTTGGGATTCCCGCTTGTTCATAGTATAGTTTTTTATGTGAGAATGCGTTAATTGTATTTTAATGAATGCAATGTTTTCAAGCTGAATTTGTAAAGGTTCCATTTTTTTGTTTTCCAAGTCACAGTTGTACCTTAGTGGGATTATGAGTTCGCTTTATTATGTATTTCTTAATTCTTAATTCACATGTAATGAAAAGTTTCGTTAAAACATGTTGAATAATACAGCATTACTTGAAATTATAAGTAAAAAATTCTTTCTCTGTCTAATTTTAAAATGTGAATGGTGTTGTATTTCACCAGTGCAGGTGGATGAAATATATGTATACGATAATTTAAGTCCTAAACAATATATTTAACATTGTACTGAACGACACTGGGACTTGTCTGGTTGTCCTTTTAGATTACTTGCCTGGACGTGAACATTCCGTCCAAGAGCGAAAATGTTGCACCAAGTGCGTTTATTTCAACTTTGGTACACACTTTCCATTTGTTTTAGAATGACAAATCACAGAGTAATTTCTTGCCATGTTTTTAAGATACTCACATGTCGGCAGCCAGACAAGATTATCAGCCTTGTGTCCTGACAGTGCTACAAATTTCAGACCAATAATACTACAGTATAAAGATTGTGTCAACTCAGTTCTTCTTCTTTCGTTCACCAAATCTAAATCTGCAGATTTGTTCTTTTAAGAAAATCTACGGTTTTCTGCAGTTCTGGCAGAGCACCATCGAGTTTTACATTCAGGTCGGTGGGTGTGGGCCAATATGTTTCTCGTAGTGCTGAGAAGAGTGTCCAGTTCTGCAATATATATGCTCTGTGTTTTGAGGAAGCTGGCTGCACTCATATATGGCAGATTTTCCTATTTTAAATTGTCACTATAGTGTCAGCTCAGTAAAATGAACCATTTTAAAATCCCAGTACATACACAGTTGTGGCAGTCATAAATTTCCCATTTTATGGAGTTTTTGTTGGGAGAGCGTAGTCAAATGACAAAGCCGAATAGAGAAAACACTGAGTTGTGGCCATTGCTCATCTATAGCTTACTATGTAGAATACCACTACAGCCCTTTATCAAACTGTTTCAACAGAATGCTTTATTGAAAAATTGCATGACTGTTTAACTCTTTATGTGCCAGTCACCCATATATTGGTTCTTCCATTGGTTGCGTTTGTGGCAAATCACCGATGTATCGGCGCACAAGAATGCTAGGCTATTTTTTGGGGGGAAGAAAGTCGACTTTCTGTTAGTAAATGTTGCTGTAGTTAGTCTTCATTTACCTCCGCCGCTATTTTCTTCCTGTGTCGGCAAACCTAGAAAAATTCATGGCACACAAAGAGTTAATATCAGCATTTTTGGAATTTCTGTTTATTTCTATATGCAGATGAACAAGGATAGAAATCTTTGGGTCAATCTGGTGTAAAATGAACTGCAGTGGATTATATGAACACGTGTAATTTTTTGTCTTGTTGATGATAATGGCACATACATGTACTTTGAACATAAAATTGGTCTTGGTTTAATTGAGCTCTTTTTGTTTTAGGAATTACATACACACAGAATAAACCTTGGATGAAGAAATAGGTCAAACTGCTGATCACACAGTTTACAGTAATTTGCATAATAATATCATATTTTACAATACAATTTGTGTGATACGTTATAACAAATTACATCCTACTTTACAATATTATATTACAAGAATTTACATGCTACATTACAAAATAATTGACATTACAAAAATTTACATCCCACTTTACAAAATGATTTATATTACAAGAATTTACATCCTACATAACAATACAATTTATGTGATACTTTCAGTGGCGGATCTACTATGAAACTAATGGAGCTTAAGCTTCAGGGCCCCTAATACGGGGGAGGAGCTGAAGAAACTTTTCTTAATGAGTGAATTTTGGATGTTGCCTATTGTTGCTGGTTGTGAAGCGGCCCCTTAACAGTTTAAACTTTAAGTCCCCATAACATTTCAAGCTTAGGGTCCCAAAAATGTAGGTCCGCCAGTGGATACATTCCAAGAATTTGCATCCTACTTCATTACAGTGATTCTCTGTCCTCCCTCCAATAACACTCACTCGTGGCGTTTCGGTTCCGGTGTACTCGGACTCGTAGGAATTATAAGTGCATCTTAAGTACCCCGCACTCTATCATAATGAATCCCTTTCATCCTCTTCGACTTCCTCATTACCAGTCATTAGCTCTCCGTTTCGTCTATGTCGTGTTGAACTTTGGACCGATGGCGTAAGTTTCAAGGTCGGTACACACTTTGCATTTTGATCAGGGGACGGGCGAAACGAACAGAAATTCAATTTTGATGATTATATTGTTGATATCTATCTATCTGTCTGTCTGTGTGTCTTTCTGTCTGTCTGTCTTGTGTGAGTCTTACATCCGCACTGAAAAAAATTGAAAGTGAACGAGTCAGAATGTATATTTAGCCAAGTACTCTAACACAGGCGGCGTGATTGGTTCTTTTAAAGTGCGGAGACACGGTTGTTTCAGCCTGAAGAGATACAGGGATGAATAAAACCTAAGTTTTCTTATCTACGACCAGGGCCGGATTAAGACTTTTAGAGGCCCTAAGCTCTAAAGATTTTGATGCCCCATACACCGTATATGTAAATTACCTGTATAAACTAATATAAACCTTGAAATAATTACGTGTACAATTTTCTTTAGATTTTAATCTTTAAAGTGTAGGGGAGGGACCCTTTTTGTGGACCCTGGTTAAGCTGCACCATAATGGTCCAAGGTAAATCCGGCAATGCCCCCCCCCCCCCCTTCCCTTGGTGCCCTAAGCATGTGCTTATTTTGTTTAATGGTCAATCCAGCCCAGACATCGTGTAACTAATCCGTATAACAATTAGCCTATACAAGGTCGAATTGTATTTTTTCATAAATAAAGTACAGTGTCTGTCTGTCTGTCTTCTGTCTGCTGTCTTGTTAGATCATTCTGTACACCAGAAAGCCTATATATACAGATACAGCAGTGTTTCTCAACCTTTTTTTGTCCCACTCCCCACTTTAATTTTCCGAAAAAAACAACAACACAACGTGCGAATGCACCCCTCAAAGAGCGGCCAAAGTTAGTATACAGTATATGAAACGATTAAAAAAATATTTATATACATGTAATTACTAAGTATGTCTAATCCGAGTTAAACAAGTAAACCACCAACAGGACATAAACAAACAACAGTTTATCTATACAGTTAAGTTAAAAGAGGCTATGAAATTAAGATTTTCGTGAAAAATCCCCCCGGCCCCCATTCTGGAGTCCCACGCCCCACCAAAATATCTGCCACTCCCCACATTGAAAAATGCTGGTGTACTGGATGACATTATTATATTATGTGAAGAATTACATGACGTGCTATGATGACGCCCAAGCAAAGATGCACGACGACAGAGGGAGTTTCCGAGTTACTGAAGTTAACGTCAGGTTAACAGTACTAGCCTAAGTACGAGCTCTGACTGTCCGTGGTGACCCCTTCAAACAGTCAAGCATTTTATGGCAGATGTAAGACTGGTGGGGCAGGGACAGTGGTGGGCCCACCCTTTTGCCATTTGGACCCATGAATGCGAAGTATTCTTAGCGCTGCAGGGATGAACGGAATTGTTAAACCTCTAGACACCACCAACCCCCATTTCTGCTTGTAGGAATTTTCTGGTTTTGTGAGAATTTGTTCTTGGGGACATGGCAAGTGTTTTTCGGAATCATTTGATTGCTTTAGTGTATATTATTATGATAGAAATTACTTTAAAATAACTATTGTCGCCTTGAGTTCTTGTGAGAACTGAATCCGAGTGACAATTTTATGTGTATCACTGGGGATGCGTGGGGCCTAGAGGGTTGAAGGGAGCGAGAGAGATGGAGAGACATATGGAGGCGGGGGTCACGGGAACCACAGACGGGCGAGATACAAGTTTTTGAGACACTTGTATGTCCCCTGTGCTAGGCAGTCAGAGGGCCTCGCCCCTGTGGTACCTGAGTGACTGACAGTCAGTGACAGGGGCGTAATTCAAAAGCGGCGGAGAAGATAAGCATTTCTCTATAAATTATATCAAGGTGATGCTTAACACACTTAGATATAATATTAATATATTTTGTCCTTATAAATTTTGTTTACACATTTTGTTAATGTTGCTGCAGGTGCCTTGGGTACCCCGTCCTCCACCCCACCGGAAAAGCAATTACATTTTGCCTAATTATTCAGCTGGGATTCTGTTTCGTCATGTCTGTTACTGGCTTTCATTAATATCAATTTTTTAACAATAGTACCTCTATGAGTACCATTAGTACAGCCAAAGTCCAGTTAAACCAGCCAATTTTCCAACAAAAGTTTCCTGCTAGAATGAAAGAACTTGGCTTTGCAGAAATGAAAGCCCTAATCTGTAGGGGTTCCAAGTCACTGCAAGCGTGCAAGCTCCAAATTTACCAAATCTGTGTAAGATTACCATTTGGTGATTTGCAGCCCAAAAACAATTGGTAGAGCACAATATTCCACCCCCCCCCCCTTTTTTTCTCTCCGCACCATTCCTGCTTTCGATGGATGTAACATTAATGCTGGACCCCTTAGTCCGGCATATCTTCATTGCTTTTTCTGTATACAAACAACTGACATTCAAACTGGTGTGGACAAGTAAACCAAATTTACAAATTAAAAAAAAAAGAAATGTATTTCTGGGAAAGCTATAGTGCTGTGGCCGGCCATTTGAAAGACTATGGACCATGGGACACTACACCGTACAAACTTGGGAGTTATAGAACCTCATATTAGCGAGTTACTGTTTAGTTGTTTGTTAAAATCACGACTTTGATATTGTTGTTCGGGTGGGAATTTAAATTGGGTTTCAGTCGTCTCCGCTTTTGGTCTGGAGGTCAGTCTGGCCTTACGGATAGATGGTTTGGGAGACACTGGATAAAGTACTCAAGTAGTCACAGAAAACGAGATTACTGGGACAAAATATAACGATATACAACATTCTTTAATTTCGCTGTGTGTAACTGCCTGTCCTTTACGATTTCTAGAATAATTTGAGGCTAAATAAAATTCCGATTTTAAGTGTCATTTGTTATATTAAGATGTGACATATCGTCATAAAATTAACCTTCTAAAGCCCCACATGCCTATCTACAAAATATTGGAAAAGGCACAATGTAAGACTCTCAACACAAACGCAAGACATTTCATAGTTGCATAACTGTCTTACACATTACATGTACATGTAGACAATTTTCGGTACCGGTAGCAATGAAATTGCAGTAGAAATCGACTGCAAGCATTAATTTGCATTTGCAAACTTCGAATTCGTCTTTTTTATCATTCTTGGATCCAAGAGAGTAGTTTAAAAAAAAAAAAAAATCTCATTCTGTTGAACTTCTTTAACCCATATTTTTATTGTTAGTTAACCCATATTTTTATTGTTAGCACCTGCTCCTAATCGTTTGAAACGGTGTTCTGAAGGACGTTTGATAAAGACGCGTAAGAAATAAAATCATTCTCAGCCTTTCTCAAATTGCACAATGTACTGGATTCATTTTACTTTTAAATTTCAGAGTAAATTTTACATGTATTTTCACTGTGTACCGTGACATGAAGGTGCATCAGGCAGACCTGACTGTGTTGTTAATGTTAGTGATCCTGGTTGGGGTCTGAGTGACCTAAGACGCTGCTGTTTGCGAGGAACAATTGTGAATGTGTGGGCCTGTGTCTATTTAGCATGGTGACCCGAGTGTTGTCTTTGGTGTCACTTTTTCTGTCGGTATTGTGGGCTGTAGATATTTGTGGCATAGATTTTTGTGACTGTAAGACTGGTGGGGCAGGGACAGTGGTGGGCCCACCCTTTTGCCATTTGGACCCATGAAGCTTAAGTGTTATGGGGCCCCTTAGCAACCAGCAACAAAAGGGCAACATCCAAAAATTCACTCGTTAAAAAATTTCATTAGTTTCAGTGTAAGAACGCCACTGGGCACGGAGTCGTCTGTTTCGCTCCTTTTTTTTTTCACGCAGTGCAGGAAGATCTCGGTCTCGAAGACAGTTTTGTCGCATAGGAGTTAGTGAGACAGACTGGTTCCAGTCTCGCCAAAAAACAAACTTTGAAATACGAGTTTGGGAATGGACTCAGACTTTCAGAAGACCCTATAATACACTGGCCTGTTGATTCCCATGTGAAAAAAAAACAACCCTTGTGTCGAGGATTTAAGTGTTGGAATTAACACTGAAGATTACCTCGAGCTCCAAGAAGGCAGATGATTCTACACATCACTGATAATATTGGATTAAAGCCAAATGGAAAAAAAAAACTGGTTGAGAGAAAGAGTGGGCGAAGAAGGTGGAGTACAAACAAACGATAGAATGTAAACAAAACGAGAGAAGGAAAGAGGCAGAAGTAGAACAGACAGGAGATGAAGGAAGTGAGAAGGAAAATGAATAGAATGAAATAGCTTAATGGAAACATAGGAGAAAGAAAATTACACGAAGAGGGTTGATGAGAAAATATTAAAAAGAAGAAGAAGAAGAAGGAGCAGAAGAGAAAGAACAGAACGGTAAACTATTTAATGCTGCAGTGCTGCTTTCTAAATCTTATGTGTTTTGTCTGGAATTCGTGCATGTGCCTAAAAAATTTTCCTTAATTTTTGCGACATTCAAAGGCGTTCCAGAAACTTTCAAGGTTTGCTGAGTCACCAGTTTGCCAGACCTCGAGCATTATGCTGAACTCTCATTCTTTTGTTTCAGCCTGTAAACTATGCAGTCTTAACAACTCTCCTACCTGGGAAAGACATTAACGAGCGAAGGCAAAGGAGAGAAAGAGAGGTAGGAGGTGGAGGAGGGAAGAGTGACGAGGGGGGGGGGGGAGAGAAAGAGAGACACTGAGAGATACGGAGCAGAGAGAAATAGAGAGAGGCAGAGGGAGAGAAAGAGAGACACTGAGAGATACGGAGCAGAGAGAAATAGAGAGAGGCAGAGGGAGAGAAAGAGAGACACTGAGAGATACGGAGCAGAGAGAAATAGAGAGAGGCAGAGGGAGAGAAAGAGAGACACTGAGAGATACGGAGCAGAGAGAAATAGAGAGAGGCAGAGGGAGAGAAAGAGAGACACTGAGAGATACGGAGCAGAGAGAAATAGAGAGAGGCAGAGGGAGAGAAAGAGAGACACTGAGAGATACGGAGCAGAGAGAAATAGAGAGAGGCAGAGGGAGAGAAAGAGAGACTGAGAGATACGGAGCAGAGAGAAATAGAGAGAGGCAGAGGGAGAGAAAGAGAGACACTGAGAGATACGGAGCAGAGAGAAATAGAGAGAGGCAGAGGGAGAGAAAGAGAGACACTGAGAGATACGGAGCAGAGAGAAATAGAGAGAGGCAGAGGGAGAGAAAGAGACACTGAGAGATACGGAGCAGAGAGAAATAGAGAGAGGCAGAGGGAGAGAAAGAGAGACACTGAGAGATACGGAGCAGAGAGAAATAGAGAGAGGCAGAGGGAGAGAAAGAGAGACACTGAGAGATACGGAGCAGAGAGAAATAGAGAGAGGCAGAGGGAGAGAAAGAGAGACACTGAGAGATACGGAGCAGAGAGAAATAGAGAGAGGCAGAGGGAGAGAAAGAAGGCGAGACGGATAGGGACAGATACAGAAAGAAAAAGAAAGAGAGAACGAGAGAGAGAGAGGGAAAAGGAAAGGGAAGAAAGAGAGAGAGAGAGAGAATCAGCATAAATCAAAGGGGTTTAGTAAAGTTCTCTTTCTCTGACCTACAAACGATAATGAGTACGGTACCGTAAAATTACAAACGCTGAAGGTTGCCATACTGTAGAATAAATTTTTTTTTTTTTTTTCATGGAACGGATATCGGTGTTACCTCTTGTCTTAAATTTATTCCGTCTTTAGACAAAATCATAACAGCTATAGTTACGCAATCGAAGTGTTTGTCTTTATATATCCCTTCATTATTACCATAGTTTCTCCATGTCCGAAATCACCAAGGCGACAGCGGGTAAATCACACACTTAAGCAGTTACGTTTGTCTGAAAAGTAATTTCCCCAGGCTTGAAATACTCAATTTAATGGCTGACGAGCCTTAATAATGATACTAGTACCTAAACTGAAAACGAAACAATTGCAAAGCTAACAGAAAAACATTCGATCGTTTCCCAACAACTGCATTAATCGGTTTTGGCGACTTTTCGGGAGAACCAAACAAACAAAAAAAAGTTATATTTTAGCACAAATTTACTGGTCTAGTTAGGATAAAGTTTTGAAAGTTTGCTATTCAGTTAGTTTTCGTCTTAGGAGTCTTTAACCAAGATCCTTCGATGGGGCTTGAATGTCGTATATATATAAAACGCAAGTTTTCGAATTTTTTAGTTACTACAGTCTTAGAGAACGGTGACGCAATGAGCTTCACAGCAGAGGTATCGCTGACCTGGTATTGTAGCAACCGAAAAGCAAATTCTTACTCAGAACGAAGGCACAGTGGTTCTCAACCCTTTTCAGACAATCGCCCCCCCCCCCCCAGGCTCCAAATTTTTTCAACCCCCCCCCCCCCCCCCAACCATATCCTTTCCCCTCCCATTCCCTTCTCAAACCTTAATAAGATTCATTTCACATATAAGCGGACAGATTACACATAAATTCTGATGTTAAATTTATCAAAGCATTATTAATGAACATGAGGGCGTTGATTTCTCATTCTAACATTATAAAACAGAAAACATTCTTTATCATATGCACTGGAAAATTGGGCATTTTCTGCCACTCTACTGGCGCTGTTGAACAAATTGTCACGAGCGAGTGAGCGAGGATCAGTAGTTACGAGAAGAGGGTTAGAATAAAGTTAACCCACGGGCCACGAGGTCAGGGAAAGCGTGCATGTTGTGAGTAGTGGGGGTCTGAATGAGGCGAGAGCGCTGTATTACTATCACTGCACACTAAGACGTCCTAGAGAGCGGACGCAGGAGAAAGCCCCAGAGGGCGAACATAAGGAGAGCAGTCGGAAGACTTGGGAGTAGTGTTTTTCCAGTGATGACTGGTAGGTGGAACGATGATTGATAGTTATGATTGATGTATTATATTCGTCTATGACCATGATGTAAGTAAGTATATGTGAGGAATGTGGAAGTCCTTGATACTGTATATAGCAATGTGCGCCATGAGCGATAGATGAAAGTTGAGTTCTTGGATTTGTAGCGAGAGTGAGTATTGTGTACTACGGTGGAGGTGTGTTACCGTAAGATGTTTGGTGAGTGAAATGTGAACTATTGTGTATACGCTTCATTAGTTGTAAGGAGGGGTGAAGTGAATAGAAGTGGTATGGTATTATACCAATGTAATGTTATTCTTGTAGGTGCCGGGGTCGGCCGCCTACGGTGAGCACAGGGGATAGGCCAGCATAGGGCCGGATGCCACACATAGGCCAGGAAGGAAGCTGTCGGTGCAGGACAGTAGAGGCACATGAGTCGTGGCAGTCTGGCCACCGACAGGGACGTATATGTGATCGTGAATGTGCTATTGAAATGCTAATGTGCTATTGCCATGTTGATGTGCTATTAAATGCTAATGTGCTATTGCCATGTTGATGTGCTATTGGAATGCTAATGTGTTATGGCAATAGGAAGGGGCTATTGAGAGACTGCGGTGCCAGTGAAATATTAATGTGCTATTAAGACCCTGAGAGGAGAGGCTGAGGCCGAAGTGTCTTTAGAAAGTAACTAATTGCACTTTTATCTGTATCTTTATGTATAATAAATGTGTGAGTCTGATGGGTTGTTCTGTTAAGTGTTATACTTGTTCGTTCGTGATTGTCTTGTTATAATTATTACATCTCCCAGTCTGGGATTTGTGACACAAATCAGTGGCTGCCCTATATTTGCCCCCGCATGGTCCTTCAGTCATATTTCCCCCCCCCCCCCCGGTCGCCCCACGCCCCATCATCGTTTTTGCTCCTTCTTGGCCCGTTTCTTCTTTTTTTTTTGGTCCCCCCTGCAAATCAAAATCGCACCCCAGGGGGCGATATCGCCCAGGTTGAGAACCACTTGTTTAGCATAATATCAAATTTATGTATTGAGCCAGCCCCATGAGCGCCAGCCGTGTCTTGAGAAGTTTAATTACTACTGTACAAAGCTCAGCCTATACTGTGTCAATTTGGATAAGCGTTCTGTGACCACAAGAGGGTAACGCAAGGGTTGCAGTCCTAGTCTTCTGATCGCAAATGTCTACTTACACTTGACATTTATTTTTTTTTTACTTTCCAGTGATCGACTTGCCTTGAAGCAAAAAAAAAACAAAACAAAAACATAAGTTTTTTTTCTTTTTGCATGTACTACATGTTACTACTTCGTATAAAAAATTAAGTAGTATTCAGATAGGCCTACCATCCTTCCCCTCCTCCTCCATGTGTCACGCATCTTGACAGCACCTTTGCCAGTTCCACTCCTATAATTATACTCTCTTGATAAATTCTCTTTACCGAGTGAATGCCATTGGAAAGGAAGCTAAAACTATCTAAAAACTATCACCCAGCTATCCCCCTCTTTCTTCTCCCCTAATGAAAAAAGAAAGAAAAAATCTTACTGTGGAAAAAAAAAAAGTAGCGGCGGGAGTATTCACATTGTCGTGCAATTTGGCCCCTTTTTTGCTCATCGCTACAGCCCGAATGACAGTTTCAAATATTATAACATAAAATTTTCTGGGTTAGATTAGTTGACACTTATCTAACCCAGTTTCTTTCGTTTCGACCTACTGTATTCAGTCAAGTTTCAGACAGTCTTTTAAGAATATTATTGTGACAGTAAAACACAACGATCTTTTTTTGTGCTGCCTTTGATATGCCAGGCGAATAGAAGACTGTATCTGACACGGGTTCAGTTTGGTGCAGTTTCCCTGCCTAGAAACGAACGTGTAATGGGCACACAAAAGACACTATAGGCCTATTATTAGTATGTGTAGCAAGCAAAATTCAGATGGTTGTGGGAAACTTTCTAGTGACCAGAGAAAGGTGGGAGCACAGGGTTATCCCGCGTAATGCGCGGTGCCTCATCTAGTTAGAAAATAAATGATACTGGAAGACAGCAAGAACTTTTTAAGCATGAAAAACGCGTTTGTAAGAGAGCGATACATGTTTAACGAAAGGGTATCATTACGTGGTGTCCGTTCATCTTCAAAGCTACCCCATGTTCAAAGTGGACATAAAGATTAAACATTCAAATCTATATGCCTCTGCATGGGTTCAAAGCTACTAATAACGTTGGGTGTTTTTGTTAAGAAAGATAATTTTTAAGACCTTGAGCATAGACAGGGCCATCGAGCTAGTTTATTATAATTAGCCAGCCCCAGCAAGATAAATCTCGCAACTTCTTTCTTCTGTGTGTACAGAGAGGCGGAGAACGAAACTTCCCATCATGCTTTTCGATCGACCCTTGCGAAAAATTACTCTCTCTTTTGCAGTTAAAAAACCCAAATCCTGAAAATAAGTACATGTAAGATAAAAGAATGGATTTTGTTCAAAATGGATGTGCTCAAGTAACTTATCATCAGAAGTTTAGGCAGTATGCAAAATTTCATAATTTATGGCCACATAGTCACGATGTTTTAGCTGCTAACACGTTCACCATCCAGCCCTATCATAGTATGATGTGGTTTGCTCAAACACACACATGCACGCACATGCTTGCTTCGGCTACATTATTTGTTACGTACAGCTATGAAAACAATCCCACGATCTGCTTATCCTCCAACCCCTCCACAATACAGCCGGTCTTTGAGTACATGTTGTGGCATCTGTGTCTAGCTGTTAAATGTCAAACCTTAGTCCATTGGAATGTCAGGCCCATCTGCACCTGTCTACCGCAATGCTTCTCAAAATATACTTACACGGGTCACAAGTCCTTACTGCTGTTACAGGACTATAGCTGGGAGTAGGTCTGGGGGGCTATATGACGTTTCATATGAAATGTATTTCTGCAACACGGTCCAGAGTACGAAATTCCTACTCACTAAATCTATACATTTTACACGCTGACATTTCATACTGTAACTTATACGTATTTCACATAACAAAGTTTTTTTTTTTGTTTTGTTTTGTCGATTTCTTCTCAGATTTCAAAAGGAATTCCAGTTTCAACACGTTGTAGTAATTAATGAGTGAATCATTAAAAGTCCTAAGTACAAAATGGAATCGTCAGGGTTTTTTTTCTTTTCTGTTTTTCTTTTGTTCTTCACAAAAATGTACATTAAGAGAAAACGAGTGTTAATCAATAACCCACTCGCCTATTTTATATTACATTTGTGCAGAATATTGGCTTGAGTATTACAATAGGGTTTTTAATGTAATTATCGTCCGATCGACATCACTTTTCATCATTTTCGTAAAATACGATGATACAAAACTGACTCACTGACCGATGACCCTGTGCGAACAGCTCGGTTCGTCTGGCTCGCAGACGGTAGAGTCGGCGTAAAGGAGGGCTACACTGGGACCCGCTCAAGGTTATCAGGCAGACACAACAGTTTACAAAATGTTAGACCAGTGTTTCTCAAGGTGGGGAGCACGCCCCAATGGGGAGTGGCACTATGTCGATGGGGCGTGGGATTTCAGAATGGTGCGTAGGGATTCTTCAGAGAAATCTTAATTTGATATTGTATTTTAACTTAACCGAATAGATAAACAGTTGTTTGTTTTTGTCGTGTTGATGGTTTCCTTGTTTAGCTCGGACTCAGGCACCAACCTTAACAGATGCACGATTTCAATGATTCTGGGCACCGCATTCTTGGTCACTCGATACACGTTGAGGCGCCTTACAAATAATAGCAATAATACTATACTGTATACTAACTACGTCTGGTCATGGTGGGTCGTAGGCTTTTTTTTTAAAACTTAAGTGGGGCAAAACAGGCTGGGCAACACCATGTTAGACATTCAGACAAACAGACATACAGACTTCCGCCTGACTCATATCTATTAATTTTCTGCCATCTTTCAATCCTGCTTTTCTGAGCACTGACTGCGCATACATTATGTAAACACCTCACCTTTTCTTTAGTTAGTTTTCCTCTTGCTTTCCCCCAAGCATCTGCTTATCGTATTTAGACAGACAGACAGACAGAGAGTATCATTCAGAGATAATTTCCTGCAAGAGCCTTATGATTTATTTGGAAATCAACACCAGATAAGTGTAGACACGTGACCGTGCATGGGAGGGAAAGGGAAAAAAATCAGAGTAAGTTCATGATTAAGTCACATCGCAGTAAATAAAGTAAGTAAGTAAAAGTAGATTTTGTCAGTGCTGTAATCATTGGCTCACGAAAACATAAACCCAAAACTTGGGAGTTTTAATCTTTTTTTTCTTCTTTAAATCTATGTCCTGGAAAAAATTCGAAAACACATAACTAATTCAATTTCAGGAAATGCAGACAAAATGGATGATGAAAATTGTTGTATTCGTAATGAAAAACAAACTAGAGGGAAGTTTAGCGTTACAGCAGTGTCTCCGAGGGTAGGGCGACGAGCTTTAGATTAGGGTGTAGAGGCATATACCGTTTACTAACTTTGTCTGATCGTAGTGGGGCGCACAGTTTTTGGAAAATTTCAAGTAGGGCATGGGACAAAAACGGTTGAGGAACACTGCTTTAGAAAGTCAGATAGAAGGCTCAGTCTTGCCATCAGAGGAAAACGTTTTCCCCCAACGTTTATCTACGTGGAACACAGCCCAGCCGGTAGATGAATACCGCGGAGCCCGGGCCGTTCAGTATGCATGCTATGATTTAACGGGTCATCTTGCTTCAGTTGAGAAGCCAGTTGTTGAGTACACAGCCATACATTTTGCCTGTTCGGAACGCTGAGGGGGAACAAACCTGTGCAGTTATTTTCAAAGGTAAGACGCTGCATGTTTAAACTAGACTTACATGCATAGTTTAACCTTGCACTTTAGTCTGATGTTTCCAAGCTTGGGAATGCTTGCTGCATTTTGAATGGAGTAAAAAAAAAAAAAAATTGCAGATAAACATTCTCCTGTGCTGCTTTTACAAGCTGTCCCTTGCTATCAGTTGTTCTATGTGACACGTAATGTAATTTTATCTTCACAATCATGCTGTTTTCCACAGTGCCTTCTTTGTCGTACTCTCAGCTTTTTCATTCATTTGCTTTTCTTCTGTCCATCAGCATACGATTATTTTGTCTTCTGGCAGTGTCAGACAAGCCAGTTAACTCTCATTAAATACATTGCCCTTTCCCTTTTCTTATAGCCAAACTCCCCTCTTTCTCTTTCTCTCTCTCTCTCTCTCTCTCTCTCTCTCTCTCTCTCTCATCACTGTGTCAAATAGCCAGCTCACTCTCATCAAATGCATTACCCCGACCCCCCCCCACACACACCTTTACAGCTAAACATTTTAATGTCGTTCTCTCTCATTCTCTCCCCCGTTTTCTCTCTCTTTCTCTCTCTCTCTCTCTCTCTCTCCCTGTTTCTCTCTCCAAATCTTCTGTTCGATTCATATAAATGCTAAACTGAAATAATATTATTACTGTACACCCCTCCATTTCTACCCCAATTAGAATAGTGCCAAGACTGCAGTGCCTCCCGTAAATTAGTACAATATTAGTAAATTTGATATGGTTTTCATTCTGCAGCAGTTTCTCTTTCCCTTGTCATCTGCATTGCCCCCCCCCCTTCCCCTTTCCCCCCCTTTCCTCTTTCTATGTCGGATGACAAGTAGCCACCACCAGCTGTGCTTGCCATCTTTCACCCTCCCTCAGTGGATCTCGTCCTTCTTTCACTCTGGTTATTATGGCTAGTGTGTGTTGTAGGCAAACCTCTACCTGTTTGTCTGTCGGCCTGCCTGTGTGTTTGTGTGTGTGTCTTTTCGTCTCCATGATTGTGAATGATAGCAGTAACTAGTATTGTCTGTTATTCACAAAGCTCTGTCAGTCTGTCTGTCCTTGCTCTCCTTTTCTCGCTTTCTCTCTCTCTCTCTCTCCATGACTATGAGTATTTTAGTGGTAATTGTCTGTTACCTATGAAGCCCTGTCTGTCTATCTTTCCGTCTGGTCTCTTTCCATGCTAGTGTGTGTTATTGGTAGATCTCTGTCTGTCTGACTAACTGTCCGACTGAATAACTGCCTGTCTGTCTGTCACTCTCACTCTCTCTCTCTCTCTGTTTCTGTCTCTGCAATGCCGTAGCCACTACATTATTTCATCTTTCCCGTTTACTGAAAAGGATTACAACTCTTTTATCGTTCTTTCGGTAGTTTTGTTTGTCCCCTCTGTCTTCCTCTGACTGAGATGGCAACAGAAGATCTTTTGTAATCTTCTCTCTCTGACCAAAGTTTTTCCACCTATGGGTTTCTCGCTCTCTCTCTTTCTTTCTCCCTCCCTCTTCCCTTCTTTCTATCTCCCCGTGTCTTTCCTTCACTCTCTGCCCCTCCATCCCCATCTCATTTCAAAGTACCCGGTAAGTTCCTTACTTACCTTCGTACTCTACTATTTAATACTGTACACGCCCTTTTCTTTCCGCGCTGAGTACCTATCTTATCTTCCCCCTTTCTTATTACTTCACTGAATCCCTCTAGCTCTTCTTCTGCATCCCCTAGATCTGCTGTCGTCCTTCTTTACCTTACGTTTCCCCCCGATCCGTTTCTCACGAACTGACGCCGTTATTTACCCGTCTCCTCTTTCTCTCCAGTTTCATCCTTATTTATCTAAAACTCTCACTTTTTGCTCGTTACACTTTACATTTCTATAAAACCTTCCTAATGCCGACAGTGCTATAATGAGGACGTTGAAGATTGATAAGGACATCGTGCGCATTTCTTTCTCCCTTTTTGAAAATCAGGTCAATAGTCTAATTTTAGGGATGACGTTAAAAATGGTTAATAATAGTTCTTTTTTGTTGTTGTTGCTTTGTCGGTGTGCGAGAACAGTAGTTTCTTTTAAAACGGCCTTTGTTTGCTCTTTGCAGTTTTTTTAAATCCACGAGCTGTTTGATAACTGTGTGCTCAGAGGCTTGTCTGTATTTGCTTTCCCCTCTTTTCTGTTTGGTCTTCGTTCTTTAAATGAAGTGTGTTATGCAGTGCACGCATTGGCACCGCACGCACATTGGCACACATAGCCATTTGTACATGTGTATGTTCTCTTGTTTCACTGGCGGTCTGGCAAGCTAATTCTGTTCAGTGAGTGAATGAGTGAGTGAGTGAGTGAGTGAGTGAGTGAGTCATTTAGTCTGTCATTAGTCAGTCAGTCAGTCTGTCTGTCTGTCCACCCTCCCGCCCGTCTGTCTGTCTGTCTGTCACTCACTCACGCACTCTCTAAATCCTGAAAATTTCGTTTCCTGCGACCACGGAAGCGTTTGCAAAGACCGCTTCGCAAGTCTATCTTGTATATTTATATTACAAATAGATGCGAAACTAATGCTGACACGATGCAGTCTTAAATCTACAACCCCAGTTTAATTAACATTACGCATTTCGATAGCCACTATAAATTGTTAACGCACATAAGACCACTCAAACTCTGCCAAAAAACAATGTGAACATGTGCGTAAACATCCTGCTGCACCCCGTCATTTCCTTCCTCACAACCAATTACATCATTAACAAACGTATTCAGCCCCACCATCGTGAAACAAAAACAAAACAACCGCATTGGTGTGCTACGGTTGTTTTCTGGTTTTGTGTTGAACATTGTCGTCAGTCAGTATTGAACAGCCTGCCTATTTCTGATTTCGCCGGTTTTGCCGTTTAACGATTTTTAAAGTTTTGCGACAGGTAAACCAAGACTATGCAGGATGTAGAAAATAAGCTCACCGATCGATTTTGCGTCAAAAATTGCGTAGAGATTCGATAGGAATGGAAATATTTAATAGTTTTGCACTTACGACTTTGTACGCGAACAGGATTCAGAGTGTATGAATTTGCGCGCGCGAATGTATGTATGTGAGATAGTGAGAGATACAGAGACAGAAAGAGACACAGAGAGAGGGAGAGAGAGAGAGAAAGAGAGAGAGAGAGTGAGAGCGAGAGAGAGAAAGAGAGAGAGAGAGAGAGAGAGAGAGAGAGAGAAAGAGTGAGTGAATGTGTATATGATAGTGTGTGGCATTTGCACTTTTTATTCCAAAGTACATGAAAAATTGGCCCAAGGATCATTTGCAATTCTGCATTTTGCTCACGATAATGGGACGGGAGTTGAAGTAAATACACAGAAAGTGGGATGGTCTGAAAGAATGTTCCAAGTTCCGACAGCGAGAACATTGGGTGCACTGCAGGTTCAAGTCGTGTGTGAAACTATTCCAAGTTTCAAGTTGATTGGGTGCATTAAAGTTTCGAATTATACACGGGATCAACAGCGTCAAAGCAGTGTCTGCCAGCTGGCCGTTTATGTGTACGTGTGTGTGTGCATATATTCCATCATGTTATTGTAAAGCGCCTTGAGGCATGGCTAAAGGCGCTATATAAATCTACTTTATTATTATTATTATTATTATTATTAACTAAAGCCTATATTGCGTATGTTGTGACTCAGTGTGCGAGTCCTCTCTTTTTCGCCTGCCGACTCAAGACAATTTTGACGGCGCGCTGGAACAAGTGAGATAGGCTTGTTTTGCTCTCACCAGTGCACGAGGTCAAGTTCAACTCCACAGTCCACCTCCCACACGAAAATTAAGAGTTTGCAAGCATCGTCCAAAGTTCAAGTCTACACCATAGAGACCTAGAACTTCTTGAGAGTTGAATGTGTGGAATCTCGTCATACTATAATGGAGCCTGAGGGTGAACGCGTACGCACCTAACACTTTGTGACTTCATAACAAAAAAAATATGAAACTATGTGTATACTGTCTTGGTTTTTGACCATAAAGTACGTGGATGCATCCATTTTGAACATCCAGTCTTTAATTTTATGTATGTACTAATTCGCCTACTAGTCTTTGTTTTTGACGATAAAATACGTGGACACATGCATTTGAACAACATCCAGTCTTTAATTTTGTGTGTTTACTAATTAGCATACTAGTCTTTGTATCGAAGACAAGTTCCGTTATAAATGTGACCTGGATGTAGATATTTGGGCTTGGTATGAAGAATTTACAAGATTCATCTTGCTCGGGTCGACTACTTAGTTAGATGGGACTTATACTTAAATATAAACAGAGTTTAGAAAATGCGTGTAAAGAGTAAATGGGCATGATAACGCGTAACTAGAAGCCTTGGTCGGAAAACAAGAAGCGAAATAGGGGCAGGAGAACTGAACGTGGCCAGGTTTGGAGGAAGATAAGGCTGATGACGCACCCAGTCAAGTCTGTTTGGTCTCGTTTTCAGTGTGAGACGCGACCAGTTCAAACGGGACCATTGGCAAGACTGAATCAAAGGTGGTAGACAATGACGTTTGTGTGCGTCAAACTCGTCTTGAGTCAGCACAGCTACCGGAAAGAGAGACCTCGCGCACTAAGTCAAAACAGACCTGACTGAGTGTGCCACCAGCTTAATGGCAAGGATTCTTGTTGGTTCTATTTCCATTTTTCTGAAAAACTGGACATCGTTTCGTATGTACAAGAGGTATAACAAATGCACACTTTGACACTTGTTTTAAGTGCGTTGTGGCACTTACTACATTGTTTCACAGTTCGGAAGTATTCAAACTTCTTGTCATAATACTAAAATCGCAAACGTTTGACGTCGAATTTCTCAGTTTTGCAAAAAATTGGAGTTGGAGCAGACAAGAACTAAGGTCGCGATCATAGGAGGGAGAGGGAAGGAGCAAAGGAGGGGCAGATCACAGAGAACAACCAGGTGCCTGGAACTCCCAGAGCCTTATCTGTCCGTTCTTTTTTTTGTGTTCACACCAAACAGTTATCTCTCGTGTTCCTTCTTTGTGTTGACAGAAATCATGCTTCTAATTGGGTGGTATACAAAATTACGCCCAGATGAAAGTAACAGGTGGCAAAGTATTTATCTATCTGTCTATCGATCTATCTATCTATCTATCTATCTATCTGTCTGTCTGTCTGTCTGTCTGTCTGTCTGTCGGCCTGCCTGCCTGCCTGTCTGTCTGTCTGTCTGCCTGCCTGCCTGTCTGTCTGTCTGTCTATCTGTCTTTCAGTCTGTCCTTCTGTCTATCTATCCATCTATCTGTTAGTCTGTCCATCTATCTGTCTGTCTCTCTGCCTGCCTGCTGGTTTCTCTATTTGTCTGTCTGTCTTTCTGCCTGCCTACCCCTGTCGGCCCGCCTGTCTGCTTGTCTGTCCGTATCTTTGTCTATCTGTCTATCTGTTAATCATACTTGACACAAGTGTACAATTAAAACAATTGCTCTGTATAGCAGGTTTTGGTCTGGAGACACAACAAATTCATTTATATGGAAATGTTTTCGCCCACCGTCATCCTAAGATTCATGTTTTAAGTTGACAACACCCCGTCTCACATATCTGACAGGAGCGGGCGAGGGCACTTCGACATCAAAGTTCATTTACAATGCGCTAAGGCCTTGTAAACATCATTAGTGTTAGTCTAAGATACCCGACTTTTACACTGGAAGCGATGGCAGTGGTTGAAACCCAAACCTGGACACTGTCCAAGAAAAAAGTTGTTATACAGTGTACTTGAGGGACAAGTTGGAGGGGATAGAATGACTCCTGAGATGGCTGGGAGCTAAAGGGGGTGGGGGTGGGGGGTGGGGGTGTGAACTATAGAAACGACCTCATTTAATAGGTTTAGTTGTGTCAAAGTTCCATATTAACTTTCTTAGGTCCGGCCTTCCATATCTGGGACAATGCCACCGACATCCTGTAATTTTGTTTACCACTTTCTAATTTATCGTTAACGTCTTTTTATCATAAATATTGTATTTCTTTGTCCATTTCTTTATTTCAAACGTTCCCGTACGTCGCTAAAACTGTGCATGGCGTAGGTCTTGGTGTCTAATCGACACCACATTCTTAAAGAACAGTTTATAAGGATACCTTCTTTCAAAAATATGGTGTCTGTCAGAGCCCAGAACGTACGGGCAGGGATATGACAATAAAATCCTCTTTAGGAGTGTGGTGTATCTGAGACCTCAGGACGTACGACTGAGATTAACATCTGTTTTGTAAGCTGCATAGTTTTTGGACACGGGAATGTACAATAAATTGTCAGGGCAGTCGAAGGTTCATCGAACTGAATTCGCGCAATGGATTCAGATGTAATTATTCTCAGGACTAAGATAATTAATTTTGTGCTTTTGCAGCTCCTGAGACAGGGACATCGTGCCTCAAGTCGGCTTGTGAGGGCGCTGAACTGTGCTGTTTATACGATAAGCTCGGTGCAGCAAGACGTGGTGGTGGGGCATGTTGTCCGTGAGCTGGGTATTTTGGAAGCCTTTTATAAAAAGTCTTGCTCTTTTCGGTTATCCGCACGGAACTGATTCTGGCCTACTTTTTTTTTCTGTACGTGTTATCCTGTGGTCTGTCTTTCTGTCTGCTCCCTCTCCCGCCGGAAATGCATCCGTCCATCTGTGCGTCTGCCTGTATGCTGTCTCTTTCGATTGGAATGTTTTCAGGGAGAGAGAGAGAGAGAGAGAGAGAGAGAGAGAGAGAGAGAGAGAGAGAGAGAGAGAGAGAGAGAGAGAGAGAGAGAGAGAGCTTGATGATGCCGTGTGTGATGTTTCCACTTTCTCTCACTAACTTTCTTCTGACACCAGCCGTGATGGGCACGGCACAAACACACTAAATAATCGACTATCTCTCTTCTATAAGTTATAACAAACGATATCTGTATTGCTTACATATATACAATAATTATTAATTCATTCAATAATAATAGGAACATAGGTCATACAATTTCATGTGAATTTCGATGGAATGAAGTTGATGCAAATCAGCACTTGATAATTAAAAGGCTTCGTAATATTCAATTTCTAGCACATTTTATAAAACACACGGGTACATTCAGCTTAAGGAAACCTCTCCTTTAGGGGTGTATGGCGCTATCTGGGCATTGGTTCTTCCTCTCTACTCTGGCTTGACTGCGCAGTTAGATCAACAGGTATCGGCAGGTACCAATAGGTCGGGAAACCAAGAAGCCACGATGTCGTTAATCAAAGTACAAGAAGTTGAGAAGCCAAGAAGGTGTTGTTCTTCCTCCTCTGTAGAAAAACAATCGCAACTTCCTAATCTACTGCTGGAAGGCATGACTTCCATACTTACTCCATGACGGATATTCATCATTAATACTTTTAACCGCTGACACTGTTATAAGTCAGGCTGCAGCCCCCATGCTCCATAGGCTCCCATATAGGCAATAGAATAAACAATCAATACAGTTTTAATGGTACTTACACGTTCCCCACGAAGAATAACGCTCTCTCTAACAGACCCCCTCCTATAAGGTTTCGTAACATATATGTAACGGCGTTTCCGTGACTCTCTCAGAGGCAGTAGTTATACCAAAGTAAACCCACTAGATTTAGGTTCTACAATCATGAACATTAAGTAAAATACACATACATCGTACAATTAACTTACCACTCAGCAACAGCTCAAATGCCGACAAGATACCAAAGATACCGCGCTCTGACAAAGGATGTTTGCGGGTTCCCTGACCTTCCCCACTCACAAGACTAGTACAAAGTTACAGTTGCAGTTGTGGTCTCCTCTTCGGCACGAAGCTGGTGAGTGCTCTCAGCGGTCTGAAGTTGGAAGGAGCGTTCGGGGATTTATACCCAATCGGGTAGCGTCCCAAGACGCTCACCGAGTGTACATTAGTTATCCTAATAGCCACCCCCGTCGACTCCACGTCAAATACTATTGAAGCATCTCTACCCCCCAAGCAATTCCCAGGTGATCTGATCGTCAAGTACGGCGGTCAAGTAAACACTACCCTTTCCGGGTGTCAAAACGCTTTCCGTTGCATCGGCTACTTTCCCCCTCTGGCCTACAATAACTCTGTCTCCCCGCCGTTAACTATCTTCCCACGCTAGTTATACCTTGCCGGTCTGTCACCCTGTTACACCGTGCACTGCGGCGTTGCTGCATTTTAGCCACGATTTTACCAGTGTGTGCCAATAAATGACAGAAAGTTCTAGAATAAATTTTAAACGAAAAATTATATTTTAAAAGAAAAGAAGTTAAGGAAGGCCCTAAAATGTTTTCTTATTTTCACATTTATCTAGGACCTATTCTTTTTTCAGAATTACTTCTTCAGTTGCCTTGTCGTACTAGCTGGGGCTCTGCTCCCCCCCCCCCCCCTACCATTCTCTTTGTATCCACCTCTCTCTCTCTCTTTCTCTCAAACACATCTCCCATGCACATTATTGCGCTGCCCTCACTGTTCCTGTTGCGGAATAGTGCATCGAATTGAACATTGAATGAATGTTTTACTAGGAAGTCGCGCTAATATAAACCAGAGAGTATAGATATATTGAGAGGGTTCACTATTGGTTGATTTGCACTGCAAGACACGGGAGGCTCTGCGAAACCACTGTTAGCATGGGGCGGAAAGTAGGTCGCTGTGGTAAACAATATCAGTTTGTGCATTTCCACGGGGCCTAGGAGCTTACAAACGGTTGTAAATAGTTTCAATCAGCCCAAAAATATGAACAAGCCACAGTAAACAGATATGCACACCATCTTTGGTGAAGAAGGTCTCTTTCAATTCTTCAGTTTCTTGTTTACCGCAGCGACCTAGTTTCGCGATTTGGCGGAAGTGAACCCTCTCTGTATATCTATACTCTCTGTATAAACCAGAGAGTATTTATTTATAGAGAGATTTCACTTCCGCCAAATCGCGAAACTAGGTCGCTGCGGTAAACAAGAAATTGGAGAATTGAAAGTGACCGTCTTCACAGCGTGCATATCTGTTTACTGCGGTTTGTTCATATTTCTGGGCTGATTGAAACTATTTAGAACCATTTGTAAGTTCTTACGCTCCATGGAAATGCACAAACGAATATTGTTTACCGCAGCGACCTACTTTCCGCTCCACGCTAACAACAGAGGTTTCGCAGAGCCTCCCGTGTCTTGCAGTGCAAATCGACCAATAGTAAAACCTCTCTATACATAATTTATTATCACATACTCTCTGTATAAACCATAAAAAGCACGGAAGAGGGAAAGAGGACAGACACCATGCAGGGACGATTTTAATGAGAACATATTTTTTTTTTTGAATAGATGCCATAATTATTTTCCTGCAGTTATTTAATGGTTGTGTTATACTCTGAGTATCAGTTGTAACATGTGCGAACATTTTGAGGCTCATCCCTTATTTCGGTTTGATTAGTCGCAGACACCAAGTATTAGCAAGTCCTGAAAATTGGTAGTTTTGATAATTATTAAATACGTACCCCCAATGCTCTTTAAATTCGCTTTAATTTTCACATTCCAAGTTTGCACCAACCCACACTATGACCCCTGACTTCTCCCTCTCTCTCGGTGTGTGTGTTTGTGTGTGTGTGCGTGAGTCTATTTATTTGGTTGGTATCCATACAGGTGTAAATCTTTTCTCTCCTAGCCACGAAAGGCCCGAGGAAATGAATTTTTTGGTCCTGCCCAGCGAAGTTTGGCTGCGTAAATCAAGCCTGGCTGTTCTCTTACCAGCGCTATACAAGAGTAAACACAGAGCGTGGTATTCCCATCCCTTGCTGTGCAGTGAGAGGAGGCCATAGATTTATCCATGGCTAGGGCAAACTGGGCTCTAAGCCCATGGGAAAGCCCACAGTATAGTAAGTTGTTCCTAAGGGAAAGTAAAGCATTAGGAATAAAACTGACCAAGGCTGGTATAGGCAGTGCCTAATGTATTCGTGTGATGGATAATTTATGGGTGGGGAGCCACCAGTCTGTTTCACCCCTTACCACAGGCCAATGTTTCCTAACACACACACACACACACGCACGCACGCACACACACACACATACACACACACACACACACACACACACCCACACACACACACAAAAGTCGCCCCATCGTGATCGTCAAAGTTAGAATACAGTACGAAAAGATTCCAAAATTATTTATATATTCAGCATCTATTTCTATGCATTCAAAAAGAAGTTTTAATTAACATTTTATTTCAAGTTTTATTCACTGGTTTCTTACTTCACTGGGTGCCCTGCCTTTGAGACTGGCTGCAGATTTTGTTTGAGTCGAGGGACCAATTTCTTCAGTTTTAGCCTTAAGTCACCACGTTTTGTGATATCCAGTTGATTCTCTCTTCTTGCAGAAATCACTAACACGACAATTCAGATTTCTATGAAAAACCCCCATGCCCCATTCTGAAGTCCCACGTCCCACCAAAATATTGCCACGCCCAGCTCGAGAAACACTGGTCTAGGCGCACACATGCGAAACATGTCGCATTTTTTAAAAACCTAGGCCACTGCATGGGGACATGCGCACACAACCGGCAGTCGGGCTCATTTCAGAGTTAAAGGGAACATGAAACAAAGAAATGACGGTGAGTCAAAGGAAATATTGCGAACTATGAAATTTCCACCCCACCCCCCTCCTTTTTATGTCTTAGCAGTGCTAGTTGGGCCATTGATTCCATGGTTACTCAAATGTGATCAATGCAGTTGATTTTCGAATTTAGACTAAAAATATTGACCATTGTGAAGAAGGACAAAGAGAGGCGGAGAACGAAATTTCCGATAATAATTTTCGATTCTGCTCGACAAAAATGCGTCTCTTCTTTGCGACGCAAAAAAAAAAATGAACAGTAAATAAGCCTAAATAATATTGAAGATTGGATTTTGTCCAAAATCGACGTGTCCACGTAATTTATCATCAAAACTCTAGGCAGTTTACAAAATTTCATAATTGTCGGCCATGTAGTCATAAAGTTTGAGATGCTTACATGTTCGCCCTCTAGCTCCATTATAGTATGATGACTATCCAACTATATGCAAAGTTCATAAATTAAACGCAAAGGCTTGTGAAATTTGATGTATGGTGATAATATAATCCAAATATCAGTAATGTTCAAGCCTCATATTACCATGCTGTGACAGAAGTTCCCGGGATCGTTTTTAAAACATGAGGCTTTGCTTGTTATACGAAGACCTTGGTACGTGCGGAATCTGAGCTGTGAGTACTACATGCCGCGTGAGGGCTCACATAGACAAAGTCCAGACCTATCCTACCTGAATCTCACTGCTACCACCCAGACGTGTGTATTATCAAGGGAGGTAGATTAGAAGCGTTGTCGACTCTACATTGGTTGGTATTATACACAGACTATACTACTTCCGGGGTATTACAGGGGCTTTCAATCTTTGCTGCTCTACCCCTTTCAAAGCTCTGATCCAATGGCGAATCTACTATGAAACTTAAGTTTATCACCCCCTAATCCCGGAGGGCCCGCCCTGACCAAACCTTTTTTTCAGTGAGTGAATTTTGGATGTTGCCCTATTGTTGCTGATTGCCAACGGGCCCCATAGCAGTTCAAGCTTTAGGGTCCCAGAAATGTAGGTCCTCCATTGCTGTTGATCACCACCCTCCTGAGACCCCCATTCTCTCCAAATACCTTTATCCCCTTTGCTAATTTGCCCTGTCCTTTCTCTTTCTCACTCCATCTCTCCCTCATATCACAGACGTAGACAGGGAGAAAGAGAGACACATACTACGTTGTAATTATGCCACATGCATTGGCAACACACAGACAGACAAACACCCTCATGAACATGGAGGGAGAGAGAGAGAGAAAGAGAGAGAAAGAGAGAGAATGAGAGAAAGAGATGGGCTGTCGGTCCCTTGAACATGTCTTGGCGATACCTGGGGTGAGAGTGGACGGAGGGCATAGTTGCTGGGTGGAAAATCTATGGGATATAGCAGTCTAATGTATTTCCCTTCCTTCCGTAAAGCTTCGTCAACACCCTCATTCTTCCTCTATTCTACATCTCAGATTAGTCAGACATTCCCTCTCTTGTCATCTGGTCTGGTTCACCTGTGATCTACAAATGTAGACTTGACACTAACGAAGGCAGAGAAAGGAAACAAACAAACGAATAAATAAACAACAACAACAAGAATGAAAACATATAAAAAAAAAGATGACTTCAAATCCTAGACAGGTAAAAAATAGTTCGTGTGAAATACAAGAACACAGATCAGATTTAAATTATTCATCTCTGCCGGGAAATGTATAATTATATAAAGCAAGAGTTTTTGTTAAAGGGTGGAGGGCGGAATGACGCACTCAGCTTTCTAGCACAGCCCGTCAATCACTAAAACAGTCATAAACATATGAATGTTTGTATGAATGGATGGATAGATGGGTGTATGGATGGACGAATAAATGAATGGACGGATGGATGGATGAACGGACTAGTGAATGTATGTACAAATGTTTGGATGAACGACCAGTTGGATGGAAAGAGTACCAACTAACATCAAATTGTTAACGCAAGCAGCTAAAGCACTCATTGCATGTCACAGACCCAGACGGGATGATCCCATTGTGTGACGTCACAAAACAGCGAAAGGTCATGAACCGTCCGTCATTCTAGGTTTACGGCACCGACCGACGCTTCAGCATAGCTACAATTTTGAATGATACCATTTTGACGCGCCTACTGAACGCGGAAGTTTGGTTCCGCACCAAGAAATTAATACATGTACAACCAATCTTGACAAATAAAAAGAAATTTCTACTGCAGATAGAACTAGAATCGGAATTTCCCGACCGGCGGCCATGTTGGTTATACAGTCGCCGCTCGGGAAATTCCGTAAAAAAACGACACAGCCCGAAGCTCGTGTTTCCAGTCTGGTTAATTTATCAGTCTGTGTTGCATGGAAATTCAAGTCACAAATACTGAACTGCGGGCGAAGCAGAATAAAAAAGCATCAGATAGTCAAGTTTTATTTGTAACTGTCATGAGACTGAGAGATCTGCTTGAGCAGCGCAGCAATGTTGGCACGTTTTCGTTACTGTTTCCAGCTCCGTGTTCCGCAGGGCAAGCCTATCCGGGGAAAGTTGGCGTAAAAATGCTTGGAGCACAAGGGTTTGAGACTGTCGAGAATAGAAACAACTTAATGGAACAGAAAAGTTGAGGAGGATGGAGGAAAGAAGAAGAAGAAGATGAAGAAGAAGAAATAGAACAGCGTTAGATCAATAGAGGCCCAAAGTTGAGAAATGAATGCGGGAACACGGTGTCGTATTGGTAAGGGTGTCTTCTCTCTCTCTCTCTTTCGTTGTCTTTCTTTCTTTCGCCTTTTCTTTCGTTCTCTTTCTCTCTTTCTTTCGTCCACCCGCTTTCTTTCTCTCCCTCTCTTTCTTCCCCACTATCTCCTTCTTTCTTTCTCTTTCACTCTCTCTCTCTTTCTCTCTCCCCCTCTCTCTTGCGCGCTCTCTCTTTCTTTCTTTCTCTCTATCACCCATTCACTCTTTGCCCCTCTCTGTCCCTTTCCAACGTCTACTCGTAATTGCCGAAGCTGTTGCCATCCACTTCACCCGTAAACTCATACAACTCCGGACGTGGAATTTGCCTGACAATTTGATTTGAACGCTCGCTTGACTTCGTTTTTAAAAGGTTAGCTAGCTTAGAGTTGTCCAGGTCGACATGTCAGGAAATAATTCTTTTGGGGGGGGGGGGGGGTGAGGGCGAAGTATTTGGATAGGGAAGTTACCCTTTCGAAGCACACATGTTGGGGGGGGGGGCGCTTTGTTTTCGAATGATCTGCGCCCTCTTCAGATTATTATTTTTGCAAGAAAATTTGTGGCAAAACATAGTAACTTTGTTATCTTTCTAGTGAGACAAAGGTAAAAACCAAGTATCTTCTCCACATACTAGGTTTTACCTCTGCACGCTTAACAAAAGAACTCAGCTTGCTAGGGCTTGCGCATTTTGTTATCCACTGACTTACTTCATGGGTAGAGTATCCCATGGACAAACCCAGTAACTTCAGTGCCGGGTAACTATAACTATCCTGGCATTAAAGTTACCAGTTTTTATCTGCATATTTAACACAATAACTTAGTAGGCTAAATAGTTGTGTGTTGTTGTTTTTAAAAAATCTTTTTTACACACAAAATTCCACAATATGGATGGCAAGGATAATTAATCTCCAACGTTATAATTAATATATAACCAGAACATTATTTTGGAAGGGGAGGTAAAAATTACAGCACTTTCAAATCTTTTTAAGTGTCTCTAAAAAATTGCAGTGGGGGAGTTACTAGGTTTTTACCTAATCACGATAGAACTGTGTCACAAATCCCAGACTGGGAGATGTAATAAGTATGACAGGACAACAATCACGAACAAACAAGTTTAACACTTAACAGAACAACCCATCAGACTCACACATTTATTAAACATAATTATACATATAATAGCGCAATTACATACATTATATTATTGAAATGACTGCCGTACAACGGCCTTATTCTCACACACACTCTCCCTCGGATCCACAATCCGGTAGTCACTCCTAAAGGCACTTCGGCCTCAGCCTCTCCCCTCAGGGTCTTAATAGCACGTTAATAATTTACTGGCACCGCAGTCTCTCAATATCACCTTCCTATTGTCATACACCTTAGCATTCCCCTCGCACCTCAGCAGGGCAATAACACATTATTATTTCCATAGCCATCAACATGGCAACAACATAGTATCAGTTCACTAGCCTATCAACATGGCAACAATATAGTATCTCATTCACTCTCATATCTACGTCCCTGTCCGTGGCCTGACTGCCACGGCTTTATGTGCCTCTACTGTCCTGCACTGACAGCCTCACTTCTGGCCTATGTGTGGCCTCCGGCCCTATGCTGGCCTATCCCCTGTGCTCATCGAGGTGGCTCTGCGGCCCGTCCCCGACACCTACAAGAATAATATTACATTGGTATAATACCCTACCATTTCTATTCACTCCACCTCTCCTTACAACCCATGAAACGTACACACACTAGTTCACCTTTCACTCACCACACATCTTACGGTAACACACTTCCATCGGAGTACACACTACTCACTCGCGCTACAAATCCATGAACTCACTTTCATCTATCGCTCGTGGCGCACATTGCTATATCCAATATCAAGGACTTCCACATTCCTCACATATACTTATTCACATCATGGTAATAGACGAATATAATATAATACATCAATCATAATAATCAATCAACATTCTACGTACCAGTCATAACTGGAAAGACTCTCACTAGTCTTCTCGACTGCTTCCCTTTATGTCCGCCCGATGGGCTCTTATTCACAGGTCCGATCCCTAGGACCTTCTAACTTGCAGTGATAGTAATCCAGCGCTTTCGCCTCATTCAGACTTCCACACCACTCATACACGCACGCTTTTCCCACTTGTCTGCATGAGTTATTTTTACTCTTCCCCTTTCACGTCTTTTCCTATCCGTCTGTCGTGAGCTCTTCTTATTCTACACCCGCTCTGTAGCAATCCCCTTAATTGCACTCACTCCACTCGTGACATCATCCCCCACCCCAAAAAAATTAATGCAATTAATTTCAAATCGCATCAAGATGACTGTCAACGAGTGAGCGTGAGCAATACCTACACTAGAAAAATGACCTAGCAGTTCCCCTAGTATATAGAATACCGAAATCAGGGGAAAATATGGGGATCAATATGGCCTGCAATATGCATATATGTGTCACATCATGAATAGCTAACTAATCACAATATCTAATACAGAATCAAAAACCACTCAACCTATCAACCATTCTTCATATCATATTTGTAATGTCAATATTTTAAAGTCGACTTATTCACACAGATCCTGTCAATGTTCCTGTCCTCTGATGTATAAGCTCCTGAAATCTTCCCCTAGGCTCGACTAAGGTAGTCGGCGATATGATTGCTGGTTCCTGGAATTGGTTGAATAACGAAGGTATACGGCTGCAAAGCCAATGCCCATCTAGACAAGCGTGGGCTGGACGAACGATTCTTCGACAAAAATGTCAGTGGCTTGTGGTCTGTCTGGATACAAAATTCTCGTCCCATGAGATAACGTCCTAGTTTCTGGACGGACCAGACAATGGCAAGACACTCACGCTCTATCACGGAATACTTTCTTTCTCTCTGCAATAACTTCCTACTGACATAACATACAGGATGGAGACATTCGTTCTTCTCCTGTAGAAGACAAGCGCCGACACCAGAGTCCGACGCATCCGTTCTGAGGATAAAATTAGATCGAAAATCGGGTAATATCAAAATGGGTGACGATGATAATGCTGTCACCAAATTATCAAATGATGTCTGACATTCAGACGTCCACTGGACCTTATCGGGTTGTCCCTTCTTAGTAAGGTCAGTAAGAGAAGATGACAAGGAGGAAAAATTTGGAATGAACTTTCTGTAATAATTTAAAATTCCCACTAAGCTTCTGACTTGTTTCTTTGTTTTAGGGATTTGCAACCCTACTAACTTGTCAATTTTTGTTTCTTCAGGTCTCTGAACACCTCTACCCACAATATGTCCTAAGAATATTATCTCTGGACATGCCAAATCCATCTTTGCGGGTTTAGCAGTTAACCCAAAATGACGTAATCGTTGAAAAATTACTGTTAGTGTCTGAATATGATCAGACCATGTCGACGTATGGCATGCTATATCGTCAAAGAATGACACGACATTAGGTATGTCCTTCAACACTAATCTCATTAATCGTGCAAACGTCGCTGGCGCGTTTACCAACCCAAATGGCATGACCTTAAATTGGAATAATCCAATGGGCGTTTGGAACGCCGTGTATTGTTTAGACTCCTCAGTGAGCGGGATTTCCCAATAACCTTTCGTTAAATCTATCTTGGAAAACCACGTGGACCCGGCCAATGAAGCTATTAGTTCCTCCTGAAACGGAATAGGCTCCCTATCGCCTACCGTAATAGTGTTCAATCTTCGAAAATCAATACAGAACCGCACCGATCCATCAAGTTTTTTCACGAGGACGATGGGTGATGAATACGGCGATGTTGATGGTTCTATCACATCTAACTTCAACATTGACTCAACTTCCTTTATGACTCTATCTCTCGAAGAAAAAGGCAGCGGATACGGTCTAAGAAATACTGGCTTATCCGAAGTCAACTTTATTTGGTGCTGGATCACCGTAGTGCGACCCGGCAAATCCGTAACAACATCCGGAAATGACGCTAACAGGGTCTCAAGTTCCCTACTCCTTGAACTCGTAAGGTCAGGGTTAATTCTTACGTCCCTGTAACCTTGTGTCGCAGTTAACTCCGGCAATTGAATTTGTAACTCTTCCTGCGCCTCGGTGTCGCTTACGTCACCGTCCAACTGGTCTACGACCCCCGTACAAGCAGTAGAGAAGACAGTCTCCTCTGGTCTTGCCTGTGCACACAGATACTGTGGTCTCTCATAAAATCTCTGTAGCATATTAACATGGAAAACCTTACTCGTTCCATCAATGTGGATAGCGTAATCTACCTTTGAAACAACTCGCTCAATAACATAAGGGCCTTTCCATGTCATCAATAACTTATTATGGTCCGTAGGTAACAACAACAGAACCTTGTCTCCTGGCTTAAAAATTCTCAGTTTGGAACCTCTATCCTTATAGTCTTTTGCTCTTTTCGAAGCGATACCAGAAGCTTCTTCTGCTATAGTGCGCGCAGAAGATAGTCTTTCTCTTAAATCAACAAGGTACTGAAACACCGAAATCTGCTCATCGTCTCCCGATGATGGCGACGTCATCATGTCCCGAAGAACATCAGTTGGGCCCCTAGGACTACGACCGTACATCATTTCGAACGGCGAGAATCCCGTTGACTCCTGCCGTACCTCTCTGTACGCGAATAACACTGCAGGGATATATCTATCCCAATCTTTAGGGCGATCAGCAGCTACCTTACGCAGCATCGACTTTAACGTCGAGTTCAATCTCTCGCACATGCCATTAGCCTGCGGATGATAAGGGGTGGTAGTGATGGGTTGTATACTGAATAAGCGGAACAATTCCTTCATCATCTGCGACGTAAATTGCGCGCCCCTATCAGACAGAATTTGCTCTGGTATTCCTACCCTAGCGAAAATTGCAAACAACGCTTCCGCGACTGCCTCAGACGTTATGGTCCGCAGAGGAACCGCCTCTGGCCATCTCGTAGCATTACATATGATCGTTAAGAAAAATCGATTCCCCCTATCGGTCGCTGGGTGAATGGGGCCAACAAGGTCTATCGAGACCTTTTTAAACGGTTCCGAGACCGTGGGGATCTTCTGAAGAGGAGCCTGGGGTGTACGACCCTTATGCGTCGTCTTTTGGCACGCGCTGCACGTCTTACAATAGACTTGCACATCTCTGTGGATCGATGGCCAGTAAAAATTTTTAAGAACCCTTTCTTTGGTTCTAGCTATCCCCATATGACCCGCTAATGGGACGTCATGTGCCAAATGCAATACTGTTGCGATCAGCAACGCTGGCACAACGACCTGCTTTAAAATTGAGGACACCGTTACATACTTACGGAACAGAATGCCCGCCTGAACAATAAAGGAGGACGACCCGTTCTTATATCTCCTCGTTTTCTCGGTTCGCGCTTCCCCAAAACATGGGTTTAATGATGGGTCCTCCCTTTGTAATCTCGCCAAGCGCTCTGGCGTGATATCTGGGTTGACCGCTGGCGTCGCCAAAGGTCTAATCTTATCTTTATCAACTACTCGTCGACGTGTTTCGACCGCGGCGCAAAAGTCAATACCTTTTGATTGCGACCATGCTTGCACGTTCTCATCGGAAGGGGAAACTACCCGTGATACATTCCCAATGATGAGCTGGGCGCCTGGAAAACAACCAACGACTGCTTCGACTTCCCCGCTAAGGAAAGGTGTATCTATCATTATTCTTGCCATGGGTAATTTCTCAATGGCCCCCGAAAATTGGATACACGGGACAGTCTCACCTGTAAGCTGTGAATCCCGAATGCAGTCCCTATGCACTCCCACAACGGTAGATCCTGTATCTCGTAAAACCGAGACCGGTTCGTCCCCAACAAACCCCGGATAAACCCTAAGACCACCTCCTGTATGACATGAATTTATAACGGGGATCTTTCTCCCACAAGGTAAAACACCGGAAGATAATAACTTCTCACAACTGGGACACTTAGAATACTGTCCGCCTCCGTTGTCCGATGTAACGCACGCAGCCGCATGATGAAATTTATTTGGGGAACATGGACTGGAGCTACTGTCCGCGTTCGTCGCTATCCTACCTGCAGGGCAGTTCACGCTGATGTGATCTGCTCTTCCGCAGTTCCAACACTTCGCGGCCCTACACTCGCGCGAAAAATGACCCACGCGTCCGCAAGTCCAACACTCCGCTCCCTGTGCTGCCCTAGGCCTGGGTCCCCGTGACCCCTCGCGACCGGAACTAGAGTCCCTATGCCGTCGGTCATCGGCAAAGGTCACAAGTCGGCCCCGGCCATTACCGCGACCTAGCCCTCCTGCTCGGTCAAACTTACCGGGTCCATATGCCGGTGATTGGTGATAGCCCCTACGCTGCCCCTGGGCTTGCCCGCTATAGGCACCACGCTGACGCGACCTGTCCCCAAGTCCTGCCGGCGACCCCTCGACAACGGCGACGTACCCAGCATCTTGGACGTACGCCCTGGCGACTGGTTTGGACGGATGCGCCGTACGGTATGCCTCCGCCAACTTAGACGCCTCCTGCACCGTCGCGGGTTCGTTCTCTTTCAGGAAAGCCACCAGGTCTTTGTGGCACGACGCGTACAGCTGGTCACGGATCATTAGGTCTTTCAGTTTAGCGAAATCCGTGCCCACATGCGCCAAGTCTACCCAGTTCGCGAAATACTCCGTTAGTCTCGCGACGAAGGCAGCAAAGTCCTCCCTGGTATCTGCACGTGCTCGCCTAAACTGCTCCCGGAAATATTCCTCGGTACGCGCAAATCGGCGAAGCAGCAAAGCCTTCAGCTTATCGTAATCTTGCACGTCTTCGCGCTGTAGCTCTTTAAAGTAGGTTAACGCTCGCCCCTGCAATAGCGATGCCAGGTACGTGGCCCATAATTCCTTATTTTCCCCCCATTGCAATTGTGCGTTCAGCTCGAACCTGTAAAGGAAGGCGTCTATGTCGTCCTTCCGGTCGTCGAACGTAGGGAGCTTAATCCTAACGCCACCTTTATTGTGTACCTGCCGCTCAGCCGTTTCCGCTGGCGTATTCTTCTTGAGTTCTAACTCCGCAATCTTTACTTGCGCCTCTATCTCCTTTAACCTTATCTCTTGCTCCCTTTCCTTAGCCTGTCTCTCCTGTTGCTGAGCTTCTAACTCCTTTAACTTAAACTCCCTCTCCTGCTCCTGAGCCTTATCCTTAGCCTCTCTTTCCTGTTGCTTAAACTCCCTTTCCTGTTCCTTATCCTTAGCCTCTCTCTCCTGCTCCTGAGCCTTAGCCTCTTTTTCTCGCTCTCTATCCTTAGCACGCTCATCGCGCAAATCCGCCTGCTGTTCTTTAATCCAGCCGCGTAGCTCTTCTCCCTCCAGGCCAAGTTCCTTACCCAACTTCATTAGTTGTTGGAGTTCCGCCATTTCACAGATTTATGGTTATGGTATCTATTATGCGAACGACCAACCTGTCGGTATGATCACTAACGACACGACCAGAGACCTGAGATCACACCAGATATAACAATACCCAGTTGTCTCAAATACAATTCAGAAATTTACCTTTACAACACAATTAATTCTATATCTATAAAATGCATAGCACTATTAATTATAAAAGAAAATAGAAATGACAAGAATGAAGAAATACAGTAGAAGGACCACAAGTACGTCAAGGACAACGAACCAGACTAGGACAAAGCTTCTACAGAAAAAAAACTATAATGGAAAAAAATGCAACCTACTACGCCGATTATACTACACGGTACAAACAAGAACAGAGTCTGAAAAAAAAGAACGTATCTACAGATAGGGAGAAGAAGGACAAGAGAAACGTCTTCCTAAAACAACGAGGAAGATAGAACGCTACAATCTAAACAAAAATACAGGTCCCTACAGAACTGTTCACTGTGGTGAACGAAGTTCCAAATTTAGCCCACCTCCCGAAGGGGACAAACTACGCTCACCACAGCAAACCCGCGCCACCGCCCGTATAACCTATAACGACAACAAAAACAGCAAAAACAGGGAAAAAGACAGATTAAAGGAACAGCCCAAAATCCAGGGCACAAAAATTTTGACTTTTACTTAACTTTGGCCCTAGATTTCAATTTCTCCCCTTCCTCGGAGCTCTGGCTGCTCGTCTCCTCAGGCTGCACGCACACACTCTGGAAAGTTTAAATACACATTAATACCTATTCATAGCAATACCTGCATCAATACATATTATTATTCATAAACATACATAAATCATACCATCATGAAATTTCCATTCATCCCACGAACAAAGACAACAGCATGAATTCCTAGCACAACAGAAAAACAACTAGATATAAAGAATACACAATGTCAAAATGACCACAGGTAAACAGGACGAGCCCCCAGTGTCACAACGGACGAGCCCCCAGTGTCACAACGGACGAGCCCCCAGTGTCACAAATCCCAGACTGGGAGATGTAATAAGTATGACAGGACAACAATCACGAACAAACAAGTTTAACACTTAACAGAACAACCCATCAGACTCACACATTTATTAAACATAATTATACATATAATAGCGCAATTACATACATTATATTATTGAAATGACTGCCGTACAACGGCCTTATTCTCACACACACTCTCCCTCGGATCCACAATCCGGTAGTCACTCCTAAAGGCACTTCGGCCTCAGCCTCTCCCCTCAGGGTCTTAATAGCACGTTAATAATTTACTGGCACCGCAGTCTCTCAATATCACCTTCCTATTGTCATACACCTTAGCATTCCCCTCGCACCTCAGCAGGGCAATAACACATTATTATTTCCATAGCCATCAACATGGCAACAACATAGTATCAGTTCACTAGCCTATCAACATGGCAACAATATAGTATCTCATTCACTCTCATATCTACGTCCCTGTCCGTGGCCTGACTGCCACGGCTTTATGTGCCTCTACTGTCCTGCACTGACAGCCTCACTTCTGGCCTATGTGTGGCCTCCGGCCCTATGCTGGCCTATCCCCTGTGCTCATCGAGGTGGCTCTGCGGCCCGTCCCCGACACCTACAAGAATAATATTACATTGGTATAATACCCTACCATTTCTATTCACTCCACCTCTCCTTACAACCCATGAAACGTACACACACTAGTTCACCTTTCACTCACCACACATCTTACGGTAACACACTTCCATCGGAGTACACACTACTCACTCGCGCTACAAATCCATGAACTCACTTTCATCTATCGCTCGTGGCGCACATTGCTATATCCAATATCAAGGACTTCCACATTCCTCACATATACTTATTCACATCATGGTAATAGACGAATATAATATAATACATCAATCATAATAATCAATCAACATTCTACGTACCAGTCATAACTGGAAAGACTCTCACTAGTCTTCTCGACTGCTTCCCTTTATGTCCGCCCGATGGGCTCTTATTCACAGGTCCGATCCCTAGGACCTTCTAACTTGCAGTGATAGTAATCCAGCGCTTTCGCCTCATTCAGACTTCCACACCACTCATACACGCACGCTTTTCCCACTTGTCTGCATGAGTTATTTTTACTCTTCCCCTTTCACGTCTTTTCCTATCCGTCTGTCGTGAGCTCTTCTTATTCTACACCCGCTCTGTAGCAATCCCCTTAATTGCACTCACTCCACTCGTGACAAACTGGACCTACCTAAACCCAAAGGGGACACCTACTGAGGCATTTCCCAGAATAAATACCAATAGTTGGCTGCCTCTGAGGGGTGTGCTGTTATGGTGACCAGAAATGATTGTGTTGTTAGATTGGTGGAACTGGCTTGCCATTTTGGTGCACTTTTACCAAGAGGGACATTAAATTTATTTTGACGCAGGATAACAAAGGGGTCACCGCCAAGCCCCAGCCAAATCCTACACGTTATACATAGACTGTTGGACCTTTGCCCTTTTCATCTATCACTGATAGATGCGATTACTGCTATTGTATGTCGGCTTGACTATGTACAGCAAATACCAACCCACCAGGGAGTACCATTAAGTGACATTACTTCTCTCTGCTTCTTGAGAGAGAGAGAGAGAGAGAGAGAGAGAGAGAGAGAGAGAGAGAGAGAGAGAGAGAGAGAGAGAGAGAGAGAGAGAGAGATCGAGAGAGAGTTCAGTGTGAGAGAATGTATGTGTGTGAGTGAGTGAGTGAGCGAGAAGGAGAGAGAGAGAGAGAGAGAGAGAGAGAGAGAGAGAGAGAGAGAGAGGGAGACATGTACGAACCAGGTTAAAATGCTTAAAATACATGTACTAACTAACTTGAGAGAGGGAATACATTCCACCGAACACGGTTTTGTTTCCTCTCCGGAAAATCAGGCCTTTTGCATGTTTGTGGTTTCCCGAACTTTCGGCTCTGCAAACCCAGGAATTGAGAACCCTAATCGAACACAGAGTATTCAACCAGATTCCTTATAATCCCCCCCCCCCACCCCGCCCCCTTCCCCGGCACGAACATCTCATATTTTACATTATTTTCGTGCTTTCCATAATTCCTGGAATTTCTTTCTTCTACGTCTACTTTCATTTTCTCATGTTCATGTGTTTTCCTCCAGTCTCGGCTTCTTTCCTTAGGCGAGTTAATTCTATTTTGCCCCGGAGACTGTCTGGCTGGATAATTGAGAGAGGGAGAAAGAGAGAGAGAGAGAGAGAGGGGGGGGGGGAGAGACGGACAGACAGACAGACAAACAGAGAGGCCAGGACTTACAGAATAGAGGGGGGGGGGAGAAGGAGAAAAAGTGCTCACAAAAACTAAATAACTGAAACCGCTGAGAGTGTGAAAGAGAGAGTGAAGGGCAGATTAAGAACAAAGTGACACAGACAGATAGATAGACAGACAGACAAACAGACAGGCAGATGGGCAGATTGGCAGATAGATAAGACAGACAGACAGACAGACAGAGGGACGGACAGACAGACAGATAGATAGATAGATAGATAGATAGATAGATAGATAGATAGATAGATAGATAGATAGATAGATAGATAGATAGATAGATAGATAGATAGATAGATAGCTTATGGGAAACCATTATCTGAATGAAGCCTACCCTTGGGCCGATAGAGTTAACGAGAACCCTTAAAGTCTCATCAAACATGATCGGCAGCTAATAGTACCCATTTTAGGGCTCTTATACTTCCTTACTCCTCCGTCCTCCTTCTGTCTCCCTATCGACTTTCATGTGCGAACATCAGCTTTCATTCGCTGTCTATTGTAGTTCAGTGCAGAAACAGTGTATGTCATATCGACCTGGATGGAGACGGGACGATATTGCAGAGAGGGTTGAAAATTGTTTGGTTTAAGAATTTGTCTATACTATTTCCTCACGCTTTTGTTTGGTATTAGCTGGGTTTTCAGTCTGGATAGGAGAGCAAATTATTTTCTTTGAGAGTGTGTGCGAAGGCGAGAGGGGACAAAGGAAAGACAGATGGTGAAAAGCAAGGAAGAAAGAGATATTGATAGTCTTGAGTACTTATTTGATGATTTCATTGTCGGATCTTCGCCGGGAGGGAGATAGAGGGAGAGGGGGAGAGAGGGAGGAAGAATGGAGAGTCAGAGAGAGAGGGAGACAGAAAAAGCGAGAGAGAAATCGGAATAAAGGACCGAACGAGAAAGAGAGAGGGCAGAGAAAGCGAGAAAGAGGAAGAGAGAGGGGCGGAAGGGAAAGAAAAGGGGGGGGGGGAGATAAAGTAAGAAGTAGTGAGAGGGAGAGAGTAGGGGGAGGCAGAGAAAGCTATAGTGGGAGAGAGAGAGAGAGAGAGAGAGAAAGAGCTGGGGAGAAGAGAGGGGCTGAGAAGAATGCACTTCATATGAGGACTGAAAATAGTATGAAAGAGAGATCGTGAATGGAGGAGAACTTAATAGCGAGAGGCTCCGACGACAGGCCAGGAAATTTGAGCAGCCTCACTATTCGTTCATTTGCGTGTCATAATCTTTGCTGGGATGATTCATCAAAGTGTATTTGTGTAGGGTTCAGCCTGACACGCAGGCGACGGACTAAGTGTGTAGATAGTAGAAATAGGGGTTGATATGGCTAAGGGTTAGGGTTAGTGTTAATTACAGCTTTGAATCACAGCTAATGTTTTACCAGGAAAGAACAAAACCCTCTGAGAAATAGCTGGCTTTAGGCTCTGTGCGCCCTAGCCGATTTTGATTCGGTCGGCTAGTTGGGTGGTGACGTCACGATATTGAGGTTCAGTGAGGAAAAAAAAAAACAACTTAGTTGGCCAGTGCACAAGGTCTCATTGAAACTATAGGTCGGATTATGATCACCGAACTAGTCGGCCAATCAAAATGGCCGGTGCACGCTGAACCTTATATTTAGTAAGCCTAGGCGCGCTCCAGCCGATTTTGATTGGCCGATTAGTTAGATGATGACGTCACGACATGGAGTGTCAGTGAGATAAAAGATTCTAGAATTGATAAGATAAGACAGCTAGTGCTTTTAGCGTGCACAGATTTAGCACCGCCACCTAGCGGCAAACGCGCGGAAGTCATGAAAAGTGCCGTGTTTTACAAAGCTAAATAGGGAAAATATTGAATTTTGTTCTCTGTTCGTCCAGTTATCGCTATAGGCCTTGATCGACGTCACTTATTGTGGAATTATAACCTCAATCGCCGTGGGGGAAAATTCTGGCTTTTTTTTTTTTAGTAGCAGTAGCACTGACACAATTTTGCCTCATACATTCACCATTAGGCTATCTATACATGTATCAAGTAGATTCTTTTCATACGATGGGCCATGGGCCCCGCCCCTGATGAGAGCGCAAATTGTATGCACGGTTTTTTTTTTTAATGGTGCAAAGAAGACAGTGTCTCATCTTATCGTTTATAGTATCTTTGGTGCGATCCAAGTAGCTGGTGAAACTCAATGTCTTGACGTCATCATCCAACAAATCGGCCGACCAAACTCGGTTAGTTCGCCCTGGGCCTTTATTAGGCGCATCAGCCAAATTTGAGATCCAAATTAGTTGGCTGGTGAGCGAGGTGTTATTGAAACTCAGTGTGTCCTCATCATCTAACGCGACGGTCGATCTGAATGGGCTCTCTTCGTGTCTCAGTATTGACGGGAGGCAAGCCACACAGGGTTGCCAGGTTGAAATTTCAAGTTCAATCCAAACAATGCTAGAAAAAAAAAAAAGCCAAACAAATTTCAGTACAGTTTTCTCACTGACAACGTACACTAACACGAAAAGCTCCAGAACCAGGTTAATATCATCCTTGCTACCACAATGAGTGGAACATTAATAATTAAATCTTTTTAATAGTGATTTTTTTTCCTCTGGTGATGCAGCGAAAGCCTTTGCAACATTTTGTGCAAGCAACAGTTCTACGCCGATTCTCACATTAGCATCAAGACGATTCAGCTGCACTCTGTTTTCGGTCAAAGTTTTAACGGAAGGTACACGAGAAAATATTGTATTAAGTACAGCAGTGCCGTCTGGGCTTATTAGGCCAGCAAAGACAAAGGTGGCCAGCTCTTTAAATGCTTCATGGTGGAGTATATCAACCCAGCACCACAGTGTGTGTGTAGAACGTCCTAAGGTGGGTGGCAGTTTTTCAAACAACCGTGGCACCATAGAATCCAGTGTCTACTGGACACTGTCTTTGTCGGTTGACCGTTTTCTTGACAATTAGCAGCAGAAATCTTGACATAAGTATATGTAATTGATCAAAACATATTTCCTCGACAGGAAATGTCTTAGAAAAAGTATGATATATGTGGTTTTCGTGCAGATAATTTGCCAAGAAAAAAGCCAAGAAAAAGCTAGAAAGCCAAATGAATTTTCTAACGCCAACCATATCCAAAGGAGCCAAATTTCTAGAATGTGGCTTATAATAATCCTTTGCCAGCGTGCCCCTGCGGTCAAGTAGTGTGGATATATGACACTAATACATCATCATGTTTACATTTCTATTTCTGTCCCCCTTCTAGCTCTCTCTCACTCCTCTTTAGCCCTCTCCCCTACTCTTCCTAACTCCTGGCCCGAGGGTCCTGTCTGACCCGTGTCCCTACCCATGCCAATCTAGGTTTCTGGGCCATTCGCGGCTGTCAGGTCGCGCCCACCGAACCTCACATTTTAATTTCGTACTAATTTTGCCTGTGATGACCATGTCGCTCAAACCCCAGTGATCTTGACCCCATTTTCTCATGAGAAATCTTCTCAGCTTAATTACCAAGGATTCTTAAACAGTTCACGGCAGTCCCTGCATATCCTGACCCTTAGTGATCTTATCGTAATGATTGTCTTCAGAACGGAGGTAAGGGATTTAGGGACAAGGTAGTCTGGAGGCAAGGTGCTCGCCTCTCATGCCGAAGGGACCGGGTTCGATCCCCGGTCGGTGCAGGCAGGTTGGAATTTTTTTTTTCGGAGGAAAAAACCCTGTCCCTGATTCTATAGTAGGTAGGATCAAGCATCTAGTCTTTTCGGATAAGGACGAAAAATCCGGAGGGCCCATATGCACCTTGGGCAGGTTAAGGTAAAGATACCTTGGTAGTTAATAGTCGAAAAGAGCAGGCCGAACAAGGCCCATGCCCGGGAAAAATTCTAAAAAAAGCAGGAATCCCTGTCATAATAACACATAGAAACAAAAACAAGAAAGGTGAGGTGTAAATGCCAGTGGCAGCGGAACCTCCTCAAATAAAGACCTAAACACGGAGGCAAGGAAAGAGTAGCAGTTCATATGTTTTCTGTTACAGTAATGATAACATGTGGCGACCTTAGGTTTTGTTTGCTCTTTCTCCATCTTCTGAAAAAAAAAACAGAGATCGTTTTATTATGTGGAAGAGGTACCAAGTGCACATTTGAATGCGTTGTGACACTTATCAAGCTGTTTCAAAGTTCCGGTTTATTGTGACCCTTTATCATAGCACGCACTAAAGCCGCTCAGCTGTGCAAAAGTGGAGTTGGAGCATACAAGAACTGGGGTCGCGACATGCAGACTGAGTTGTCTATGTCCAGGTTTATCTTATTGGGCTCCAGACATACTGACTAATGATTACGATAATGCCCTTAATCCTTGACTCATAAATGAACAAGAATGTTTACTGGACTGAGCCGGGGGGGGGGGGTCGAGGAGTGATGGCCTAATATCTTTATTGAAATGATCCCCGCAATACGCCACTTTAAACCTTCAAAACGGCAAAACAATATTAAAACCGTGTTTTTTCGTGTTGCTGGAAACTGCAACGGAAACGTCTAAAGTCCATCAAATGGTAAAAAGAAAGCTAAAGATGTTTCCACGACTGTATACGGAAACGTCCACATGGAAATATTCTATCGCTTTCACTATTTGAAAGGTTTTTGATGTTTCCGTTGACGTTTCTGTTTCCGTACACGTGAAAACCAAGCTTAAGGTCTTTTCATCGACATTCACTATTCCAATAGCCGTACGTTTGTACAAGAGTTAAGGTGAGTTGAAGCCAAACGTATGAAAAGCGAACATTGGAGGAGATGGGGTCAAAACCTGCCAAAATCGAGCAATCGTCTTGTATGGGTGGCTCCTTAGTATACTATATATGTTTATAGTAATTATCTTGTACACCAGAATGGAAATCCAAATTGAGTAGTAAAATTCACCTATACATCGAGGGTTATCAACCAGAATGTGATGTCCAATTTCATCCGTTGCTCTTAAACGCCTGTAGATGTCTAAAACGCAAGGTGTGTGACTTCAGTTAATAAACCAAGACAACTATTTATATGACCGGTTTGGAGTTATTGCAGTTATTTGAAATTTCCTTCAAATTTAAAACATCCAGACTCGTTTTTCTCAGTTGGACTATTTTGGACATAAAACATTCTGGTTGCCAACTCTCGACACACATGTCATTACTACTATGTAATAAACTGTTACATACCTTAAAACCTTGCATTTCCCTTGTTTGATACACAATGTAGAGCGCTATTACCATACTGAAAAGTGAACATTGTAAAGAGTAGAATTTAAAAAAAACAAAAACTAATCAGATTATGCTTAATATTGTAATATGATAATCTAAATATTTCCATGGTTTCCAGTTCTACTTACATGATGAAAGGAAATTGTTTGCGTAAAAATGCACATCTAAACCAAAGACAAAAATTTATGGCAAAAAGAAAAAGGTTTGTATAGCAAAGCCTGGTGTAGGAAATAGTACAGAAACGAAACGTTTCTGCATGATTTCTTACGAGAAGCTCTGCTACATACAGTGTTTTCTTTTTTGCCATATTTTGACATTGCTTCAAGCCTTGCAGTGACCCCACAGATTTTCTGTGGTTTTTATAATATTTCGTCAAACATCTGATCCAAGTCTGTACAGGTAAATGCTGCCTGTCAGAATATTCTCCTCCTTAGTTGAAATTTCGGTCTGGAAATGATATTTCTGCTATGAAAATAGTTATCGGTTTATCCTAAAAAAAAGCAAGCTTTCTCACGGATTGAGTGTGAAATGTCAAAAGAATGCTAAGCGAATTTGCAAATTGGGTTGAGTGTTCGGAGTTCATAGATCATGTTCTTGTTCCTTGTTACTCCTTGTCCGTTCACTGCAAGATATAGCCCTCCACCAGTGATCTTCATTCTTCACTGTTTTTTCCTTGTTTGTCCGTCGTGTCCACACCTATCCACCTGTCTGCACAATATCATCTCTCCATCGTCTCTCGGGGCGGCCTCCTTTTCTCTTTCCTTTTCTCGGCCAGTGTTCAGCGCAGCGCTTTGTCCATCTGTGGCAGAGATATCGTACACTAGTGTAAGATCCTTCTGATATGTTGTCTTTCATTCTTCCGATATGGCCAGCCCATATCCATTCTTTTGTTGTAGTATGAATTTCACAATGTCTGTAAACTGGGTCTGCCTCCGAATATCAGTGTGAGGGATTTTGTCATTAAAATTTTATTTTCAGAATCTTCAGATTAAATGACCGCAATTCCATTCTGTTTTTGTATCCTCGTCATATTTGGGGAGAAATCATTGTAAAATTTGATAAGAGAATATTCAATCTCTGTAAATGTTTACAACTGTATTTTCGTCAGAGTATCACAGGAGAAGTAGGGAGACGTAAGAAAGGATGGGGGAGAGTAGAAAACAAGGAAAGCGGAAGGAGCAAGAAAGGAAGAGATAGGTAAAAAGATACTAGGGGTAGGACTAGGAGCGGGGGAGAGAATAGGTGGAAAGAGAAACTGGAACAGGCGAGGTTAAGGAGGGATGGATGGGAGCAGAGAAATCGAGGGGAGTCGGAGGACGAGAGGAATGTGGGAAAGGAATGAAAAATATGAGTTGGGCAAAGGCTGGGAGAGATTTTGTGTGTGAGTTTGGAGAAAGCAAGTCAACATGATAACAGCCCTGTTGTGTTAGGATGAAGCAAGACGACAGACAGAATAAACATATCTGAGTTTTAGAAGGATACATACGAGTCCAATTGTATCCTCTTGCATGGATAATCCCCTTCTTCAGTGCGTTGCAGTGCACTGTACTAACCTACAAGGGTTCAGTTTAGATTCAGTGAGCATGGTGAATGGTAAGGTAGAAAGAAAACTTAGCAGAAGCGCTCACCAACCACCAGCGGTTGAGAGAACAACAGGAGGGTGAAACTGGAAGAGTGGGAGAAATGATATTCGAAACCATTGGAGCAGTGAGAAGAGAAGGCTTGAATAGGATCGAGTGATGAGCTTTCATGGATCCAGCTGTTTGTGTAATGCCAGTAAAATATTTTTTGGCTTTGCAAAAGAAAAAAGGCGAAAATGGTAGACATTGTCACCGTGTGCACATGATATTATTTTCCTTTAAATGATTCTGTTCGCCCGAATGCTTAGGTCGTATGGTAGTTAGCATGGTTTACAGATGAACAAAAAATGTTCACAGTCTCTATCTAAGTGATTGATTAACTGACTGTCTAATGAACCAACCAACCAACCAACATCCCCCCACCTACCCACCAACCAACCAACCAACTAACTGACCAAGAAGCTAACTAACCTATTAACTGATCAACCAACCAGCCAGTGAGCCGGCCAACCAACCAAGTAACACATTAACTAACTGCCGAACGAACGAACTAGCTAATTAAGTAACTAATATTAAAGAACCTTAAAAAGCTGGAAGGACTGGACGATCCTGAAGGGCGGGGGGGGGGGTGGGAGTGGAGAGAAAAGTGAGCAAAAGGTGATAAAAGAATCTACTACTGATAATATTCCGTCTAACTTATTTTAGCCAGTGCAGCAGAACTTAACCCACAACCCTTCTTTTGTTTTTTTTAAACATCTGTATTGCTGCAGGGAAACGCCCCATGTTTTTGTATATTGTTATAATTTTTGCTGGCCCTCGCCCATGTAGAATTATACACGCCAGGACAAAATGATAAGAACAGAACCGCCCCTCCCCTGCCAACTCACCCACGGGCACGAACGAAATCTACAGTGCATGCTTCAAAATCTGCTAGTCTTGTATCTATTTGTGGGTAAGAAACCCAAACGCCCGTTCTTTATCATCTTCATCTCCATAGCAGGTTTTCTGCAAGCTATTTAAGATTGTGTTATACTGGTTTCACACTGCTTTAGGCCATTGTATTTTATTTTAGGAATTGTGTTGTGTCTAGCTTTGCGCACCAAAGCCTTCGCATCAGTCACGGTGAAAACAGAGCAACTTGACAGATTGCAGGGGTGCGATCATTGCGAACAGAAGCTTTGGCCACTGACGAAATAAGACCCTCGTCAGTGGCGGATCTTGGAATTCGCCTAAGGAGGCGAGGTGGGTGAGGGAAACTACCTATTCTCATCCTCTTTACCTTACCCCAACCCCATATGCCGCCCGCCCCTTTCTTCTCTGCCGATTTGTTTATCTCTCGTTCTCTCTCTTATTCCCCCCCCCTCTCTCCGCAAACGGTGCGATCTCCCTCCCACCAATATCCATTAGATCCGACACTCATCCTTATGTTGAGTCCTCGTGTTACTACTGAACCAGTTTGACCCCGGCCTTGTATACTTCAGATGCACCATATTATTTTTGTGCTTTACCAACGCACCTGTAATTAATGCACCTTACCTGTTATAATTATGGGTTCAAACGAAACTGACAGATGCGGTAAATAATTACTGAGTGCGCATATGCTGCAGTGCCCATATGCCTACGCTTCGTCGGTTATTTGTCATAGTGTTGTATGTGCGTTTTTGCCCTTTCCAGAACATGATAATCGAAGTGTGGTCGGCAAAAGGACTAAAACGCATAAAACAATAGGTCTCAAACACAGCCATATCTCGAAAGGTTTTTAACCGATTGCTATACATTATGAAATTACGAGTGAGAGATCTACTTTCATGACAAAACCTCAAAATCGGCAAAAGTCGCATACAACAACATGGCAAAAAGCCCTCGGTTTCTTAGTTATTGACAAAGTGGCATCTTCCTTTTCTCTTCATCCCTTCACATCTGGAGACTTAGTATCAAGTAAAAATTAAATAATGGAGGGGTAAGTAAGGGAAAGAGAACAAAAGAACACCCCGAGAGACGATGGAGAGATGACACTGTGCAGACAGGTGGACGGACACGGACAGGACGAACGGAACACAGAGAAGAATGGAGATCATTGGTGGATCCATGGAGGACTACATTCTGCAGTGGACAGACAAGGCCTAACAATAACGAAAACAACAATAATAATAATAGCGATAACAATAATATCATAACAGCAGCAGCAACAACAACAATAAAATGTACGAGATAATGATGATGGTAACTACCATTAACGCCAACTTCTTTTCTTGTGTGATCTGTGTGTAGAACGGTGTTGCACACGAGGTTTGTGTCATGCTGTAGAAGTGAAGTAAAGTCTACATAATTATGGCAAAAAGAAAAGTTGTACGTAGTAAAGCCAGAGAGTGTGTATATATAGGCCTAGAGAAGTTTCACTATTGGTCGATTTGCACTGCGAGACACGGGAGGCTCCACGAAACCATTGTTAGCATGGAGCGGAAAGTAGGTCTCTGCGGTAAACAATATCCGTTTGGGCATTTCCACGGGGCGTAAGAGCTTACAAACGACTCTAAATACTTTCAATCAGCTCAAACATGAAAAAGACACAGTAAACACTTAGGAGCACTGTCTTTCAAAATTGGTGAAGACAGTCTCTTGCAATTCTTGTTACATAGTTTCGCGATTTGGCGGAAGTGAGATCTCTCTATAAATATATACCCTCTGGTAAAGCCTCGCATAAGAAGTAGTACAGGAACAATACAATAAAACTCAAAGGAAAAGGAAACACAATCAAGCTTTCGATCGACTGATTATCTGTCAGGAAAAAAAAACATGTAACGGATAGGAAATTCAACAAATAACAAAACTCAATAAATAAAAAGATCGTAAAATGAAATAGAAATACTGAATCCACTATTACATCCAGACAAAAACTGTAAGTTCCAATAAAACAAAAGCGCGTCATGTAGACTAGGCCGGGTTGACCTGTACACCATGTACTCCTTCTGACCCCTATCCTAATGTACACCTCTCTCCCTCCCCTGGGAATGCTTCAGGGGCCTCAGACACGCGATTTTGCTACCCAGAATTTAATTTGGCGGAGAATCCCCCCACCCCTCCCCCCAAACACATACATACAATTTCTCTCCCTAATCGAGCATGAACATGAGACTTCCCTGGCCAGAATCAGTTGACAAAAAGATCTCGCGCTCTCGTTTACCTGTTCATCTGTACTTAATTGTCTTCAGAACGGACGTCAGGAAAGAGCATTATTTTCACAACTTTTCCGTTGCAGTAATGATAATCATATGTCGCGACCTTAGTTCTTGTTTGTTCTATTTCCATTTTCTGAAAAACCGGAGATCTTTTAAATATATATAAGAGGTATAACAAATGCTCACTTTGACACTTGTTTAAAATGTGTTGTAGCACTTATCAAGCTGTTTCACAATTCCGATTTATTCTAACTCCTTATCATAGGAACTAAAGCCGCAAACGTTTAATGTCGAATTTCTCAGTTGTGCAAAAAGTGGAATTGGAACAAACAAGAAAAGTATGGTCGCGATGTTTGAACAGCAGGCTGTGCTTTGTTTTGCCCTGATTATACGGTTTATTTACGCCATTTTACATTTTATGATGAACCACAGTTACCCCCGCAGAAATAAATGAACTAAGTTGGCCCAAGAAAGCTGTCTTCGCTCCTTGGTAAATCCATGTTTCCAAATTTGGTGTGGCTTTCTCAACCATTAATTTTTGTCTTAACTGAAAAGCTTAGTATTCACGCAACTCACATGTGACCAATTCGAACGTAAAGCTATGAAGCAATCTCCTTGCATATTCTTGCAGTTTAATTGAGAAAATATTGTTTTCAGTTAAAACAAGATGGTTTAGAAGGCCAAACCATATTTAGATACTCGAATTTACCAAAGGACGAAGTTGTCTTGTAAAGCGTGGTTCCTTCGACCCTGGCAAACTTAAATAAAATGTATCCCTACCATTCCCTCCCTCTCCCCCCCCCCCCCCCATAAAAAAAACACGCCGACCGGCCCTGCACTGTGGCGACTACGTGTCTGCTCCAGTTGTAACTGGACTACAATGACACTAAGGCAAATTTCCCAAATGGGATGAAAGAAGTAAACAAAATACAAAACAAGTACCAAAAAAAAAACATAGTTCGTTTATTTCCGCGGAGACCATGAATGATTTAGTAGCGTGAAAAATGAAGTTTACATGGCAGAGCAGTATGCAAATACAACAAATCCAACATCAAGATTCAGTGCTCACCGAGAATTTCATTATAAATGCACAAGTTTATAACATGACACCTAAACTGTTTCGCTAGTGAAAGCTGTGTTTTCATGTGTTCCGAAAAGGAAACGACAGTGAAAACGTCAAATATCCAACAAATAGGAACAAGAAAGAGTGTTTCCCAGTACACGCGAAAACATTCTATTTCAGTACTTGAGGGGGTTTTGACGTTGCCGTTTCCTTTTCCATAGACATGAAAACCCAGCTTAAGAGTCCCACTGTTTGCGTATTTTACTGATTAGTCCTAGGTCACGCAAAGTGGCATACTCTTATAATATACATGTAATCTTAGCCCATGTGGTCGGCAGTCCTGTTTCGTTTCTTCATACCAAATTTCAGAAAGATCCATTCAGTCATTTTCGAGCCTAGTGGTAACAAAGTGGTTTTCTTGTAGTTTTTTGTTTTTTTTAATCTAGATCTAGATATTTCTGTTTCTAATTTTTGTACAGTGACAGATCAAGTAGACGAGACTTAATTTTGATTATTGCGAGCAAATGTTGGATTTGTCTTTTTCTTCTCTGTATTACAGATCGTACCAGACCTGTGTTGTTGCCTTGACGTCACTGTATCTAGTCCGCAATGGCTGAAGCTTTGTTAGGCAAATGGAACTACGATTCGGTAGAAAATCTGGAGGCCTATATGGATGCCATGGGTAAGTTTTTATCATTATAATCATCGTCCCTTTTATTATTTTCATGATGAATGTAAAACATCAGGACAAGAAGTTTTACAGTTACTGGTTTAGGCATCATAGAAAGGAAATTGATTGGCTTTGGGTGAGTCTGAAAATATTTGATACACGTCTGTTTGTTACTCATCATCGTCATTATTATCATCATCATCATCACCATCACCACCATCACCACCACCACATTTACCACTATTACCACCACCACCACCAACATCGCCTTCATCATCGTCATCATCGTCATCATCCATCATCATCATCCTCAGGATCATCATCATCAAACTTCCTCTTTCTCATCATCAGAATATTTTCATCATCATTCATTTTTTCATCATTATCATCAAGATCCATAATGATCTGGTAATAACTAGTGGCTAAACACCATCATCATACGGTTGTCGCTAACAGTACTGGCCTCTGTTATCAGCGTAAGCAGATAAGGTCTTGAGACAAGTGGGCACTCACCCAGTGCTCTGATAGCCGCGGGCCGTCCGTAAATAGCTGTGGCCTAAAGTCGGTGATCGCTTTACATCAATGTCCATCGGGCTATTGGTCCAGGGTTATTGGCTTTTGTGAAACTGCCACATCTCATCACCATCAATATCATCATCTTCATTCCCATCGTCATCATAACGTGTATATTATTTTACAGTGACGTCGTCATGGTCGCGGCGAAAATTGCAGTGGGCCTACTCCATCATCATTTTCATAGTTGTTTGTTATTTCCTTCAACTCTGTACAAATGTTGACGATATTCAGATGTGGCAGAAATGATACATAATATATGATGCATATTTGAATACCTTAAGTACACACCATTGGTGTGCGGCGATCTCCGTGGATTTTGATCTTTGCAAGATTCGTGCATAATTATACAAGATGTGTGCTTGAACATAGCAAGTGTCCACATTGCTGGTGTCGGGCCATACTCGTGGAATTTGTCTCATTTCGGGAGATTCAAAAACAAAATACAAAATAGAGGTAACTGTCCGCGCTATTTGGACACTTTATATATATTTTTTAAGTTTTATGGCTTAGGGTTAGTTGGAGAAGGATTAGGTGTACATAATGGGCTACAACAACATTTTCACTGGCCATATCATATGAGTGGATCTTGCGCAATCGGTGAAATTTTTGTACTTCTCTAAAAAATCAAAATCAAATATTTCTAAGACGATTTCAAGCACTATGTTTTAACTGAATGCAGAAAAATGGCTAATCTGTCATTTTATAAACACATCTCAATTTCCATAGACCCCCTCCCCCCCCCTTCCCTCCTTCCCCCCCTTGGGGGGGTTTTTCTCAGGAATTTGGTCTCTCACCTTAAGCCCGATTCATAAGATCCTGTTTCGCCAGATTCACTCACATAATTATTATGGTCACAGTAAATTTTTGGGAAATTGGCCAGAAATAATAAGATATTGATGTGAGTATTTTGGCTACGTGACCCAATACCCCCTTACTAACATAATTAGCACATTTATACCGAGTCTCGCCTTCGAAAGCTCATGAAATTTTATGTCACATAATAGTAAAAAGTATTCTCAGGTCGGCCCATCACAGAATAGACGTACTCAATGTTTCCCAAGAATTGGAATTTAAATGTTACCAGTTTTTACAGCCTGAGTTTGGAGTTGCATGGTTAACGTGGGACAATTTAAAAATGGCATGTGAGCCAAGATATGCTGTTTCTCTGAACGGCAACATCATAAAGTCCAAAATGAACGTAAGTTTGGAATCATGCATACACAGAAATGCACCAGTATGTGTCGTATTTCTCGAGACAATATCTTTGCCCATACTTTTGAGAGGTGTTTTTGTCGCGTTCAAGGAAAACAAATGAATTAAAAATTTGCAGTAAAGGATGGAACCGCATGTACATCAAACCAAACTTAAACAGTATATATTTTCATATCTTTGCACACACGAGCATTATAATACGTGTGTATGAGAGATGTTTGAGTGCGTATTTGCACACGAGTACACACTTTTAGCCCACAGTTGAGTATAGTAGTGCTCGTCGGGAACGGTCTCTGACAATAGATTTTCTGTTCGCCTGCACGAATAATCTATTGTGACTGAGTGCACGGTTTTCCCAGTTGTAACATATTGTCGTGTTGAACTGCAGTTGGGGTTGCAAGGGGATGGGAGTGTGATGGAGGGGGGAGAGATGAAGATTGGCTCACTAGAACGTTATCCACTGGGATCAGTACTATAAAGCCACACTCGAAACATTTATTGTTTCACATAGATTAACGTGAGCTTAGTTATAGATTAGGGACTACGATAGTCCCGCTTACTACTGGGTTCATTATCATTGTCATAGCGGGTGTGCCACCTTCCTCATCTTTATTGTCGACATTATCAATCCTCATTATCATAACTAGCCGACCCTCGCAAGATAAATCTTGCAAATTTTCCATGTACCAAGCCCAACCGTATGTCCAGATCTAAGCTACATAAAAACGGCATTTGGATTCGATGCAATGACTAATAATAGAACTTCCTGTTACACCACCACTTGGCGTAGAAATATACAGTTGTAATTTTAAATTACGTTGATTTTCGACTACCAATGTGTAAGGAGAGGTCAAGGACGGAATTTCCGGTCACACTTTTCAGTTCTGTCAGATGAATATGCGTCTGTTATTATGGCTAAAAAAAAAATCTAGTATAAATAACAGTAAAGACTGATTTTGTTCAAAATGAATGTGTCCACGTAACTCTTCGTCAGAATTTGAAGCAGTACATCAAGTTTCATAATTTTTGATGGCGTAGTCGCGAAGTTTTAGCTGCGTACAGGTTCACCCTCTAGCTCAGTCATAGTAAGATAAATCAGTACTACCATTTTGCAAGATAAAATAATAAGATAAGAATCAGGTTATCATCCCATCAAGGGAAATTGAGAACACAAATAATGATACACACATTTTACGCATCCTTACATTAAAATGCTGTGACTCGATAAGGCATGACACATGAAGTAACATGGCATGGGATCTTATTACCATATATGGCAAACATCTATCTACAATGTATTGTTGGGGCGAATTGTAGATAGTAAAAACGACCTTCTCTCCTCGCTCTCCTTCTTTCTCTCTCTGTCTTTCTCTCCCCCCCCCCTTTCTCTTTCTAATGTCTTTTCAAAGCTTCTTTGCGTGATTCTTCGGTGTATTTTGAACTAGCCGCCAGGCTAACAATAAACTTAAACTTGAAGTTAAAACTGTATCTTCAAGAAAGTGATGGATCTTTGCTAGTTGCAAAAACCAAGAAGTGATAAGAGAATGAGAAAGAAATGGGTAAATTAGAGGCAGGAAAAGATCTTTATGGACTGAGCATCATCGTTTTAAACAGAATAAATGCCTCATCAGCAACATCATGAACATCATCCCATCGTCATCAGCGTCATCACCATCATTGTTGTCAGGACCTCGGCCAC